>VZSR01003049.1:4150715-4178342 GCA_013398615.1 Brachypodius melanocephalos
TAGCAGAAAGCCCTCGGTTCTACACATGGCAATGGTCCAGAAACACAACTGCTAACATCTTCACAGCTTCCAAGTTTTTGCAAGTTTCTAACTGCTGCCTTTGTTACAGGGCACTGCTGCTGACAGCGAGGGCACCAGTCACGGCTGCCTGCACTCTTCTGGCCCTGCTGCCCAGTTATTGACCACTAATCCCTGGCAGTCTGTAGGACACGTCAGCTTTGATGTATCACTTCCCTTAATGTGTTTTTTGGAATGCTGTGGCGATAACACGCTCACATTTATCTTCATTGTTGCTGCTGGGAAATGTGAAGGTTGTCTCTAACAAGACTTTCCCATTTAGTTAAATAATTATGTTAGAATTTTAAAGCACTCTGGGTTATCAGAAGGCAGCAAAAAATCTCTAGCCCAACAAATGCTACATGGTGAAAATATTTTAGTAAACTATATTTCAAAGCCCTTTTGCATGTTGCCATAGAAATTCCAATTACAGGGAATCAAATTCACTTCTCAGCAGAGATGACTGTTTTTAAGACACAAATGGATGTACTCAGTGCTACTGACTTCATGGAATAAGTAGCAGCTTCTGATGGGAACAGAGCTGGATGCTCATTGACAGTCTGAATGATGGCCATGTGATATCCCTGTGACTTTACTGTGTGTTGAGAAGGCTGTAATTCCAAACCCAATACTTTGATGCAAAACACTGGTTATTCTTCTCAGTCACATCAGAACATAGAGCTCTTAGCTATAAAATAATTTTGATCCTGCAGCTGCAGCTGTAAATCAGTTCTATTGATTGCAGAGGAGCAATGCTGCCTTACACTGAGACTCCGGTCCTGTCAACTTTTAAATAAAATTAGATCAGCAATCTCACTACAGCAACTAAACTTTGCTATTAACTTTATTTATTGGCTGACAGACTTTTTTTTTCCCCACTCATTCAAACCTCAGGCAGTGATGAGCTGTACTTGCAACTACAGCTTCATTTACTGCAGCTATGAAGGTCTTAGAGTCTTCCAGTACTGCCTATAGGACTAACTACAAATAAGCCCATTATTAAGATAGCATGCTTTGTTATCAGCAACAGACCCAAAAGAGGCAACAGATAAGAAGGATAAAGTTCCTCTTGTGTATTATCATTAAAAACAGAAACATATCAGAGTTCTTAGTTTCACACCTCTTTCCAAAGAGTTTTCGGGTTCAGAATTTACTAGCCAGATGCTCTGCTCCTCATTACTTCCTGAGGGGAACCCTGATTGCTAAATTCTGAGGGTCCATCTTCATTAACTACTGATTTATTTACCTTAGGAAAGTTCCAGGCACAGAAATATAACCCATCTGTTTAATCAGTATACTTCTAGGGGGATGCATATGTTTCTTTCTCATAAGTTCAAAAATATAATTTGTTCTAGTTTTCTGACAAGCCCTTTACCAAAAAATCTGAGTACTTTGCATTAAGTAGGTGTTGATTTTAACAGCTTTATGAATAGCATTATTGACATCTTACAGATATAAACTGAGACACACTAAATTATTTATCTCAAATAAAGCAGAAAATATTTGACTCTTGTAGATTTAGTGTCAGTATAGGAAAAGGACAACTCTGAATTCTAAGTCTTAAGGCTCATATCTAACCTTTGATTCATGCTCTGAGCACAGCCCCCAGGGTTTCTTATAGGGGTCTCAATGGAAAATAACAGTTAGGAGCAGGGAAATAAGGTCACTGCTGAGGTATTGGTGCCCCCTTTTCTTTAGGTACTGCTGGCAGGAAGCTTAGGAAAGTATCTGAACTTTTGCCAAGTTATCCACCCAAATATGTTGTGAGGAATCCCCAGCATTCAGGAACCCAACCATCTTTGAGACATTCTGCTGAGAGCCCACTGACCTCAACAGCAGGACCATGTACTAAACAACCTAAACAAAAACCATTCTCGAGGATGTTTGGTCCTTTTTGTCTTATGACATCCTTAGGAGAGTGTTAAGAAAGATCTAACGCTTATTCTCTGTTTCTTATCAGATGACTTACAGCAGACAAAAGTCTCTGAGGTGCTCTTCACACAGCAGGAGGAGGCTGATATACTGCATTGTCTGACTGCTGGTGGTGTGTGAAGAAATGTCTCATTTCTTATACCAGCATCACTTTGACAGTGATCATCTCTCACCCTCCACAATTCTCGCTGTGAATGTGTGAATTAACAACAGCAACAACAGAAAATGAAAAGACAAAGGTGCAGAAAATGGTATAAGGATGGACAGTGCAGTGGAAGTTTCAGAAACACCAGTGAGCTTTAATTCAAGGAAAAGAACTGAGAACCAGATTTGCTGAGGAAAGTTATGCGAAGATGGTAGCCAAAGCTGGAAACAAGAAGGGATGAAGAAACCTGAAGTGTTTCTCATGGGACAGAACAGATGAGAAAACAGAAGAATAGCACCTGACCTGAGCCAATCCATGAGGGATGGGCACTGATCATGGAAATGTTCAGTATGTACCTAACATTAGCTGGTCAGGTCTGCAAACTGTTACCACATGCTGCCTACTCACTGGCCTGTGTGGAATGACTTCAGTGCTCACAGGCACCTTCCCAGAAGAGAAGTGAGAGCACCACAGGAGTTACCCTGACCAAGAGAAGCTCTGTTGGCAGTCTCAGGGCATGCAGACTGAATTAACCCCTCGCAAAAAACCACTGTGCAGGACCTTAGGGTATGAGAAGGAATGCCGAGACAGCTTTATGTACTACTTTGAAAAGTAGCAGTCATTTCTTTTGATTAGGATTTTTTAATATCCACAGGTTCCATTTATACACTTTGAGTTCCTAATACATGATTTAGAAAACCTCTTTGACTTCTACTGAGGATATTATTAGCAAATAATAAAATTGGATATTTACTTATTATGACATTTGTTTACTTACTCTTACAAAGTAACAGGTTATTTTATATATTAATAAGATGAAGTAGTTGGGAAATTTTAAAATTGACTTTCTTGTTCTGGCTCTGCACTGACATTTAGTAATTTGAGTCAACAAGGCTTATGTCACCCCAAGTCATAGGAGTCTCAGTTTGGTAGAAAATAATTAACTTTGGCTTTTCCATGAGAAATTAAGTGATTTTAGCTCCTTACAGGCACTTACAGCTGAAATTCCCCCTATTGACCATTATACTGAAAAATGTTTACCTTAAAAATACAGATGACAGATTTTGCTTTGAAGTCTGTACATAAAGGCTTTGTCTAATTCCTTCATTCATCAACAGTACTGTGGAAGCTAGAGGTTTGTTTCTTTTGACCTAAAAAGCCATTCAAAACATTTTGCACTCAGAGATTTGCTGTTAGGAAATACCACAATTCTTTTCACTGTATGTACAATGGACAGGGCATCAACAATCTTAAAGGAAAATATATTAATAATTTAAGTAACAGCTGTCAAGACATGATATTCAAGGGAGTTACCAGGGAAAAAAGAACATAAAATGCTAAAGGGAATGTAGGAATCCCTAAATTTAATCTGAAAAGGATGCGTAAGAGGCTGCAGAAATCTGTGGCATTTTCCAGAACTACCAGAGACTTTAAACATCTTTGACCCCTTCCCCAGGATTTTTACATTGACTGAATCCCTCTTTTATCACATTTCCAGAGTCAGTTTAGAATGCATTAAAAATATTTTCTGGGGCTGACTACATGAGGAAGCTGACACTCACAGGCAGATCCTCTGGTGGGACACTCCAGCCAGAGAACAAAATGTATTTGAGGAAAATAATGAGGAGTGATTTTCCCCTGGATTATTTCCTTCAGCATGAGTCCTGCTCCTTGACCTGAAGCACATCTAATAGGGCATTACAACTCTTCCTAAAATGACAGGACAAATAAGAGGGAGCCACACATCGTGGCCATGAAGGATTTTGGAATGGTAGAGTGGTATCAGCCAAGCACGAGTGCTGGTGGAAGTGAAAGTGTTGTGTGGCAGAGCAGCACCACTCACTCCTCTTGGCATGCAAAAGCAGGACAGACTTATTAGCTACAAAACTGGTTCCAAACAAAAAGGCTGATAAAATTGGAGTTTTAGTTTCAGAGCTTTATTTCTTCTATGGGATGACTGGTGTTGTTTCATTATTATCAAAGGAAGGAAAGAGGAGAAGAAAGGAAGGAGGGGAAGGAAAAAAATGGAAGCAAATTGCTGTATATCAAAGCAGTGTATAAAACTATTTTCACCAGAATGACCATTGTCCTCATTGTCTTAGAGAGAAAATAATGTACAGCATATGGAAAATAAATAGCATAAGAAAGTAAGTAGCCAGGCACTATTTATTTTTTCACAGTGTAACTAATCAACTTCACAGCAGATACAGTAAAAACAATGCATTACAACTGCTTTACAAAATTCAGTGTTGAAACTCTCTTGATTCTTACCAATTTAAGAGACATCAGAGCACGAACATCTAATCTATTCATTTTGCACAGAACACATGTTATTCAATGGTGGGGTGTATTTTTTTTAAGACTATGGCTTTCAGAGTTTTACATTTAGGAGATTACAGATTACATCTCAGTAATATCTGCATGAACCATGCACCAGGGTGCAAGCACATTTCCTTTCAATGCACGAGGACTAGTGCAACATTTACGTGTAAATTCAATAGACGTTAACATTCACAGCAGAGTTATGAACTATAAAACCTATCTTTCAAACCACATTTAGTCTTCTGGCAAAAGGTTTCTGAGGTTTGTTTTTTTTTTTTTCTCTAGCGGTCCTTATAATCCAACTCTTTCTCATAATCTTACTTCAGAATTTCCAAAGCCTTGTGCTGCCAAGCCCCTTCTGATAATGAGGGCCACAAGTATCTCCTTTCTGAGCCTGTTACTAATACTCTTGTTACCAGTCTCAAAGTCTTGTTTGCACTTCAACAAAGTCAGCTTTTAGCAGCTGATATACTATTCTGCATGAGCTATGCTGCTGAAAACAAAACAAAACCAAGCAACCATAGGATGAAATCCCTCTCTTTGCTTTCACATCTCCCCAGATGCCAAGAAAATGGGAAAAAAAAAAAAAAAAGAAAATTCCCCTAAAGGCTACAAAAATCTAGCCTTGAACCATAATTGAACTTTCTGCACTAGTCTACAGCAATCTAATTTATTTAAAACACTCAGTGATGCCTAGTTACTTTTTTTGAAGTACTTGAAACTGAATTCTCAAGGGAAAATATTTAAAAAGGGCTAAACTTCTGAAAAGCAGATTTTTTTCTTTCATGTCTTAAACTGTGCATCAGAAAATAAGGCATCAAAAAACTAAGAGTATACTAAAAAATGCAAAACTCTGGATATATCTTTTACCATTATACCAACAGAGTTCTTAAAATGGAGAATAGAATCCATCTACTCTGTAAGTGCAGATGTAAATGAGGAAATTTTCTCCTGCCTACAGATTTGTATGAAAATCTACTATTCACATAAATGGTATTTTCATATTTACCTTTAGTCATATCATTGCCTATGTCTTCCTTCTTCTTCAATAAAAAAAAGTAAAATTAAAAATTAATCCACAAGACCCATCAAACAAAGCCATAATTATTTTAGGCTTCTGAACCATTCCTACATTCTAAATCTAAATCTAAATGGGGTTTTTTAGGACCTTTTTGGTCACATTTAGAACATAAATTTTATTGGTGGGAGGAAGCTGATTAAAATGATAATCAGAAAGTGATGTATAAGTTCTCATATCTTGCTTTCCAGTCTACATATAGATATAGATATATATGTTGTCACCATTGCAATAATAATTTCCATAACACCCATAAAGTTGTAGATGTACATAGGATTCAGCCAAGAGCATCCTCTGTTTATCATCTCTGAAGTCTTCTGGTTCAGCCATGCTCATCAATAATGTTGTCAAATATAAAAATGATGATATCAGTATTTCATAATCCAGCAGACAGACTTTTTCAAAATTGAGAAGCAAGTAAAACTCAATTTAATACCTGAAAATGTTTTCGTTTTGGTATTGCACACAAAAGATTGTGACATTTTAAGAGAGGCTGAAGAAGTTATGGCTTAATCACATTAAAAGACTGTGAGGATACCTTGATGTTTCCAGATAATTGAATAATAATGGATGAATAGATTCCAAGAGTACTGGAAAAGTACCAAATAACTAAGTGGAACTGTAAATATCATCAGCATAAAATAATAATAATAGTAATAATAATAGTAATAATAATAGTAATAATAATAATAATAATACCTCAACTGAGGATGTTTTTGGAAGGAAACCTGAAATGGAAGAATAAATTTGCTTCAGTATCATGTACTTTATACATAAACCTTAGAAGCAGCACAGAGAGTTACAACACTTATCTTATGTTCCATATTTCTTACAGTAAGTTATCCACAAGGGCATTAATAAATAACTTTAAAAGGAGCACTGAGGCATTATATTGCAACATTGTCCATTGGTGCCAAAACACCATCAAAGTAAATGCATAGTATAAATATTCACTTGGGTAGTTAAAATACCAGGGGGTTTTTTGTTGGGGGTTTTTTTTTTTTTTTTTTGGTTTTTTTTTTTTTTTTTTTAACAATGAATAAAAACAAGGATGCACTAGTAAGCAGCAAAGTCTGAGTAACTGAAACATTATGTGGACTATAGATGCCAAGACAGAGATTTGGATTAAGGGTGCATTTGAATACTGGACCCTCAATATAATAAATACCCAGACACATCATAAATCAACAAGTGTTATTTTTCAAAGATATTTCTGTAAATTTAGGGTTTATAACATAAATTGCGTTTATAAAATTCTAATGTAGAGAAATATAAATTATAGCAGTATTGTTTGCTTAAGTAAATTAAGTAAAAATATTCATTTTCTCAAAATATAGGAATCACTATGAGATTATCAGATTCTGAAGTATATTCCATAGCAATTTAAACTGTAATTAAAGGTATCATAACAAAAGTCTTCATATTCAGACAAAGAATCCAAGTGTTTGTAGCGGGAACAACAGTGGGAAATATAAAAGATACTGTGAAGATGCACAAAACATTAAGATTTTTTCAGTGACTAAAGTGTGAACACAGATTGTATATTAATATTAGGGGTATGAATATGTAAATTTCCACATTTATCCACATTTATCTTTCTTGGAAAATCTCAACTACAGGGCAAGTGCTTTCATTTCTACTGCTCTTAGGCCAGCATTGGGCAGATGGACTAACATAATTTTACTGTTCCAAGTGACCATCACCTCTTTTCTGAATACTTCACAAGCCAAAAGGCTCCTATATACCATCTTCCTAAGGAAGAAAAACAATTCAAGAAGAAATATATATCTGTAGTAAAATGATGACTCATCCTCATTTCCCACCCACTGTAACAGTTTTGGATTTTGTTTTTAAATATGAAAATTGGCAAAACTAATATATCCTCCGTGGAGGCAGTACTGGTGGCTTTAACAGCCTTCAACCTTCTCAGGTCTAAATGACATAGAAATCCTAATGCCACACCAGGGAGCCAGTCTGTCTCCTCAGCAGGATCAACTTAAAATCACTTTTCCAGTGTTTGGCAGGAAGATATCTCCTACCTGCAATACCTGGACAAGGAAACTTCAAGAGGAAACCTTTCTTTTTGAATTCTGCAAGGCTCAAACCCTGATGATAAAGACATTGTATGAAGCCAGAAACACACAAAGTAATTACTTCCAACCTCAAAAATATTTTGAATCTCAGGTAGGCCTGCAGTGATATATGGAAAAGTAGCTACTATAAAGAATTACAAAAGAGAAGCCTTATTACTGTAAGCAGAGTCTCATCCCTCTTGATCCTGCCAGTGGGACTCAGGCTCTGTTGTCAGTAGAAAAATTGTCCTCAGTTACACATGCCATATGCCTGCCACTCTTGCTTCTACATGTTTTAAAATTGCCTTCTGATGTTTTACTAAGCCTTCTGATGTTTATAGAACTCTAAGCAGAGTTCTCACACTTTTAATGTAAACAAGGAGATGTTTACACATTCCTCTCCTCAAGGAGGAGCTTTTGAGTGATGGTGAGGTTCACCAACACGATTGATGGGGTGGTGACACCCTTGACCAGTAATTGGTCATTCTGTACAGTTGTATATAATGGAGTCAGATTTTAAAATAGAGAGAACATTCCCTGCTAGCCTCGGTCCTGTCCCTGCCTCATCATTTCGTGGCACCAGGAACTACTGGTGCCTGCGTGACTGCAATCACAACAATATGCCTACCCTTCTGAACCTCTTGACTAAGAAAAGGAACTGAGAAAGGACAAGGTAGAACAGTTTACAGGTCTTCTGTCTTACATCCCCCACGACTCTCCTCATACAGCTTAAGTGAGGTTGTTGTACCGTAAGCAAAATCTGCAGGCAAAGCAAGATCTGTCGCTGAGAAGGGGAATAAGAATTTTACAGATTTTTTTTTCCCCTTAAAAGATCATGAGGCGTTCACAGTTTTTTCAGAATCAATATATTACTAGTGAGCAGGACCCATCTGTGGTAAAAAGGGCTATATCGTTTGGTCTGCTTCAGTTTTAGCCAATCTTCTGTCTCCAAGGGCCATCTGAGATTTCCACTAAAGCCTTCATTACCCCTCTGGCTTTCTCAGTGAGCTTTACTAAAATTAAAAGTTTATTTCCTGCCTTTTCGCTAGCATCATAACATCCAAAATATAACTGTGACTAATCCCTGTGACAAGATTTAAACATCTTTCCCAGGAGTGCCACCAAAGCTCTTCTATACCACACAGGGAATACCTCGGTGCCTCATATAGCAGGACAGTCAACTCAGTGAAACTGCGCCTGTGCAAAGATAAACGTTAAATGCAAGGATGCCTTGCCATCATCGTGGAAGTCACAGCACAGATCCTTCTTCTGAGGCAAGAATGTTTCAAATTACAGGCTCAGGCAGAAATGACCCTTTCTTTTAACCAGAAACCAACCTCCCTGGACCACCCCAGCTATCCTACTTCATGTCTGGCATAATCGCAATTCATCTTTCTCACTTCCTGATGGAAATAGGGATGATAACTGAGTGCAGTCTGAGTCAGGTTTCTATTTCCAAATACTTTAGCTCTTGAGGGGACTAACAGTAGTTTAAACTGGGCACTAGGCCTTTCCCAGTGCCTACTGCACTAATTAATACTCAGTAATTTTAAAAATGGCTTCATCTCTAATAGTAAATGGAAATTTAAAAAAATTCTCATTTAGCCTGATCTCTGTTTTCTGTCTGGCATTTCACCAGAATGTTCACTCAAGATAACTTTCTATTGCTCATTCAGTCTGTAGTTAAGGTATGGGAAATTCACAATATTTTCCTTTTTATTTAAAACATTAAAAATATTTAACTATGTGGCAGGGAAATCAAGGGCATTATCACAAATACCACTGAGAAACCTATGAACAAAATATAAGTCACTCAGATCCACGTAACTTGATTCTAGGATCACTGCCACCATCAATCTTTCCCTCACACCATTGTTTCCTTTCCTCCCACCCGTTTTCAGTGCAGATTCTCAATTGAATGAAAAATGCCCATCACAAGAAGCCACCCTTCAGCCTCCAGCTGCAAACTCCCACCACCTGTCTTGGAGAAAATAATCTTGCTCATAATCTTGTGTGTTCAGTCAGATGATCCCACCCATCTGTGTGAAATATTAACTAACTAAGAGTAAAATAAAGATAATTTTTCAGGTTTTGTTTCATCTGGCAACAAAGCATTAGAACTGCTGTTGCTGACAGAAATGAAGCAGAAACAAGAGATCATTGAAAAAGGGAGGACAGATCTATTTGTTTCCTCCATTTGAACCACTTGTGTAGCAAATCCATGACATGAACCAATGTGAAAGCGTTTTCTACAGTCTGGAGACTATCCTACCTCTCTCTGTGAGTCAGTCTCCCCCTCCAGCACATTCATGAGGCATGTGGACATCCACTGAGCTTTTTCAGTAACAGAAGCACAGTAATTCTTTCTGATTCCTGGCTTTGTATTTTTCAATTGTGGAATTCCACATTAGTTTATAGCATCCGCATCTATTGTAATGACTTAAAAATACAATATTATTTTATAACTATGAAAGATCACATTTAAGTTATAACTGAGAGAAATAACAGTGAATTCTAAAAAAATAATTACACTAACAGAAAAATGTATTTGCACTAGTTCTCAGCTATTTGGAAACAGTAGACAAAGTATGATAGATACAATTAAATAAAACATATCTGACTTTAGGCAGATAGATATTTAACTCCAGACTCCTCCTGTTCGCTTTCAATTGTAAGGTGTTCACAAATTACAAAGCACGGTTCATATATCAATTTTAAACAAATGTTTTACTACCATACCAAATAAAGAACAGAAAGTTATAAAAATACTGTTGGAGGTGATTCTCCTTCAAAGTCTTACATAATCCTATATCTCTGAATGCCAGAAAACTGGATAAGGTTAAAGTCTTTGAAGCACATCAACATGTGAATACAAAATACGCTACCCAGAGTTCATGCTTTGGTTGCACTGCCACTACATAAAACAGATTCATTCAGACACAGAAGACATGCACTGAAGATCAGTGAGGCACAATCATAGACAAATTACCAAAAAATAACACACTGATCTGTACTCACTACTAAAACAGACAAATGGTAAACACTAATACAGAAATATCAAGGAAAAGTCTCTTTTTTGAAAAATACATTTCAAGAGATGGCAAAGATAGGTGTAGTATAAAACAGTTTTCCCAGAATTTTTCCACTCTCTGCCTTTACAGCAATTTCTCCTCTTATGTCCCTCTCTTTCAATGAGAAAATCTCTTATTGAAAAGGCTCTGGCTCACATCCCTAATGTTCAATTATTTGAGCTACTGAACACTCATTATTGAAATTAGTGCAAATGAAGCATGTGTTAATGGCATCAACTCATGACAGCATCACTCTTTACAACAGTGCATAAGCATTGTCTTTTCTGAATTCTGGTCTAATAACAGTACTAACTAGGAATATGTTTAAGTGTGTGCTTATGCAGTGACAGTCGGAATAATATGACTCCCAAAAAATGTGATCCCAGCTAAGAGTAAGCAAACTTTTTATCCAGGTAGTTTTGAAAAATGATTGCAACATCTAACTCCAATTAATTATACTGTCTGTTTCTTACCATTTTTTTAAAGTTTCACTTAGATTTCTTGAAATCAAGTGTTTACATCCACATTAGAAAGAAAATACATAGGAGTAAAATAACACATTTATTACATGCCATGTTACAGTTCACTGCATTCTCATTCCTATTTGCACTCACAATAGTATGAGAAACTAAAATTATTTCATCAGAAACAAATGAAGTACACAGAAAAGTTGGTCAACAGACAGAAGCAAGTGTATCCATAACCCAAACAGCCATAACATTCAATAGGTTTAATACTCCATTACATTGTTCCATACAAATTAGAGATGAAAGACTTCTTATCCATCCCTTGCCAATTCTGAATGTTTTCTGTTCTCCAATTCAGTCACTGGAGGCTGATTGGCAACTGACAACCACATGAATAGAAAAAGCTAACTAGATGAGCCAGAGAGCAGGCTGTGAAATTTTTATTTCCTCTTGTGAAGTGCCAAGTTCTTTCAAGCTTTCTTTGTTTAAAGGTGAATTAATGAAACTCAGGAACTCACTAAATCTGGACCTTGCATTGTACAGCAAGCTGACTGCTTTTCAAGCACATATCCAACATACTGCTGAAGCCACCTTCACCCCTCCTACAGAGGAATGTGTTCAGCATCCTTTCAAAAAGCATCAACCTACATTATGGAACTAAAACTGACATGTTTCTTTGGACTGAACAGTTTATGAAAATGAGACTCTAAAAAACCAGTAAATTATAGCAGATCAGTGTTGTTAATGATACCACACTTCCATGTTCAGTCCAACAGTCAGAAGAGCTTGGTACTCAGAAAGGTCAGACCACAAATAATGCCAGCCATCCTTGTCATCTGGGCTTTCACATTGTCTCAACCACTCCTGGATTTCATCAGCTAAACACTGAAATAAAGTCCAATTTAATTAAAATTGGATCTTCTGTCACACTTCCTTCCAGTACAACTGCACATATTCCCACATTCCCACATTCTCTATTAAACTTTGGAGCTGAAAACTGGAGTAACGTTTCCTCTGAAATGTGTATTGTATATCAGTGTCTTACTATGCCTGGTACCAACTAGACTATAAATATAGTAATCCTTTGAGAAATTCAGATGAGGAAGCATATTCAACAGGAATATTGGGGGGGTAGGGGGAGCCCTTCATGTAACATTTTCTATTCTTAGCTATTAATCATGTCTTTATCTTTAGTATTGAGCATCCTTACCTACAGCCAAATGCTAATCCCATTAATCCTCTTTAAAGATCTGTAAGGTCTTCTGTGTAATACTGACTTTTACTTAATGCACATCTTAATTTTACAGTGATTTTTGCAAGCTCACTGGAGACCAGTTTCTTTTTGAGAAAGGAGTACTGTACTTTTCCATAATGAAGACAATGGATTTAGAAATAGATACCAAATGCTTCCAGCCAACAACACTCCACACCAAGAAGTCAGAAAGACTACTACTGAAGGATTTCTACCAAACCTCTCTCCACAGAAAGGATGGAGAACTGGTCCTGTGATTTTGAGGGAATGTATCCCCTCTTGGAGAAGGTTCTGCAATGCATAAGGATTATGTTAACTCCCCCTCCATAGCACATCTTTTCCATTAGAAACAAACAAGTATCAAGAAATTACCCAGCAATCCATAGCACACATTCAATACATTAATACCACTTGGCTTTGGCTCAGGGAGCAGTATGTGCAGTAACAAACCAAATTTACAAAACCTTGCTGAATGCAAAGTGGATCAGAGCTCACACTGCACTCGTAGGGCTGGGCATTTCAGAGAGTGACTTTGAGTACAATGACCATAGCACTGTTACAGGCCTTCCAAATTCTGTTGCTAGAAATTCTTCCAAATGTAGGGTTATGACTTTTTCTCCAACACTGAGTATGTGAAGATCATTATGCTTAATGGCCAGCCAGAATCTTGGCCAACATCAGTCTGTTTTCCATGAAGTGAACGAGCAATGGCAGCTGGATAAGTACTTCTGAAAGCTGTAGACCTCTTGAACAACTTCAGGGAACTCACAACACTGAAGTAACAGGAAATGGAGTACAGATGTAAACATAATCTAAGGTTGAAAGCCAAAAGTCTGTATCCATGGTCAGGATAAGACAAGCTCAGAATTACCCTTTGGTGTTTTGATATATCCATTCCTTGCTGCTCTAATATCTGCATTCTGTATAAATCTGAATTGATTAATTTAATCATCTAATCACACTTCTTAACACACTGGAGAGAACAAATGGCTGGTTGAAAAGAGAAATGTTACATTTCAACTTTTTAAAATTAGGGATTAAAAAAATCGTCACCTTATGGATGAAACGGATGAGAGTAACTAGTCTCATTTAATTAAGGCTTTCTTTGTAAAGGTGTAAGAGATGCTACAAAATCCTTCTGCATTATCGTTTAGGATTAAAACTGAGAGAGCTTATGTAGGATGGTCCAGTTAAATAGCATAACTATGATTCTGCATTTTCTTAGAGCTGGAAAAAAATGTATGTGTATGTGTTCAGGAAAGATAAATCTTAGGGATATTTATTTTAAAATATTCTCTTCAAAGTACCAGTATCAGTTCTACACTTGATCACAAGAGGGAGACTACATCATCATATTTCCTTTCATTGTTTCAAATGTTTAAAGCATACAAACAATTTGAGTCATTTTGGACCAGATCTAATCTTTGCTGAGTTAAAAGTATTAATGACTATTCAATTAGTATTTTTTTTCTGAGTTTGTCAAACCTCTGAAATTTACAGATAAAGATAGCCAATCCAGTAAACAAGATTGAACAATGCAAAGGCAGTTGGAAAGAAGATTCGGGAATAGGAGTCAATTTTTGCTATACGGATGTGTATTCTTCCTTCTCGCCAAGATCCTGTGCGGCAGTCTTCAAAACAACAAAAGAAACTAGCACAGTCTTTTCCTTCTAGGCACTCATATCCATAATCATCATCACGTTCAGGGAGATGATTAATGTTATTAATTGGAATTAATGTTGATCCAGGTCGAACAGCAAGTGCAGGTGGTTTCTTAAGGAGAAAAAAAAAAAAAAAAAAGGGAAATATAGTTTTGTGTGGTTTTATCCTCACATTAAATAATTCCACAGGCTTTCCCTGGCAATATAATCACCTTCAGCACAATATACAGAAGTTCTTACATTAAAGAAAATAGTTTGGAGGGCTTAAAAAGTGATCAAATGCTGCATGTAATTAGTGCATGCAGGCAAAAGATCATGAATGACTTTCACCTGCCACAGTGAAAATTGGGTTGTGCTGGGATTTGGGAATAGTAGATAATTAGTCACACAGAGTTAGCTGATCCCATCTACACAACACAGACAAACATTTTGAAGTCAGTCACTTCTTGATATCTGGGTCACAACCAAGTCCATAAACAGGCTATAATCTTCACTAACAAAGGAATGATGATCCTCCCATCTTTTGGAATCTTTAGAAGGAGACTGGATCTGTTTCTGGAAGCTACATTTTCACAAAAATAAAAAAGCTAATGGGTTTAGCACAGCATCACTGGTGAAGCTTAACGGACTGAGACACGTAAGGCCAAGCTACACCATCTAACCCTCAGACGTTAAAATTTCTAAACAATATAGACCCCCTTTAGAATCCAAGGCATGACTCCTTAGGAGAATGCCACTCAAGTCACTGATTAATTCAGCTCTTAATTCTTACTTTCATTTTCTGTGGGCATAACAACCTTCTTGTATCTGATAAAAAACTCTGTGTAATACGTTAAAAATTGTCATTGAAAAAATCTGTGCAGCTTACCACCTAGTATGTACAGTGTTTGTTATTCCCTTACTTGTGGCTTTGCCTTCCCATCTTTCTTTTACCTACCCACCTTTCCCTCTTTTATTTCTTTGTTTCTCCACAGTTTTTTACTCATCATCCTTGTTTTCCTGTGATTGTTTCGAAATATATTCTCTTTCTTCATCTGTCTTTTATCTTCTCTTTCTAAATCTCATGGCTGTTTTAAACTTTCATACTCCTCTTTCAACTTACCCCACCCCACATTTGGCATCTCTTCTGAAACCTTTAGACCTAAGAGAAGAGTTCCATTAACACCACTCTTATATTGTATTCTCTCTTTTCTACATTCTTCATATTTTGACATGTAAGGACACAAAACACCAGTGGAAAAGGAAAAGAAGCAGTGAAAAAAATCTAACTGGATATTTAAGTTCTCTTAACCAAGTACACATGATGGGCAATGAAAACACATGGAAAAAATATGGAAAGTGGGAAGTCATCATTTACCTTCTTGTTATGCTTTAAAGTCCTGTTGTCCCACTTCCTAGGAATTACTTTGGCCAGTACACAGAGCTCTATATATTGTTAAGGTGACATTCTTTTCCTTCAGGGGCATTTTACCCAATGTCCCAAGGGGTGGTGTTAATGCAGTGCAGTATCCATCATACTTTCAAAGAGCTTTATTAAATAAGTGTCTTTACCAGAGAAAGTTTCACACAGACTGCTGCTTCAAGACTTATTATACATGATGAGCTAGGGAAATAATTATCATCCTAAAGGACCTCATTATTCTTTTCAGTTATGATAAAATACTGACAATACTAAGAAACAGGAGTTACATGCTTCTATCCTTATTTGAGGCATTGCATAAAGAGGGTTTATTTTCTTAAAACATGAAAAATAAGTTCAATTATTTTTGAACTTAAGAAAAAAATATTTATTCTGCTGAAGATAAACAGGAGAAGATGCCTATTTCTGAGTCACACCCACTGAGGGTTTACAAAAATTTTCTCACTGTTGGTTTTGCCCATATAAGATTTATGGCATGAGTTGTCTCTACTAGTGGGTTAAAACAGGAATCCTCAACACAGAAACACCATGGGAGATGGAAAAAATTACTGTACTGCTTTCCACTGTTCCTATCACCAGCACAGACTGGAGGTGGCTACCAAATTACAAGTTTGAAGAGGTGGCTTGGGAGAGGCAGACACAGTAATCCTGTAGGCTTAACTACCTACAGGAAATACATAAGATGTGTGTAAGAGGCAATGTGAGGGAAAAGAGGAAAAAATACCAACACCTCACAAGAAAATGCCTTTGTATAAATTGTCAGAAAGTGAAAAAAATCCCAAAACAAAACAACAAAACACCCACAACATGTACATGCTGATTTTTTATGGATATGCCAACTGAAAATGTAGATAAAACTCCATGTATTGTGAGATCATTTATAATGCACTCTGATAGGATCAAACCCCAATTATTCTGCAATAACATTAATACAAGTACAAAAGAAAGCCATTTTCTGTGGAGATCATGGCACAGGTGATACATTCATTTCAGGCGAAATGATGATCAGAACAAGATCCACAATTAAGTGTAATCTTTACACTGCCCAAACTCATTATCCTTACTAATGTGGATTTGCATAAGCCAATTCATACTACCTTTCTTGAATGATGCCAGCACATATTTTCTAAGATAAAACTGCTGTAATCACTTGTAAAATCTCGTGGTTTTTTTCACAAGATCAATTATTGTGGCTTATTGGAATCAGTTCCTGGAATAGTAACCATTTATTGCATTTTACAATGAAAATAGAATATCTATGCAAGGGAAGTTTCCCAAGAAAAGAAAAAAAAACAACTTGTAAATGAGTTTTCATAAGGAATTAAACTGACTTTTAGAATTAAACTGGGTTTTTGAGTTACATATCCATAACTACAAAACAAAAAGAATTAATATAAGTCCCTGACAAAAATAAAGGGGGAAAAAGAAAAAGGAAAAAAAAAATGAAGAAAAAAAAGGAAAAGGATTTGTAATTGTATGACTTCCCATTAACCAATTAGATGCCTTCTTTATTTATTTGGAGCAAAAAAAGTCACATCATCAGAAAAACTTCTATCAAATGCGAATCCTTGCACCTAGGTATATTAAATTTAATTCTCCCCTTTTTTAGTGTAATCTCTTTATTTTGTATGGTCTTAATGGTCTTATAGCCATAACATGTTTAAAGAATTCTGTCCAAAAAGGGTTCTTTTTTCAACTTCTTAGAAATAAAAAACATCATTTAAGAACCCAGTAAAACACAATTGAACAGTATTTTTAGTATATTTGATCTTAAGCTAATTTTAATCTTAGTGAAAAATCCAGCTATTTATTCAGTAAGTTTCATAGTTGCTATCTCATCATTATTCTACATTTAAAACTTTCATATGCGCTGAAAATCTCAAAGCACTTGGCAGATTATTGCACACATGGGTGATGTGTGAACAGATTCTGCAAAGTGTCATTATTTCATTCAGCAGAGCGTACTTGCAAACTACTTCAGTGTCTTTTGATTTGTCAGCAGCTGATCTTTAATATCTGCCTGGTTTGAATAAAGCAGTATTTCCTGATATCTTTGCCTTCTCTGCATTTTGCATGCCAAGAGCAGACCTGCTCAGCTCCCTGTTCACTAAGCACTGTTGAGACCTTCTTGCAGCAGCAACCTGAAATTGAATCTGCTCTACTGTCACTGGAACACCCCCACATCCTCTGTTACCTTCTACCCTCCCTCAAAACTCAGTTCTGGCCCTTGCCAAAGCCTGCATTCTGCCCCTTCTCTGGTGCCCACCTTTGTTTCTACCACTAACAAGAAGCAGGTTTGAGGTTTCCATTTTCCTGTTTTCCTGGCTGTGCAGGATTCCCTGAAGCTCAGAGTGATGTCTGACCAAGGCAGCACAGGGAATTATTAATACTTCACCATTAGCCTTGTCCTGAACACACAGCTGAGCCCCTTGGACCAGCTCCCCAAGTGAATCCTAAGGCTTTCATTTCCCTGCTATCAAGCCCAACAGCCTCGCAGTGCCCCCATAAGACAGAGACCCACAGCAGTGCTGCTCAGAATGGGGGCACCAGTTCTTGCTGACACGAGCTGCAGAAAGGATATGGTTCATAACAGGATTTCTGCACTTCCAGATCTGCAGTTACTTCTGTAATTTCGTATCAATTTCTGTTTCACCTCATATAGAGCTGGTGTTCAGCCTTCATCCACAATAGGCAACTGGTATTATGGTTCAGGCACCCTCCCGCATCTTTTGATGAGATGATTTGGAAAGGGGCTTTATAAGATTTTCCTTCCTCTTACCTTCTCCAATGTTTCCTTACTTTAAAGACTACCTTTAAATATTTGACTTCCAACAATAAATTCTTTGGAAATTACAGCACTCTTACTACACAAACAGAAACCCACTTAAAATTGAATAATACTTGATCCTGAGATGTGTGGAGCTTTACCATTAAAGTATCAACTCTAAAAGCAGGAGGCTCATTTAACCAGAAAAAAACATGGAAGCCAATTTAGAAAAGAGTTAAGATAGAATTTCTGTAGTGGGATTCAGAACACTTGCCAAGAATAAGCATTTTTTCCTTTGCAAAGGTTTGTAAGATTAAAGTTAGGTGATGCAGATCCAAAGAAATCCTCATACCTGCAGTCCATTCACATTATCTTTACTGCTACAGTTTTAGCTGTGGCTCTCTGCCAGGTGCTGTTTTCAGAAGCACTGTGCCCCTACAGAACCTTCTCTGTGGGCACACACTTCATGGGCAGTTCTAGAAGCACCAAGGGCATGGAATACTATATCAAACCACTCTCCACCTTAGGCTCATGTGTCCTCATTCATATATGTGAAATTATCCAAACCCTTTGCTCAACAGTTGTATTTACACAAAATTATTACAAGCCCCCTGCAACAAAATGAAAAAAAAAAATCAGTGTTAATTATCTTTGAGAGCTATCTTAGCTTTTCTACTTAAGAAGCAGTCTTTCAAAATGAACGCTACAATAAAAACCGCTCTGTTTTTTGTTTTTGTTTTTGTTTGACTAAACTTACTGATGGCTTAGATTTTGCCTTCTTTTCTTTTCCTTTGTCCCCTTTTCTGTTGCTGGTAAAGTAATGTAAGGTGCCATACTCCATCAAGGCAGCAAACACAAAAATAAAGCAAACTGAAACAAAAAGGTCCATTGCTGTCACATAGGAAACCTTTGGGAGTGACTTCCTCGCAATTGTACTCAGCGTCGTCATGGTCAGCACCGTCGTGATCCCTGTTTGGGAAAGAAAGAAAGAAAAAAAGACAGAAAGAGGGAAATGCATAGGTAATCAAATCATATTGTCACCAAAGAAAGTCATCATATTAGCTCTTAATTCACTGATGACTCATATAAGAACTGACCCACAGGAGGGGTCGGTGGGTTCACCACTGATTACATCCACGTGCATTGGTGCTATGGGAAGAATCCACCCTACGGATGCAGCAGCCTCCATGGGATCAGAGAGAAGGCAGCACATTTCACCTTCCCTTTAAATCCCTCCTATTTTCAGCGTACACTGAATAAACAATGACATTAAGTTTGTGAAATTTTATAAATCTGGCATAAATGTACACATAAATACAGTTGAAAAACAGGTACAAATAAGCACATGAATTTTATAAGCACAAGGAAGACCCTTAGCTTGAAAGATTAAAATATTAAAAAGGATGCATTCAGAAATAAAAGGTGTCTTATTTATCAATGATTTCAAGCTTTTGGTAAACACAAGAAAAATGAATAAGGCTTCCAATTGTCTGCTTCTGAAAAAGACATAGAAGATCAAATTTGATGACATTCAGAGCTTTCTGGTCTCATTCTCTAAGTTACCAGATATGCTTTCAACACTGTGTCTTAAGTAATAGAATTTTTTTTCCCTTGATTCACTTACATAAAAGCTAATTAAAAGAACAAACTGGCCTTAATAGCTGTATGTTCAAAATCTCAACTATACCATGCTTCATTAGTTTAGTATTCATAAGGTGTTAACACTTTCTTCCTGTATTTGATGCCTCAGGTAGATGCAAAGCCTTTTACATAGCAGTACAAAATTAAGGTGTGACCTTTCCTTTGGAGAGCAATACTTGAACACACAAATAATTTGTTATTTACACGCACAAGATTATTAAAAACAAAACAAATAAACAAACAACAACAAAGCGTTACACCAGGCTAAAGCTGTGTATGGCTCATAAATCAAAACATGGAATCACTGGTCACTATGGAGTGTTCCTGCAGCAGGAAAGCAGTAGCCTTTTTCAAGAGATTTTCCAATGAAACTGCATGCATAAAAGGGCAAACAGAAAACCACGGAGTTCTTCAAAAGTGCTTCATTCCCACCAGATACTTCTGAAAATCGATTTGGCATTTCTTTGTATAGCTAAATATTTAAATATCTGGAATCACCTCAATTTTTTTGCTCTGGGAAACGACAATCTTCCAGGATCTTCCAATATATATGAGAGAAAAAGGTCCAGCCTTTTCAGTGCACCAGACCCCTCAGGGTAGGAAGGAGCACCCACCATTCCCTGTACCGACTTCCGTTCAGAGAGGACAAAAAAGAGACACAAATTTTTCCAGCCTTGTCTGCTGTGTGAAAGGGCTGTCACAGGGAGCAAAACTTCAAGAGCAAAACAGCCACCTGCCATGATAAACCTTGCTTAGTTTTGGCTTTCCTGTATGAATTTCTTTTCCCATAAAGTTGTGTCTATTTGGCAGGTACTATCTTTCTCCTTCTCCAGAACATTTGCATGAAAATAAAAACATTTGCATGCAAGAAAAGTCATCCTACAATCTGTCAAGTGATGGCTTTTGCCTGTTTACAAAAAAGGAGTTCAGAGTTACCTGCAGGGAACTGTAAATAAAATATTACAAATGTTTGTATTTCATCTCAAAGACTAGTACTGCTGAAGCCAAGAGCTTGAAAACTTCAGCTTAATCATGATAAGAGTTCTAGGTTCATGGCATATAAAAAGTACTTTGTAAAAAGAAAAACCTGGATACAGAACTAGAAGGATATAAATAGAACAGTTTTTCCTGTTGTAACTATTGTATTGTAACTACTCAGCATCCAAAATGATGTTCAATGATTAGTCAGTCAAAGAAATCCGATGAGATTGCTGCATCAAGGTTTAAATTGTCAAAAGTAATTTTCACTTATTTATTCAAGACTTTAGACTCTCTTCACTAAACTTTTCAGAACTTTCAAACAACATAAAGATAGGATCCAAGATTTAGATTTTCTTCCCTTACCTTTTTATTAGGCTACTGAGCCATGCTCATTTTTGCTTACTTTCTTGACTCATTAATCTGGCAGGCTTGCTGGTGGTCCAGTTTCAGTGGGAAAGGCAGGGAGTTAAAGTGTGCACTCATGCTTCTGGTGGTAAATGATCTTGGAGGGTGGGAATGATGTCTTCACAATGCTATAACTGACGAGGAAAATTAACTCACATCTCTAACTTCATAAGATACAACTCTCAGCTCTTGACCTTTCCCCCAAAAGAGGTCAGACTGCTGTCACTAGCTCTGCTATGAGCATCTGTCCCTGCTAAGCTCAAAGCTCCTGTGCACTCCATCTGTCTGGCTTTATGTGGAGAATACAACTTTTCTCCAAGGCAGCGCATGAATCCTAAACAGTCAAACTTAGCAGACTGATGCCATGCAAAACAGGTCAGCCAAGATGACACTAACACAGAATTATCTTTGTATTAGGACTTGCAACACACTTCAGTACTGTTTGTAGTAAAAGCAGTTTCTGTGAATTATAGATTTAACTGCTTGAAGTACAACTTTGGTTGCAAATTTTCTGTCCTACCCTGGGTCTAAAAGAATAATTGAATCATTGTATTAAAAAAACCAAATAAAAATGCCCCAAGTACAAGCAAACCAAAACCAATCAAAAAACCAATGCCAACAACACAAAAAATTCAACAAAAAAACCCCACTAAACCAGATTTTCACCATTTTTGCTCATGTAGTACTGACTGCACTTGTTCCATGATGCTAAGTGGCAGACTAATAACTGCCACATGACAGCCCCTGGAGATGATGAAAAACATAAAGAAAAAATGTATTTATGTGAACAACGGCAGACCCACAAGATTTGGATCAGGATTTTCATGCTCAGCATTGCTTCCTTAAACTCTGCTGTGCAACTACAGCAGGATTCTCCTACTGCCAATGTTGCAGTTCAAGAGAGAGAATGACCAATGGTCACAATCTGAAGGGGAATAAACGGTTGTTAATTTACTCCTTGCTGCACATTTGTATTCTTTGGGAGTACCAGATTCTTCAAGGCTGAAAAAAAGACATTCTTACCCAGAGAAGTCCTTGCAGGAACTGCATCCTTATTGATCCAAAATGACACCCATGAAAGAACAACTGTGAGTATACAAGGAATGTATGTCTGAATAGTAAAATATCCCATACGTCTGCTGAGATCAAAGAATATTGTCATAATAATATAATCACCTAAAAATTAAAAAAAAAAGAATAAAAATGTTTATACAACATCTAATATGGGTTTTGGTTGTATCTTCATCTGTTAGTCTTGATCTAAATAGATATTGCACAAAAATTCAACACTTCTCCTTACCAGACAAGGTATGAGAAATTTCAGTTGTGTTTCGTAGCCCTACAAATGCAAACTGGTACAATCTCCAGTATTTTGGATCTGCCACTTCAACAGAGGTTTTCTTCCATTTGTATTCAATTTCATTTCTGGGATATCCATCTAGAAGCAAACAAATCAAACATTCATCCATAGAATGTACCAAAGCATGTCTTCTGATCTCTGAAGTTACTTATGAACTAAACCATGGCTGTAAATAAAGTGGATCTTAGACCACCTATAGTCCTCCTCATATGGTCTCAATTTTAAGCCTAGGTAAATGTAAGATCAATCAAAAACTGTGTAAATACAAATGTTTAGAAAATGATCTACATGGTATTCTCAAACTCCAGTAACAAAAAACTGGCTCAGAATCATCACTATTAAAATGTAAATGTCATTACATTATCGTTAAATGATCAGAAAGAGCTTTAAAGTACAGACACTTATTAGTACATCATTTGATGGTTTAGGGAAGACCTGAAAGGAGGTTGTAACAAGATGGGAGCTGGGCTCTTCTCCCAGCAGCTAGGAACAAGATGAGACAATATGGCCTCATGTCTGCATCAGGGGAGGTTCAGACTGGATATCAGGAAGAACTTCCTCAGTAAAAGGCTGTGAAGCATTGGAATGGGCTGCCCAGGGAGATGGTGGAGTCACCATCCCTGGAGGTGCTCAAGAAACACTGGACGTGGCACTTTGTGCTGTGGATTAGCTGAGAAGTTGGTGTTCAGTCATATGGTGTTCAGTTGGACTTGATGATCCAAGAGTTTTTCTCCAACCTTAATGATTCTATGATTACAACAGCACAATTCCCTAGTTGTTTTATTTTTTTTTAACATAGCTTGCATCTAAAAAATACAGCCTGAAGACTGTGGTTTTACTCATGTAACATAAGTCCCACTGAAAGTCGGAAAAGGACTTCTTTTACTGATTCAGCATTTAGAGGAGCAGGTTGAAGAAAACAGACCTTATTTTTCCTTTCAAGTATATCATATGGAACTAATTCAAAGCTGTCAAGTTTTGCAGGCATAAGAAAACAAAATTTCTTCCAGGACAAAGCATTTCCATTAACTGTAATAGGCATTGAATTAGACTCCTAAGCAATAAGACTATTTCTAAAGTAGCAAAAAAAGTGATTCAACTCATTCATTAGTGTGTTAATGCAACAAATCTAGTCAAAACATGAATGGTCAGTTCCTTCTTTTGCCACAAGGCCTTAAAAGGTAAACATTTGCTCTCCTGACACCAAAATTTAAGTAAATTTACAGTCTGAATGTAAAGAGGACAAAGAAGTGTTTTACCACGTACAGCTTGAAAACTCCAGAGGACAGGAGTGTTCATCCATAGGAAAATTATGAAGCTGAAGATAACATTCAGCATTAATTGTCAACCTAATTAGAAAAGGAAAAGGAAAATAAAAAAAGAAAATAGGTTATATTCAAGAATTCAGACACTTCAGAGTGCATAGTGAAGAACATGCCAAGAAATAAATTTTGCCAATTAATGGATATTATGAATAGCCTCCTGTGTATCAGAAAAACAACATCCAGCATTAGCACCAAAGAACCAAACAGGAACTATTATTTCATCCAACTTGAGGATCTGTGTTTCAATTGGTATTTTGAGCCATTTCAAAAATTTCATTTGGGAGCATGTTTCAGCTCTACAAAACAGGGTATAAAAATTAGGGTCTGAAGACATCGGAAGAAGAGGAGCTTATGATAGCATATAAAGGAAGTTCATGTAGAATACATTTATCAAGTCAAATTGCATTTGTCATCATTGTATCTCATGGCTTTATGTAAGAGAAAAATTGTGGGGGACATTGGACTTGCTCTATACTGATGGAAGCAGTTCTGGTGAAGACAGTATTTGGATAGGAAAAAGCAGAGTATGTTTCTATTTATTTAATGTCTACGGCATTCAAATAATTCACAATTTATAAACGTTTTAGAACTGGTTTAGGACTTATAATTGTTTAAACTGAGTAACTTTCTGCTTTTAAAAATACTCTCGCAGATTTCCACAGGACCTCCAAGCAATAAGTGCAAAACCCAGTTCAGCTACCTTTCACTGGAAAGCCAAAGTAAGGGGCTAGAATCCAAATTGAATTCTTTACATTAAAAATACCTCCTCCTTTGTTGGCAACACTGTGTAGAAAGTCAGAATGTCTTCTTAAATCAATTTTAAAAATTGCCATAATGCTCACACACTTGACTGTGTGCAATGCTTACATACTAGACAAGAAACGATCGGAAAAGACTGAGATGAGCTGCCACACAGCTTTATAAGTCTCTGAACAAAGTATTTATTCTACACAAACTGCCACTATGACTTGACCAAAGGTTTATAAGGAAAAGTGTATTTCTTAGCATACACATTGGGAGAGAGGAAGAGAGACCCTTCCCCACATTTCTAAGCAGAATACTTGCATCAATATGGAGATGCTTTTCAAATTCGTCAATTATGATTTATGCATTTATTGCCTTTATTTTCAATTTTCGGATAGTTCAATACTCAAAGAAAAAGAAAACAAGCTGAGCCTTGTGTCAAAAGCATCACAACTCGATCAGATGGTGCAGTGGACAGACCATGGGCTACCCTCAGAGCAGATTCAGTAAGGCCGATTAGCATTTTCACCACGTCTGCCCCCTGAATTACCAACAAGGAAAGAGTGGTGATACAGGGGAGCCCATGAACCTGGAGCACCATCAGATCATATAATTGTTCCTTCAACAAGCAAGATATGAACCTCTCAATGTTGTTTTACCTTGGGTTGAATTCAGGCCGTATCCTCACCCATAGAGATGATTGTGTGTTGCAGTGCTGGGTGAAGCCCTGTTCTGCTGTTCTATTACCAGCTCCTTGCTCTTTATTTCTCATACTCTGACACAGTAATTCTAATCTATTGCTCTGTGAGGGCTCACACAAATTTTTGGTTTTGCTCATATTTATTTCCTTCTGTTACTTTGAATCTCTTTAGAAGAAATTTTGCATTGAAAATGAACAATGAATGAACAATGGAAGGGTAAAGTCCAAGTATGACTCTACAATTGCTAATTAGAAACAAAAAAAAAATTAGCATGTCAACAAAAGGGGGTCTCTAGAGGCTTTGATAAACACCAACTGGCATAATAAACCATTTTAAAGTGTTCTTCGGAGATATCTGTATGCTCTCAAATGATGCATACTAAAGAAAAAATCAGTGAAGAGAATCCTTGTAAAGCATTCTAATTCCTCTCACATGTAATACAGAAGACATTTATAAATTGTTCATGCAACATAGACTGCATATGAACACAGCATAAATGACTGAGTAGAAAGTATTTAGAAGTGTCACTTTTTGTTTTAAATAGATAAATAAATAAATAAATAAATAAACTCTTAAGAGCAAAATCATATTTATGGCATCCTCTGCATAGACTACTTCTTGATCAGCTCCTGACTTACTGCAAGATTTTTTCAGCACATTTAAAAAATATGACAAAGATGACACTAAAATACTTTCTAGTAGACTACAGCTTTTCAAGAATTGTTTGAAAAGTGACTCAAAGTCAGTACAGATAGCCTTAAGCTTAAAATCAGCACAGGCATCTTCCATTTGCCAAGTAGAATTATCATAACATGTTTACTTATGCCTGTTTTGGATGAACAAATCAGTTGATTTTAATAGCTCCCAATTTTAAATATGTCAAAAAGTACATGCAGGACTGGGGCCTTAGCTTTAATCAAACTTCTTATAATTTTTATTATTTGAAGCATTTAATATTTTACTTACAGAATATAATTTGGTGGAAATTAATTATGAAGTATTTAGACCAAAAATAATTTATCTGCAATATATTAGTGACAGACCACCATGATGTTATATAGTATATAACAAACTTTTTTAAATCTTGCCTGTACCTAAATAAGATCAAAATTTGCTATCCCCTTCAACTGTCCTTAGGCAATTATCTCTGCATTATATTTCAATACTACGGATTTCATCTTTTTCATGATTGAATGATCTTTTATTTTCTTGTTTAATCAACTCCTTGCAAATTCCTGTGGTCCGTAACAAAAGAGATACCAGGAATTTGATTCATAGTCACTATTTTCATATTCCTGGTCACAACAGGGTTTTGGGTTTTTTTTCTACCCAAATAACAGAAACCCACCTTAGAGTGTATAATACTCTTCCATCACTCCAGATTCGAAGCAAACGATTTGGAGTTGTAATCCAGTGAGCATCAGATTTCCTTGAGTTCCGGAAGAAAGTGTCTGGAATCCAAATCTTTCCAACCATATTGCTGTTAAGCATAAGCACCTTCATTGAGCTGTTAAACTTTAGACGACTGTCATACCAAGTCTGGGCAAAAATTATATCTATAGTGTATTCCTAAAAACAGAGAAACAACCACATCTATGTTTATGTTTACCAGAGTCTGCAAGCCAACTCTCTTTTGACTCCTACATAAATCCGCAGCCACTTCCTTTATTCTCTTTTGTATTACCATTTTCTTAGCAGACAGCAGCCAGTGAACCCAGAACGAGAGACAGAAGATGCACACAGCCTTCTGTTCCTACCTCCTATCCCCTGACACACACTGAGTACTTCAGGAAGAAGACACATGATGGGAGTGCAACTTGGAGGTTCCCACACAGTGCTGTCGTCTCTGGGGGACCTGGACAGAAATCTAAGGGCAACTGTAGTACTTCAGGCTTAGACTATGTTAAGACAGATATTCTATATCTTTTAAGAACCAAACAGAGCAAGCTTTCTACGTTTTCCCCCAAACTTTTCAACTCACAGTTTAAGATTTTTCAAGAAATTTCAGATTATGAAGAATTTATGAGTATGTGGAAATTAAACATGACAGTTTGCAGAACTATCTGTTACCATCTGCCTTGTATACCTACCAACACACACACAAAAAGTATACATGATCATAATCAGGAGGGAAATTTCCCTAAAGAAATTCTACTTTACTTATTAAAGCCTCAAGGAACCTCCTCCTTTAATGGAAAATCAAATTCCTCTGTAGACTTACGGCCA
>VZSR01003049.1:4185754-4222385 GCA_013398615.1 Brachypodius melanocephalos
ATAAAAAGTTGAAAGTATGGGAGTAGAAACGAGCAAGATCTGAGGCCTCTTGAGGAGGAAAAAAACAACTAAAAATCACTGAGGACAGGTTTTGAAGTACCTTGAAAGTGAAAAGGAACATTTTATGTGTGAGATCCAATGAAAGAGAAGACAAAAGAAGAACTTGAGCAAGGGAAAAGTCAATAGAAAAAGTGGAAAATTCTATCTATAGGACATCTCTAGATTATTTGAGTGGAGCCAAGCTGCAACTGGAAAGGTTACAGAAATACATTAGCATAACAATGGGAATTTGGACAAGAGTCTTCTTGTGATGGGTTAAAAAATAAAGAAATATAAAATCCCTTTGTATTCAGAATTTACAAGACTAAAACTGAGACCCTACTCCTGGTTCTAAGATCCATCACATCGTAGAAAATTTTTAGATTTCAGTCCTCAGTGGTACAGAATAATGATTATTCACTGCAACTGAGAGTCTGTAAGAGGTGAAAAGTTGTAAGTTTTAAAGCTGTGATTCAGCCATATTGAGCTAACAAAACAACTGTGAACACATATGAATGACACAAGACAGAATTTAGACTGGACAAAAGGAGACACAGAATAGCAGGCAACTGACACAGAAAGGTGGCTAAATCTGCACATGGGACTTCCAAGAAGGAACTGAGCACAGAAGATAAGGTGACCATGGAAGACAAACAGTGCAGAAGCAACAAGGGAAAAGCTTTAAGAAATAAATTCACATCAATACTTAAATAAATCAAGTGTTAGGAACGCAAGAAACTTAGAGACTTTATCACAACACACTGACAGACTGACCATAGATAAAAAGGAAGCTTTTTCAGAATTGTTGTCTAGCCCTATTCATGTCCACAGCTCAGGACTCCTGCCATTTCTTTAACAAATTACAGAATTACAGATTAGCCCTGTGCAACTACAGAGCACTTATGTCTAAAACCTCAGGTACTTCAGAGACAGTTTGGTTATTGCTCTGGCTGTGAATGCTATGAATCTGAGATGAAACAAACAGGATTTCCAATCAGTATGCTGGCACACTCTACTGAAAGCAGGGGAGAGAAGTAAAAATAAACAGTAGTTGTAGTAGCAGTAGTAGTGCTATTACTGTATTGATTATTATTATTACTGCAACCATGCCAACTGTGGCTAAAGTGATGCAATGGTACAATACAAAATCAGTATTTCCTAAAGCATGAACTAATCTAAGAACCAACTACAGCACAAAAAGACTGCAGCCTTACATAATAACATTGCTATTATATGACACATGGAAATTAGGCCATATTTTACAGCAAAGAGCATAGATTTTCCTAGTAGCGTCTGTGGAACCTTCGGTACCTCTCCTGGCCTCATATCTAATGAGGGACAATTGGTAAACTGCAGCTGAAAACGGGAAAAATACTGAATGCTGTTTAAAGTTGGGACTGCAAAGATGTCTGTTCTCTGCTTTGGTTTCAGAAGGCTACAGCAGCATTTGTCAATAGTACAGTAACTGCATTTTGCCTCATCCCTCACCATTCCCTTCAAATTGATCACAGGAATTTGGACCAACAAAGGAACTGCTGTGCTGTCCCAGTATGAGCACAATACTGCATATATTTGGCCAACTGCCCCTGAACAATACCAGCTTAGAGCTATTTTTCAATGGCAGTAACCAAACTGCAAGAACCAGATTAACCAATTAAAGCTAACCTCTTCGTGGAATAAAATAAGAGAGAACAATCATGAAATTGTATTTGTGAAGTATTACTCACTTTCTAAGACGGTAACGTAAGAAATGCTAGCAGAAATATGGAGTTTGACTTTTAAGTATATTCCATAAAAAGCCCACAATACTCAAGGCTACTGAAAAAAATATTTACTCAGCTGCTCTACATGAAGAGCATCCATCAATCTCAAAGAGTCATCTGAGTAAGCCAATTAACCACAATCACTTGAGTGCTGACAGGCACCACAATGACTGGAATCTATCTTCCCTAATTGAAATTAAAAAATGTACATTGAGAAAAAAAAATCTAACTTTTTCCAAAGAAGATACTGTACGATAAGAAACAGGTAATATTCAAAGACCCATTGGTACTTCTGTGCTCTTTTATGAACAAATTGATCACAGAATTCCTGCCATTTGAAAGAGAATTAAACCAATTTGCATGAAGTGCATATACATGACTTTCCAGAAATATCACATTGCTTGCCCCAGTATTGAGTCCTGGGGAACACTGCTAGCAACTGGCCACCAACTGAATTGAGCTACATGCATCACAACTCTCTGGGACCAGCCAGCCATTCTAGAGTCCACCCATGCAAGCTATGAGCTGCCAGTTTTTCCAGGAGGATGGTGTGGGAGATGGTGCCAAATATTTTACTGAAGTCTAGACAGAACACAGCCTTTCCCTCATCTACTAAGCCGGTCAGTTTGTCATAGAAGGAGATCAGGTTGGTCAAGTTGGACCTTACTTTAACAAGTCCATGTTGTCTGGGCTTGATACCTCGGTGGTCCTGAATGTGCCATGTAATGGCACTTAGCTGCATTTTAAATGGCTGTTCCACAATGCATAGCACAGACTAGCTCTAAAAGACAGATTCAAAAATCTCTAGACTTAGTATTATAAGCTTAAATACTCTACTGATCCAGACACTTGTTTAAATTGTTTACTCAGGATGCAGATGCCTGAAGGGATCACAAGCTCTAGGAAAATGTATCTTAATCATGGGGTGACTATAGAACATAAAATGTTTTGTAGGTCTTACAAAATAGTAAAAGCCAAAATACAACAGCCTTCAAAAACAAGCTGTAATGAATAACATGCATAGACCTCAATTACGAAAGTGGAAGTTTATCAAACAGCAAGAGGAAAACAGACAATTAAAAAACCAAATGTGTTTCTTCCCTAGTATGTGTTCTCTAAAGCTTTCAGACAAACCTACTCCCTTGATATACTCATCATCGTCAGAAAAAACACCCACTAGACCATGCCATATTGTATCCAAACTTGATAGTTAAAGGACATCATTTGCCAGAGTGAATTAACATATCTGGCAAATGAGTGATCCAATGGGGATTGAAAATCACAGAAAAGGTATTCTCTTATTGAGTGATCAAGTTAGGGGCTAAGGACAGCCCTTGAAATGGAAGCAAATTTTGGATTATTGGTTAAAAATATCAAACAATATTGACTCCAAGGAAAGTGCCTTCCTAATGAAATCAACAGCTCACATAAAAGGAGCTTACAGGGTAAAATTTGTTATTATACTTTTTTGCTGAGAATGTTGTTTCCCAGAATAAAACCTTTTTTTTTTTTTTTTTTTGGAAACCTTAATCAAATTTTTTTCAAGTATATGGTTTTACTTATTTTTACAAAGGTTTGATCTCTGGGGTTAAATGCTCATACAAGCCATGTTCTTGAAGTGCAAGCTCAGTGAAACCAATTGCCCTTTTATGAAGGCCACAGTAGTTTAAGACTGTAATTTAAATTGCTAAGTAGTTTTCTGTCCATTTTGAAAAAGCATAGAGTAGTTTTTAAAGTTCTATATCTTAGTAACATTTACCTTATTACCCTTTGGTGGCACGCACCATTATTTTTTTTTCTTTAGAGAGAAATCAGAAGGCTGGAGAGAAACACGCATTATTAACTATTAGGATCCCATTCTCTAGTGAAGTAATATGCCTTTTTGGTAGGATGCCAATCCTTACCTTGGACTATAAGCCAAGGACTGGCTTTTACTAGCAGCATGTCAAGGGCATTACCACCCAGCTCTAGCACAGCTCTAGCAGATGTGGAGGGACCTCTAAACAACTGACATGCAATAGTTCCATGGCTGATACTCCCAGGGCCTGGGCTGAGTAAGCAGAAGGAAGCTGTGGGCACACAAGAGCCATGGTTCATAGCTGAACCGTAGCTGGAGACTGCCCAGTGGCTGCAGGGACAAGAGGAGGGCATGGGAGATGGGGCAGGGTTATTCTGCAAAGCCAGCCATGTGCTGGCTCTTTAAAACCAGAAAAATGAAGCTATAAGCATTTCTCATGTTCAGTTCCAATGTGTGCAATACCTACTGGCCACAGGCTGAAGAGCTTACACAGGGTACTGGAAAAATAAGTCTCTAGCACCTGCTAGATCCTCCTTACACATCCTCACAGCTTGCTTCCACAGTAAGCTCCTCCAGAAGAGGAATGGACAGAGAGAAGCAAAAGAGAAAGACTGCAGAAGGGAGACAGACAAAAACAAAGACACCACTTACACCAGACATGGAAGCTGGAAAATGTTCTCCACTCTGTCACTCTCATGCTCTATCACAGGTTTCATTACATACAGTCCTGGCCCGAGACATGGACTTCCCTGCCACAGCCCCAGGCAGTGACAACCCTAAGCTGGTTAGACCTTTATGCTAGAATGAATATCCTTTCCCACAGATCTGCATCTTTTCCCACAGTATCTAAGTACCACCGGTCTTTCTTGCTTGGTTTCCAATCACTGGAAGTCACTCTCCTCTACCCTCTCTACATGATGGCATACATCTAGACCACAAGATCTTTAATGATAATCAAAAATTACTGCACTCTCAGCAAATGCTCAGAAGCCCCCTGCACTGGCGTGCTCCAGCCCCTGAACAAAACTCTTCTCTGCCACACAAGTTCAATACTGTCAGCAATTTTGTAGGGAGGAAGTAAAGGAGGTAAACTCAAAATCACCTGAGGGCAAGTCCCCATCTTAGTCCTGGGCACAAGTAATGCCAAAAGGCCTTTCTAAAGCCTCCACCATTTCATACAATGCACAGCCTAAGAGAACTAAGAAAATACCACACCCTCAACTTCCTCATAAGTGCTGTTACTTCAGAGGTGTAAACAGATAGGTCAGATCTCAACAGATGTACCACAAACTAGGTGAGATGCATTTCTTAACTTCTAAGAAACCAGTCATGTACACACACACACTGAAAAGGACACAGAAGACCAAATGGAAAAAAAGGACATGAAAATTTTGCTTTCTATGAATTTGAAGGAAAACCAAACAAAGAATAAATCACCTCACTGAAAATAGCTTTGTTCACAACTGCTGTGTCAAATGTTATTTTTCTTAGGCTCTGAAGAGTAGCTCCAGGAAATCAAACCAGGTAAGAGATAAACCAGGTATACACAAAGATTGTGGAAATGCTCAATGCAAACTAAAACAAGGACCTGATCCAGTGTTCTCTGTGTGACTTCACTTTTTAAAAAGAAAAACTGCATTTTTAAAATGACAACAATTCCAAACAGAGACTAAATGTACCTCTGCAATAATTACAATCATATCCAACAATATATGAATATATAGCAATGTATCAATACATTTGAATGAGATTAGAATTATTTCATAATATTAACCCATAGTCAATAATCAGAACTTACCATATTGATTGGGTCAACTGGACCGATGCTGTTAACATAGACATCTGTTTCAATTACCGTAGTTCTCACTAAACAAAATAATAAATACATATTCCATTAAGTCTGTGCATTGCTAATGCATTATCTAACAAAAAAACCAGCGTATCTGTTATTTGTTTATTATTCAGAAGAATTAAATTTCTGTTTTTTTCATTTTGTGAAGGATCATATATGACTTGGCTCTCTTATTTCACATGACTTTTTAGAATTATCAACTTGAACTTTTTAGTTCATAATATGATCTCCACCTGTGCTTTTTGATAAAATATAAGATAGACAAAAAATGTAAAGGAAGGAAAAACAAATAAAACAAAAAGCCCTCAAAACTGTCTTCCAACATAAAAATACAATCCTAAACAGAAAACAAGTTTAGAACATTTTTTCATACAACAAACCATGAGGTCCAGGACAAATGTGTTTATCAGCAAGAAATCAATATGAAGTGACTTCTATCAGTTTCTATTAAGAATGTGTAACAGATACAAAATAACTTTTCACCACAGGTTTCTTCAATGCATGAAGATATAGCACACCTAGGGGTTATTAATGTTCTTTCATCAGCTTGATTAATACACAGGTTAAAACACCAAATTGAAAGCTCCTCAATGAAAGTAATTTAGAAGTTATACATTACCAAACTTATTTTTCTTTAAAAACAGGGAAAACACTCTGACTGTGCAGACAAAAGACCAAAAATTTTGAAAATATCTTCCATTACAGAATATACTCTCTACTTTGGGCATTTACAGAAGGACACATCAGAGTGCCCATGAAAGGCACACTTGGGAGTACAGGAGGCTCTGCTGGTTCATTTTTTTCATCCTAACTGGTTTATACAGAAAAAAAAGGCACAAATGAAAGAGGAGAGGATGTATTTTAATTTCACCATTTTACCAAGCATTTTCTTCTAGTTTGTGCCAGAGAAACAGAGTATGGACACAAGAGGATATGTGTCCTTGTACCCAACAGAATGAAGAGGGATAATAGTGATAGAGGTCTGATGGTCCTTTTATGATATCACACAATAAAATAAGCATCTCTTTCAATCTGCAGATAAAAAAGTGGGAAGGTACAAACAAAAAGGCATTTAGATTTCATAGGAGAGGGACCCTGAGTCATCAGATTTAATTTTTTATACAGCGAAACTTCAGAGATTGCCCAAGTATTTAACAACAAACATAAATCTTAAGTAAGAAGATTTTTCAAATTTCTAAAAATTCAGACATATAGAAACAAAAACTGTAACACTGACATCCTTGCCAGCTACAATGACAGGCAAGATGCATTTCTTAAATATCCCAAGATTCCTTTTCCCTGCCAAGCTCACTTGGGAGGAAATTCTCCCTGATTCCAAATCTGGTTAATGAAGTCTATGCCTGAGAAAGACACACCAGTGAGGCTGCACAAAGGATTTTCTGTATGACCACAGAGTCACTTGATCCCCATCCTGTCCGCAGCATGTACCACAGAAAGTTTAAACAGACTCTGGAAACCAATTTGTTTCCTGGGGAAAAAATGAGTACTTTCTGCAATGATCTCTATGGGTCCCTTCCAACTCAAAATATTCTGTAATTCTGTTATTCTTTGATTGTAAGCTGCAAATGTTTCCAGTTTCTGCAGAGCTCACAAAGGAAGTGAGACAGCACAAGAACTCATACACACAGACTGAAATATCAGAGTAAGAAAAAAGTTTATAACGTGTGTATATTGTCATATGTATAATGTAATCCTTTTAACATACATCACATTCTGCAAACAGATATCCTCTTCCTTTAATTTGCAATTCTATTTATTTTTATAATGGCAGCTCCACTGCTAGACCAGAACACAAGGAGATGGACCAAAGTGTATCTTGCCTTATTCCTCAAGTAATGTTGAATATTTCATTATGAAGAATCTCTCAACTTGAAATACAACTCACAGGATTCTTCACCCTCCACCTCCTCTTTTTCCCTCTCAATTCGTTATACCGAAGGAGCTAAATGCTCTGCAGATGCAGCCACTCCATTCCCAACATCATTGTGTCATATGCCAGCTTTACCACAAGTATGAACTCCTAAAATAATTCAAAATATTATTATTCTTGATCAAAACTTTCCTATGAGACCACACTATAGATATCCCAGCCACGAACATCCCTTATTAACAACTACATTTTGAGCTCTGTCAGTGACATTTTTTAATGGGGGCTCTGTCAATTTTAAGAAATTCTAACTTGCATCAGGGAGCACTTCTTCTGCCACAAGGGCTTTCCTGTAGTGAGCCACTTAGTTCATTTTGCCTTTTCCATACTGCTCTGAGTAAGATTATTAGAGGTATTAAGAGGCAGTGAACAGTTTGAAAACGTGCCTCTATTGAAATTATTTTAATTGACATAGATGATCCAGAGAAAGAAACCCAACTCAAGAGGAATGGAAGAAGCTATTTTGTTACCTTAGCTTTTCTGCATGGTATAGAGAAATGTACTTCTGAATTAGAGGGATTAATTAATGCTTCTTGTGTTCTTGAAGTGATAAGAGTTCATGAAAACACTGGGGAAAAATACCTTCTTGATACTTTGAGAAGAAAAAATGGAGAAGATTTTCCTACCCTGAATGTTTCTTATTTTACCTTAAAACTTGGTATCAGCCCTGAAAACATGACAAGCAGGAAGAAGGCTATTTAACACATCCTGCACTAAGTGCAGAACAGCAGTGTTCTAAACAAGGGGAGAAAGGGCTTGAACACTTTAAATATTTACACTGAAAGACAGTATGTTGCAGGCTAGAGTAAAGCAAGAAGGTGAAAGGACAACAGAGTGGAGGGAGGGGGAGACAGAGAAAGAGCACAAAGGAGCAGCTGATCACAAGGTCAGCTTCTAATGCAACTGGAACACATAGGGAACCTGTTGAGGAAGCCCAGTCTTGAGAGGTATACTCACTTTCTGATTTCCTGCTTGGACTTTTTTTTTCACTGGACTAAACTTCTGGTTTTAAAAATTTTGAAAAATGTTTATTCCTGATAAGACAAATCATAGTGATAAAAATCTACCTCAATCATTGACAAATTATTTTAATAATTGCTCGACATTCAAAGTGCCTGGTTTTTAGCCTATATTTTTGCAGGCTCAATTTTCAGCTTTTTATATTTGATATATCCCTTTTTGCTACACTTAAGAGCTCTTCTTATCTGCTATTCTCATTCGATAAACACCTATCTCCTGACAAAAATGATTATTATTATTTTAAAAGTTCAGAATATTGCACTTTTTATTGCTTAATACTGCTATTTTCATTCCTCCAATCCATTACTTCAGTATATAATCAAGAACATGATAGTCCATTTAAATTCACTAACCAGTCCCCATAGTTTACAACAATTCCCTTATTTTCTAATGAAGGTCACATAATTAAAAAACATTGTTTTTAATTAGTACTTATGCTCTTCAACTTTAACTAAGACCACTTTTGTAACTTCACCCAGGCTTATTTTCTTTGAGCACATTTTCTACAACTCCTCATTACTTGTCTCAAGAAGCATCTCCTACAGCGATAAAGCAGATATTCAGTAAGTAAATTAGGTGACTACCATATTCAGAAATACCAGAATCCTTCAATTTGTAATAGCTTTTAATGGAATAATGCAGTTCTCACAATCAGCTATCTAAGATTATTACTTACATCTAAGTAACAATCTAAGATTATTACTACTCATATTGAAAATTCAGCCTCAAGTGTCTACAGCAGGTTTCCAGGTCAACTTCTGAAGAATTTGTTCAAAGTGATTTTAACGAAAGCAGAGCCCTGTTCTCCAAAGTCTTTACCCTTCTATTTAAAAGAAATTCATCTTTGGCAGATACTCCTATCCCACCACTTTTATTATTTCCATGATTTTCTTTGCAATGTACATGTCCAATACCTTCAACATTCCCTGAATATGTGCTTCTACATCTTGCTCTGCGATTCTGATCTTCTTTAATTCTTGGAAAATATTCTTAAACTCAAAATACATCTCTCTCTACCTTTCGTTGGTATTTTCCCACTTGTTTTGCTGCCTGGAATAAAACTCAAAACCTTTCCAAACAGTGTTAAAATGATAATGTAAAAGCAAGTCTTTAATGGAAAGCTTTCACAGGGGCACGATATGGCGATATGCACACTTGATACAGTATTTCTACAATTTTTGTAAGGTTATTTAGCTAGTGTATCTAACAAACACTGTCCAATTAGAAGAACAGTTGGCTAGGTAATTTCACCTGGGTTCTGCCCCATTACAGCCTCCCCCCAGCCCGAATCTTTTAGCCCTCCACGTTATTGTGTCTGCAATGCAGGGTGCAAAACAAAGTGTCCTTTCTAGACTAATAAACATAATTTCAGGAATGTATTAGTAAGAGTTTGTTAAACTATGGGAGAGGTCAGGAAAAGTATCAGAAGTTATAACTATGTAATAACAGTCTGCAAAGTTACAAGTATATGAAAAAGATAAAAAAACTAAAAATCTTTAGGTGTTAGTTTGAGCTTATTACTTTTCTGCCTGTATCATACTTTCCTTGCTGCTACACGAAGAGCACCTGTTGAGCAGAATAACATCTACCATGATTTTTTGAGAATTAGCACTTATATTTGAAAGTCCTGTATTTTCCATGTATTCTTTATATCTCTCAGAACATGACTGTGCACATCAGTGAACTTCAGAGATGTAATTATTTACCCATGACCTGCTTATAGGACAATAACAACTATCCAAACTTCTCTAGGTATCCAATTTCTCTACATGCATGAGCAATTATCATTAAATTCCCACCATTCTTAAAATTTCCATCAGTGATGATTTGTCTTAAAATGTTAATTGAAAACACCCACTAAAGCTGTAGACTCTCTTTCCTATTTTTAATTAAATTTTCAGATAGCACAGTTGTGTTTGACCCATACACACATCATTGCTGAAAAAAATGATCTGTACATTGATACAATAATATTAATATATCAGGGTCCCTAAGATGAGAGAGGTGAAAAATGAGCAGCCAGAATTCTTTCCTTTAAAAACTAAAGCTCAAAAATAATAGCTACTTTGATGCAGGACTAGAGGTAAAAGAGTTTGGTTATAAAATCGTGCAGCCAAAAGGTAATGTTACAGTGAGAATAATACTGCTGTATTAGTATATCAACATTCCAAGGTTGTATCTATAATTAAGGTATTTATACCAATGATAGGAGACTTTATCTGATATCTCATATTACTTCATACTGAATTGAAGAATACTAGAACATTTATGCTCTGAATACCTTAAGCCTACTACATAAATCGAGTTAAAGACTCGTAAGATTACTAAACATAGCAAAGAGTAGAAGTCAAGTAATTACTACAACTCATGGATATCTGAATGAGACAAACAGAAAATAACAGAGTAGTCTTCCCCTATGAAATTTCAGTATTGCCTCCAAATTTTCAATTTTCATTTAGCTCTTCTTTAGCATCTCCCTCAAGTAACTACATGTTTAACAATGAAATTCTTATCTAACTCTGAGATGCTGAAATTATGTGTCAACACCAGGAAGAAAACAAAATTCTGCTTTGGCATTCAAACCCAAAAAGTCCAAGTTCAAAACAAAAAATGTTGCTTTTGTAAAGGAGCTTTGTAATTCAATCATAAGAATGTTCTGTGGGATACTAATGGTTTGAAAGATAATGAAAATTCCAGTTCAATAACCTTGTTGTACAAGAACTGACATATACTCTGAAGAAAGGAATCTGACACCGGATTTTATCCACATATTTGAAGCAGATTAAGATTAATAAACTATAGCCTGATTGTGTTTTTCTCTGTAATATCTGCTGCAGCTCCCAAACAATTGGACAGAATGCAGTGCTTTCACCTGAAGTCAGAAATTTCATCTTATGATGTGCAAAATTTCTTCCCTGTGGCAGAATCATACTTAACATTTGTTCCCCTCAAAACAAAGTGAATACTCACAAATGTTTCCTTTTTTTCATTACTCTGGCTGATTATTCATGAACTTTATGTTCTGGTATAGTGGATGGAGGCAGGCCCCAGATAGCAAAAGTGAAGAGAAGAGAAAGGGTACATTTATGTGAGAGAAGATAGAACTGTCTTCTTTTGGGAACTGGTATTTTGAATCCAAAAAGCTGTACATTGAGTTACTCACAAAAAGACAATTTTTGTCCTATCTGGACTCAGAATATAACCAGAAAAATAAAGGCAAGAATTACATCAAAATTCTTCCATGCCCATCTAAATGCATTTGACCTATCAGAATAAATTCCTCCTCTGTATTTGCTCCATTTACTTGTAAGTTTTATATGGAGGGAAGAGAAAAAGAATTCTCTTTTCTTCCATCCTCACCTACAAGCTAATCATTAGAATGAATCCTAGAAGAGACAGTTTATTTCTTCATAATCACTTTTCTGTCTGTTGCATCAAACAGGTGGAAAAACCAACGGCAAGCTATACATATGTAACACATTGGGAATTTAAGGAAAAACATGCTGGAGGACTTTACGTGTTGTCTAAATGTTTTTAGTAATTCAATTAAATGAACACGAAGAAAAAGACTTAAACCAAACTTTTTGAGATTCACTTGTGATTATATTATGACAGGGAGAGAATTATTGCCTTTCAACATCTCCAGCATAACAGTCACCAACAAAACAGAACTAAGAAGTTTGGGAAAGAAAACAATTTGTCAGACACTTTCAAAGGAAAATGCATAATTTGAGATCCTTCTCTTCCCCTACATCAATGAAACAGGTCTAGATTGCTGTGCTGTTTAATGTAAAAGCAGCTTACAGAATTACATGGCATTCCTTTGATAGAGAATGCCAGGTACATCACAAATACTTATGTCCTCCACCTCCTCCTTCACATTTCAGGAAACAAACTCAGAGAAAATATATTGTTTTTCTTATTTGATCCTGCATGCGAGTGGTAGACAGGAGCTGGCAAGGTTTCGTGTACTACGTGTTTTCAAAACAAGATTCTTTCAAATATTTACACTTAATAGTTATATGCAAATTGATGCTTTGACTATTGAAAGACAAAATTACCTTCCTGCTAGCTGCAAAGTTTCGTCTACAGCAATGCAGTTTTTCTTCCTTTATTCCACTAGAAAAAATGGGCCCTATGTTATATTTTTAGACTCTTGAATTTTTTTTTTAAATCTTAGCTAAGGGAAGAAGACAATTAAGTTAAGTTATATTTGCTCAAAATAGACACAATGCATTTCCTATAGTAAGAAACAAAAAGGTCTAGGGATAATTCTTCAATTAAGTCCTACAGACTTAAAATCAATTTTTGAAATTACCATGGCTGGTTTATAGCAACGATTCTTTCTGACAGAAGACCTTTGTTAGAGAAAGCAATTTGGCTTTTAGTGACTTATTACAGATTGCTCACTGTCCCCCAAAACCAGTACTTTTCATAAGAAAAAAAAAAGATTATAAATAGAACATGAAGTCTAATCTTGCATAGAACATTTTTTACTAGTTCCAGAAAATGTCTGCATTTTATTACTCTTACATTTAGCTTGCTATACTGAGTTTTAAATATTGCAATAAGCATAGTTCTGCTACCTTTGACAAAATGCACCCTATCTCTAGGTCAAATTTTCTATTACACTAAATCATTTTATGAGCTTACCCCCAATATCTGGCCGAAGTTTATTGTCATATCCTTGAAGTAAGGAGTCCAGTATGTGAGTTACATCACCACCATGAATCTTTGGTGCAAGGACCCATGTTTTATTCACCATTAGATCTTCATCATCCTCATCATCTGCTTTATCGGCTCTATGTTGTGTGATTAAAAAGAAAAAAACAAACAAACAAGATTGGAAAAAAAACAAGACACAGTAAAACTGAATACAAAAGAGTTGGAAAAGAAAGAGATAAAATATTGAACACTATTTAGAATAGTTTGAAATAGTTTAGAATAGTTTGAAAACACAAATTGATTCTGATGTTAAAAGAAAGAAGCAGGCCCTTATTTACAATATATATATATTTACCAAAATTTGTTTTAGGATGTTGGGGATTTTAAGTGTTTATAGAGGCATTTACACATCACCTATATAGAAAAACTAAAGTCATGAGTCAAACCCATAAAAGCAGCAGCAGGCATCCTCTTACCATCAGCCTTCTCCTGTTTTAAAACAAACGTGTAATTTCAAAGCTTTTCCCTACATGCATTTCTTTTTCAAGTGATGCTGCTAATATTTCCAAGAGATGCTTTATCTTCATAATAGCATACCTATACCTATTGTATGCTACTTAAAATAGCATCAACAGAACCCCCCTCCTAGTGGCCTCTGTTATATGATGTAAAATAAAAAGACTTCCATATTTATTAGTCTCCATTCACATTTTAAGCAAGCAAACATTACATCCATGTGCTACAACTAAGCATTAGCAGAAGCAGAAGCTGCAGACATATGTCAATAATGTGTCTGTATGTATACATGGTATAGTTAACTGAAAGGAATGGTACACCATTTTCAGACTGCTTGTTAGCTACCTATTTTATCAAGATGAAACAATTGTACAAGGAAAATAATTACATATTCATTTATTACCTATCTTTTAATTAGATAAGCAGCAATAGATAATTAATCTCTAGATTATTAAAAAAAAATTGTAATACCTTCATTGCATCTGCAAATTTACTTTCACCAAAAGGTCAAAGAATGCCTGAAAGTAGTTTTCTTTCCATTTCAATCAAATGAGTATGGACTTCAGTATTCCTCCAGTGCTAAAAACTGCAATCTATATTACTCATCCAGTTTATTTCACGGAAGTGCTATGGGCTTGAGGTCAAGCAAAGTGCATGAGACTGATAGCAGCAACTAACAGTCACACAACCTACCTTCAAAAATTGGCACTGGCTAGCAATTACAGAAAATATGCAACCCCTATAAATCAGATCCAATGTTAACACAATATTCCAGTAAAAGAAAGGAATTAAATTACTATCCTTGTGCCAATTTGCATTGTACACCAAAACTAAAAATGTTACTGCTTTATTAAGGACTTCTAAATTACACAGACATATGCTGCCCTCAAAACTAAGAGGAAATTTTCAAATTTACTACAGGAAAGAAGACCACAAACATGTTCCATGAAGAAAGGAAAGAAAAAGTCAGGAAAGGACAGACTTTTATTGCAGTCTTTTGTGGAAATGCCTCAAACCATTCTGCAATAGAAAGCCCTTGCATCACCTCTTGGATAACACCAGCAAGTCTCACTGAAAATCAAAACTGTCATGGCTGTGGAAACTCTCAGTGGTTTCGGCATGCCTGCTTAATTTGGGAAGTGTGACAGAAACTTTACTACAGCTCAACAGGTAACCAGAGGATGAACAAAAGGCACTGTTGAGATATCAGAGCTTTCATACCTACCTTGCTGCAAAGAAGCTGAGTCTATTACAGCAGAAAGTAACACTCAGTCTAAGTACAAGGCTCACTGACAGCTTCCCAGCACCAACCTGAGAAGTGCCTTCATTCTTTTAAATTGAAATGCACCATAAAACGCTTAATCTTTACTGCACTACATAGACATTAGAGAAATGTCAGATATTAAATATTTAACATTTCCCATTAGCAGGATCCCACTAACGGGAGCACTAAAACTGGGAGGGTAAGTTTTGTAAATGTACACTCTTTTTGCCTCAGAGCTATCTATTGCCATCTCTTTCACGTTTTTGTTGCCACACAGCTTTGTTTTTTTTAATATATCTATTTATGGTCTGCTTGCACTTTTTGGCATCTAATTACGTTATAAATTAGCTTACAGTTGCTCAGAGTGCAGAGGCAATCCCAGCCTTTTCCCAGAGGCATTAAGATGATGACGAGGTAAAAGTCAATTTATAAATATCTCTCTAAGGCAAGAGACATAACCACCACAAAACTGACCTTCTTTCTGTCTTCCATCCCATAAACAGCAGAAAGTATAGTGAAATTAACAGAGTTCCTTACAGATACAGGGCACCTGATTCTCTGGATCAGCCCAGTTCTTTACAGAGAATTTGAAGTGAAGTGGCATTATTTTTCTCCTTTTTAACGGTTTTTCCACAATACTATTAGGAACAGCAGAGATTTAGCCAAAATGGAAAGTACAAGAGGTCATGCCACCACCACCTAAACCAAGTAGGAATTACAACAACAACACCTCAACTCACAGTCACTGAATATCTTGACATTTCAAGGAGTCCTTAATTTTATTTATAGATTCACAGGACAAATCCCATTGGAAAGAGATTGCGAGAGGTGTCTCTACTCCAGCCTCCTGCTCAAAGCAGGGCTTACTCTGAGCTCACAGCAGGTTGCTCATGGCTGATCATCCAAAAATGGAAGCTGCACAACCTCTCTGAGCAACCTGACCTCCATTTGGCTCTTTTCTACTATTTGCTATATTTAAATAAACTTGAAATTACAGGAAGAAAAAAGCAAATAAAAACACATTTTAAATTTTCACTTTTCATTTTCCAACTTTCTGTCTTATTTAATTGGGGGACCTCTGTTCCTCCTCTAATTTTAAAACTCTGAACTACAAATAGGAATACAATGACAAGTTACAGAAAGCTGTTAATGCAATTCCAGATGGAGAGGGAAAAATTCCATCCCAACATCTGAGCAATTTTCCAGACACTAGTAAATAAACCCATTTAAGAAGATAGTTTTATTAGAGGCAATATTGGTTTACTTAGTGTCTGACAAGTCTTGGTTTTAAATGTGCATTTCTGACCATTTACATGGAACCATTTGATTTTATCTAGGAAATATTGTACACTGAAAAAAGTGCCAACCGCTGTAAAAGAAACACAGTTGACTTCTATACCAGTACACAAGGCCAAAAAGAGCTTGTGACTCACTAATCCATTTGCTAAACCAGCAAAGAAACCAACATGAATCAGATGTGGAAGGCCTGGATTATTGCTGTTCTACATGGTGAAAAAAGCTATTCTTACTCTATTCCTATCTTAGTGGCCTTTTCAGAGGTGATTGAACCCACCTAGATAGATTAACCCATCTAACTACCTGAATACCATCTTTTTAACTCCTCTTTAAAATGCGCCCAAGATCACCAAATGTGTGATAAAGACTATAATATCTGTGAAATGCTGATGGCACCCAGTTCTACAGTTTTGATTCCTAAACCACAGCCACTGATGTGCAGCAATAAGATTGTGGTAAGAAGGAATGATGCTGGATGGAAGAAGGAAGCGACCAGAATATACAGAAAGTCTTTTTTACACCCTCCAGTGAAGCAGATCACACCACCTGCCAACTTGGATTGTCAATCCTGCTGGTATGGGGGGAGGATTGCACAAAGCTCCCTCAAAAAAGCACCTAGTCATGTGAAGGCAATAGTACAGGCACTGCCTACGTATTCACTTCTAGGAGTCTCAATTACCAATGTTTGTCATGATAAACAGATGTGAATTAGTTTGTTTTAAAGGTAGAAATCCCTTCAGAGGTACAAAGTCGGTAGGATCAGTTGAGATGGTGTTATCAGGATCTTACTGACCTTGCTAGACCATATTCTATAAAGAAACATTCACTTTAGAAGACAAGATGGGTCAAAACTGTTAATCTGTTCCCAAGTTTCTGTGTATCTCCAGCATTTCCTCCAAGGTTTGGAATGAGATAGAAGGAAGGACAGAAGGCAGCAAACTTCATTCCAAACCAGAAAATAAAAAGTTAAATTCAGGTATGCCATTCAATTACTTAGTGACAGTTAACTTGGGTTGAAGACCTTTTTACTTCTTTGCCATTAAAATAAATCTAAGAAAGCTATGAAGATTAATGTCAATTAATTCCACTCCTACTTTAATGGTGGCACTTTCCCATCTCTTTCACAACCCCAAGAAGAAAGGCAAACTTAATTAAAGAGGAATTCTTTCCCTTTCCAAGTTCATCTAAAGGTTATTTCACTATACACAGAGCATAATACTTGATCACCTCTCCATTTACTGTAAAATATATTTGTTCCAGCTAGATTCACTCACTGTCTTTTTCAGAATGTCTGAGCAGATTGTGATTTAAAACAATCAAACATTAAAACATTTCTGTTCTATGGCACAGTGCTACTTTACATCTACTAATGCGGGTGCTAATTCTGATTTAAATGACTTTATTAATAAGAAAGAGACCTCACTTTTTAAGATGCTTATTGTTGTAACACTTCAGCTACCCTCATAAACTCAACAGTAAACTGCATGTACACAGATAACAGCAATTAGGCAAAAAACTGCCCCCATTATACCCTCTGTCCTTCAACTAATTGGAGACATTACCATGACTAATAAATCTCTAGGCACAAGTGACTAAGGACTAAATAAGTCTTTTCACCACCAGGCAACATGCTGCTCATCAGACATTAATATCACAGGACTTTGTTCTCCTTTAAACACGAGAAAAATCCGTCAGGTGAGCTTTGTGTTGCAATTAACATCTGTCTAGTTATGCAATGAATCAGAAGAAAAATTAATATAGTGAAAATGTTCTGACTGCTATTTGCATCATGTATGTCAAAGTATTACACACAAAAGTACATGTGTAGCATAAGGCATAGCTAGGCATCAATTTAGTTGTCCATGCGCAGCCTGCTATTTCTATCCAACACAAAAAAGGATATCCAGTCTTCCAAGATGGGTTTATTTATAGGGAACCTGTGGAAAAGTAGAGACTTTCCAGGGAACCTGAGTTATCTCTGCTGAAGCTTCGAGTCTGTGCACAAGCAACTCAGTCAAGCTCTTGGTATCCGTGAGGTTTAGACAACCTTCGCAGTGGCCTTGGACATAGTGAACCTTCTGTACAAGGAACAATCTGGTGATTATTTAATAAACAACTAAGGAGGAAAGTGAGATAATTTCTATGCTGAAAGAGCCAAAACAAACTTTCTTCTTTGCTGCCTTACAAATGTGAATGAAAACAATAAGGCTAGCTGTGTTATTTCATTTACCTGAGGATCTTCAGTTCCTTCAAGAGTTTTACCAACACAGGGGTAGGGCAAAGTGACACTTACCTACATGATGAAACATGCCATAAGACAGCTCTTATCCACTGGCTGTGCTCCCCAGGATATGTCCTTTGTCTAAATGTAACACAATTTAACCTTTATTTTCTATTACTTTAAAAAAAAAAAAAAAACTAAACAAACAAACAAACAAAAAAAAAAAAAACCCACAACTACAAAACACCAAATCAAACTATTTCTCTCATTTTTCTGAAAAATGGTAATATTTCCTGAAGTGTAAACATGACAGATTACTTTGTTAGCAATAATATGGCTTCACAGGCTTGTCAAGATAGTGCATTCAACCAGACTGTGCGTTTAACCTTCATAACGAGTCAGTCAAGACAGGTAGGGCTCCCAGGGAAGTTTTCCAACAGATCATCTAACCAGCTTGCTCCAGAACACCGACCACTATGTGCTTGTATGTGGTAAAGAATTGTATTTCATGGCCCCATAAGTGAGCGGTCAGAGCTCACCTGACCTAGCCAAATTCCATGCATAAAAAAAAGCTCTGATCAAAAGCTAAACGTGGTCACTGACTCACCTCTGTCCAGAGTCAGACATTTGTACAGAGGCTGATAATGATTCTAGTTCAGAAGATAAAAATGCAACTACTTAGTCATGTGTCATGTGAGTGACCAAGGCATAGGATCAGGTGTAAATGAAAATCTGAACTCTAGCAGGTTGATAAGTTTAAGAAATGCCTGAAACAGAGCGAAATTCCTTAAATATGGAGAAAAATGCAATTTTGACATGGAAGGAATGAGTAATTACTCATGTCAGCAATTTAAATTACATATTTTCGTATGATCTTGAATCTTCTTAAGATAAAATACAGACATCAGATAGACTTGTAGTATCCTCAGAAACTGAGAAATTACTGGGGCTCCTTCATGTATGCAAATACAACTCTCAAATAGCAAAAATAAGCAGGACCACACAGTCATGATGGCTGAAATAGAACTCAATTCCATTCTTCTACAAAAGACTTCCTTGAAAGCTCACTATCACTGCTAGCTGTCAGTGGTGAATGGTTTAAACATCTCTCAAGACTTATCTTTCAGACTTTATGGCTGACTTCATAGTCACCAGTTCCATTACAATTTTGTGGAAGTGAACTATTGCATTTCATCATCAGCATCTTCACTGATACGCTTTATGTGTCACAGAAAATTTCTGGGAAAATAAATGTAACTCCAAGCAAAAAAATACAGCTACTGAAAATATGTCTCCAAAAAGCATTACTTAGTCCTTTTAATCCTGTGGGATATAGAGCCACTGATGCTGTAGTCCTTCCTCTTTCTTCTTCCTGAAACTGGTTTAGACAGTCTCTCTACAAAAACCTCTTTTCCCCTGATCTATTCCATCTCCTCATTTTCATCAATTTCCCACCCTTTCTGCCTTACCAGATTTGGGCATATTCTTTTGTGTGTCAAAATGTATTTCTCTCTCCCACTGAAGTATGTTTTACTTACTCCTTATATCTTTTTTGCAATACACCAACCACATAGGGATAGGTTGATTCTTCTTCTGAATACACATAGTGCCTTGTGCTCTTTGTCTTATTTCATATTTGTCTGGCTGTTTATAATTTCCTGCCCTGCTTCTTCTTTCCCTTCTTTTTCCTTAGTGTTTAGTGAAGAGATTAATTTGGACATTAATTATCAGGGAAAAATGTGGAAAAACATTAGGAATTCCTACACAGAAACATTTGAACACTAGATTAGAAATATAAGCTACATGAGGAAGTTCACTTGGTATTAAATAAGCTTTGTTGTAAAAAATGAACAATCATAGCAATAACAGAATAAAAATACGTCTCTCTGGTATTCATTCCCTGTAACAAAAAAGTGTTGCCTATGCATCTGAGTGCTTAGACTATTAACCTTGTGATATCTTAATACATATCATACCAGGTGATTAAGATGTTTTGAGTCATTACATCTTTGATGCACACCTCTGAAAGATATGAAATATTTTCTCCAACACACAATAACTTCAGTCCAATTAATTTTAATCCCAGTAATACCTTCTCTTAAAAGCATTATCACATTTCTCAGAAAATCTTCAACATCTTTGTGATACTTATATACTAAAAACTAATCCAAAATTACTGAACAATACAACCAGACTTATCTCTGAGCACTTAATAAAGGCACAATCTGACTGCAAAGAATGTTTATAGAAATGTGGATTTTTAACAATAAGAACAACAGATACTATTAAAGCTATTTTCCAGGAGAACAATTTTGTTCTGAGATCCATACAAATTGTTCTTCTCCAAGTCAATTTTCACATAATGCTTCATACTGTTTGAAATTATACTGGTCAAATGCTATTAATTCAAATGGATTTTAGAGATCTCAAAAAATTATCATAAAGACTCAAAGCATCTCAGATATTCTTTATCCATCAGTCTTCTCACATAATACAAAGTTTATCTTCTCTCCTTGAAAGTTAATCCAAACACTGATACGGTCAGACCAGTATAATGCTGCCTCTACTCCTATCAAGCCACAGTCCAGAAATCAATTGACAATTTTTCTCACATCTGTCTAGCCAAGTACATGTAATTCTCTGCACCACTTCAGAACTGCTGGATTCTCAAGCATATTCAGCTTGATTAGTATAGCAAGCTTACTTTAACCACTTCCTTACCTCCATACGTGATAACAAAAATATTCAGTTTTGTAGACCTTCTCACTTCTCTTTCCTCACAGCAATTATTTCATCTTCTGATTACAAATTTGAAGAACATGTTTTATGATATCTTTTCACAGAATCATGGAATCATTTAGTTTGGAAAAGACCTCTGAGATCATCAAGTCCAACCTCTGACTGATCACCACCTTGTCAACTAGACCACGGCACTGAGTGCCACAGAGCTGTTTCTTGAACACCTCCAGGGATAGGGACTGACACAGCCCCTTCCAATGCTTAACAATCCTTTCTGGGAACAAATTCACGCTGATGTCCAATCTGACCCTCCCCTGACACAGTATGAGGCCATTTCCTCTTGTAGGGTCTCTAGTTGCCTGAGAGGAGAGGTTGACCCCCACCTTTACACCACCCTTTCAGGAGTTGTAGGGAATGCTAATGGCCCCCCTGAGCCTCTTTTTCACCAAGCTAAACAACCCCAGCTCCCTCAGCCACTCCTTATAGCACTTAACCTCTAGACCTTTCACCAGCTCCACTGCCCTTCTTTGGACACATTCCAACACCTCAATGTTTTTCTCTTAATGAAAGGCCCAGAACTGAACGCAGGACTTGAGATGCAATCTCATTTTCTCAGTTGGTAAGTTTTACCTTCTTTGTAGGTTTTGGCCATACCATGCAATCAAGTCATTAAAATTTAAACAGCCATAGTCCACTGTTCATCTACACAAACATCAGGAAACAAATGAATACAAGGTTAGAGGATAACCAAAGCAAATTATAGAACCTAAATAGATAACTGAAAAGGGACAACAGGTATTAAACAAAGGTTAAAATATCCCCAAACCGCTAAAGGACACAGTGTTAACTTCTCCAGATATGTGAAATATGTACCAACCATGGCAGTACCAGATCTCCTGGGAATCTCAGACTGATTTTCACACAAAGACACAAAGACAGGCACGCATAAATCTATGTGTGTCAGCACACCATTCACACACTATCTACACTTGACTGATGAAAAGTTAATTGCCATCAAGTTCAAAATGAACAGATACACTCTTGATGGGCTAAGTGCTTTGATCCCAGATACACTTTCCATAGAGAAGCTAGACTTAAAACAGACCTTTGATAAATGAATGCTGAGAACCACAACCTCAATAAAAAGCAGTGAACCTAATTAAATGCCATCCTACACTAACTATAAAATTCACCAAATTGCAAAGTCAATTTTCTACCTTAAAATATCACCAGCATCTCACAGGATATATCAAATAAACAATCCTTTATAAGGCATTATCAGTCATTTAAGTTGATGGTATTTCAACATATCCATTTGAACATTTGTTCTAATACAATTCATCATATATTTCCTGCAAAATCTTCAGGTGACAAGAAATCTACTACAAACCATCAGAAAACCAAACTTATTTGAAATAATTCCCAATTCTACTACACATGTCAGCAGGTGTACCATCCTCCTCCCACAAGAACCAAAGAAATATGCATGGACTGAAGCAGCAGCAGAACCAGTGACTTGAATTGAATTGCACGCTGCAATTGCAGCATATAAGTAAATCTGGCTTGAAATTCCAGAAAAAGCCATACAACTACAGTAACTAGGGAATTACAACATGTTCCCAGTAGATATACAATGAATAGGCTCTACTGAAATTTTAGTGTAAAATTAGGCAATTATGGACTAATCCAAAGTTCAATTAAGTTAATGAATAATTGTATAGAAAGGTGAATATACTCTGTAATGACTAATGAAATGCCTAAACCATGTAGTCAAAATCTTGCTGTCTATCTCTATGCACAAAATTATGTCTTCTCCAATGTAACTTATTGGGTGTTACATGTCACAAACTTTAAATACATATCTTTAAAACAGGAGAATTACACCTCTTGTCAGATGGTGACTAAATGGTAGTCAGAGTTGTCCCCTGCTGGACACAACCCACAGGCCATCAGCTGGATGGCAATCACTGGCAAAGCAAGAACCTAAGGTACAGGTCCATAGGTCACCTGCAGCAGGTCTGGCACAATCCAATAAATATTCAATGACTGTGTTGTGATGATATCAAGAACTGTTCTCCTCCAGAGAAAACACTGAGGACACTTAATTATAAAAAACATCTACATAACTTATTCTGTCGCACAAATTTAACATTGGACAATGAAATTAAAAAATTTCATGACTTACATTGACAGTTTACCACCTAAAAAATGGACACTTGATGCTATAAATTTTTTACTAAGAGAAATCCTTTCCAGTTGAACTTTATTCAGAAAGAAAAACTGGACAATAATACTACATTACTACTACTAATAATACTTAATCCCTCATGATATAGTGCCTTAAACAAGAAGAAAACCATATTAAATGAAAGGACTAACAATCAGAGACATCAAATAATTTAATCCAAAGGGGATGTATCTCATTCTACCCCAGATTTTCCCATCCACTATGTCTGTCTGTCTTCCTGAAAACAAAGGAAAATTGCTGCATATAAATTTAGAAACACAGAATTAGCCATTCACACCTTACCAGACATGAATGTAGTGACACAGAAAAGGATCTGACAGCTAAGGCAGAAAGCAAAAAGAACAAGAATTACACCTCAACAGTGTTGGAGCTAACCCTGTGAGAGAGTATCTGAGCAGCATGAGGTAGTAGTGAAGCAAGATTCTGTGTGTACCTCTTCTTAAGACAAAAAATGGAAGGGGCTTAAAAGAAGTTAAGCAAATAATTAAATATTTTCAGAAGAAATGTTGATATCTCAGTTAACTTACGTGAGAGGAAAATGCAAGAAGCTATGAAGCTGTCTCTTACATTACATATACCAAGGATGTGCTTCAAAGATTAGTTTTCATGACTGTAGCATGGGTAAATCCAATTCAGTGGAAATTTCCACTCTTGCATAGAGAGTCTCTAATTGTGACACATTTGTATAGAGCTTTCATTTTGGACTAGATCATTCATCCTGCAACAACTGCTTGGAATTTAACCACACTGGAGCTTCCTGTCGCCCAGAGGCGAGGAGGTTTCTACAACACATTATGAAAGACTAGGCTGGAAAGAGAAAGGCACCAGGATGTTTTCTGACCTAAATGCTGATTCCTTTAAGAATTTTCAGGGTCCACTGGAGATGCTCTGAGTTCTTGTCAGGGCAAAACTTGGCAGAGACAATCAGAACAAGGAAGTTTCAATGACCGGTTTTCTTTTTGAAGAGCAGATGGATGCAGACCACCTTCTGCTCCTGAAAAGCAGCTGCAGCTATTGGTCTGTACCTTGGGGCTACCCTGCAGAACCAGAAGTATCAAAGAAGACCTGGATTTCCCCACAAAGAGAGGGACATGAGAATCCAGTGGGTGAGCCAGGTGTAGCAGGTTACACTGGGAATGGGAGATCCACTGGCTAGAACCCAGAGAAACTTCAGACTAGAAATACTGTATAATTATACATAATCTGATGTATAATTTCATCAGATTTCTCCTCATCAAATCTGTATGCAGGGACACAATTAAACTGCAGGAGCAAACCTGATAGAGAAGCCAGGGTAAATTCTCCAGTTTTGTTTAGCCTCTTATATATTATCATATAGGACCAGATTATCTCAACAGATCCTACCGACTGGAAAACCCCCAATTAAAGCATATTTTAGAAAACATTTATTTCCATCATATCAGTATCACTGAAATTCTCCTCTTCTTTGAAATAAGTTCTGTTCTGATGAACTCCTGATGACCTTCCTAGTCTCTTTAGTTACCTCTATTAGTTCAGTGTTCCTCCATGATTTACAATTTTAGGTTTATATATATATAAAATCAATTTTTACATAGGCCTGTAGATCACTGAACTCACCACACTATTTTCAGTCTTAAAAAATGTTTGCATGTGTAAGAATGCAAAATAAGGACTTCTGTGTCATCTTCAGATTAATTCAATTGCATCTGAATTACTCTGTACAAATTATTACTATTCAGAGGAATTGTTAAAAATAAGTTAGTGTCATTGTCATCGACCAGCCTTTGAATGTTTCCTGGCAGTATGTTACCGTCATTTGTAATCAGTACTTGTCTCTGCTGCTCTTTACCAAACAAATTATGATATCATTATTTTACTCATGCACATGATCAATTTAGGATGCAGTGCAAGAAAGACTTATGCAGGTAATTCAAAAAGTGCTACTTTCTTCTATCATAAATGGTGCTACAAAAATGGGGTTTGAAATGATCACTTTTGGTTTTCTGTGAATTCAGCACACACGACTCTTTTAGTTTATATATATGATAGCCCCAACCAAAGCAACTCACTTTCTAACAGTGCATATACCTAGTTCATTTAAGTGGTCCCACCTACTAGGTGTTCTGTTGGACACAGATTCTTCTAGACACAATACAATTCTTCTAGAGCTTCAAAGAAAAAACACCTGTTCCCCTGAACCCCTTGTAATCTACTCTGTAGACAGACTTAAGTATACAGAAAAAGAAGCTGAACAAGCTCAACAAGTGCTCACCTGTAACCTTCTCTGTCCAGCTCAAAAAGACTTGAATTTGTAGCAAAGGTGCTTTTTCTAACATCAGGCATATTTAATAGTTAAAAGTAAATGAAAATTTGTTTCAATTTGCTGAGACCCATTTTTTATTTAACAGATTGACATAGTTTGAAGGTTTCCTTGAAACCACTGTAAGAAGATTATGTGCAAAGAATATAAGTATTTCTCAGTATTTATGTCTCTTTAAACTTTATACCAACGAAAGAAAATAATAACAAACTTTCAATAAAATAAACTGTATTTTAAACCACTGGGACTGCTGAATACCGAGTTCTTTGTTGTCACATCATGAACAAAGCACACAAGAGTGAGGATAATAATGAATAAACATCACAGATGTTCAAATGAAGCAGTAAATCACTATTATCAAGCACTAAGAAACCGACATTGTTATGACAGGCTTAACTCTGATCCAGGAATTTATATGAGAAGAAAATGTAGGCCGTATTATATATTTTCCTAACAGATGCTTTGAAAAGAAAATATTAGTTTGACATTTGTACCTGCTGACAGTTGCATTTCAATAGAGCATTTATAATTGCTTTTAAAATATCAGATTATAAAACAAAATAGAAGATATAGCCAAAATTAAGTTAAGCTTACAATATACTTTTAGCCATGCTGACCAGCACATACCCTTTAAAGAACTATAAATTAGAAGAAATGTTACAGTTATGGTACACCTCTATAGTTGGCACTAAGAAAATAACATTAATTATATTGTCAGTTCTTATGCTCTGCCTATCAATTATCTGTTTATGTGAATTCAACAAGAATAATGGGTTTGCTGAACATTTAAGACTGCAGTGACTGCTGGGTAAGTACATTTTCCCTGCACACATCTTGTAGAAAGGCTTACAGCCCAATTTCTGATACAGAAAAGATATCTGCTATTGACAAAAGTAGTCCTTCAAAATACTGACCCATGAAATTAAATCAAGTGCATTGGCCATTCTAATCTGTTAGTGCTGAAGGTGAAGAACTGGAGGTAAACAACTATTTTACGGGAAAGAGTTCCCACACTTCGGTGTGGGAAGTTTGGTGTAATGTCATGGAACAGCTTTTGGGGCAATCTTAAAAGAATGAACTCTTGGTTGGGCTCAACTTCCAGTGCCCTTGCTTAGCCTTTAGCTTCATTTGTTACAGCTGAAGCAACTTTACTCATACTCAGCACAAAGTACTTTGTGTATACATGCATACTAAAAATGATGCAATTTGCATCCTTTTACAAGTATGTGTTGAAAAGGCAGACTAGCTCCTGCAAGATAGTTTTAGAGAAACTGGCAAAGTTGGTGCAGCCTAGTCTGTTCTTGAGAAAAAGTGTTAATTCTGTGCTTTAGTTTGAGATTCAAGGAAAATTTTGGGCTGAAACTATAGAGAGGCATCCAAAGAAGCAGAAAAATAGTATTTCCATCCTGCTGAGTGGCAAAATGTTAAAGAGCACCAGAGGTCCTGAGCTCCCTGCAAACACCCATGAAGTGCAGTGCACTACATACCAGAGAATCATGATCTGCAACACATGTCCATTTGAAGTCACAAAAAAAAAAAAAAAAAAAAAAAAAAAAAAAAAAAAAAAAAAAAAAAAGGAGGGGGGGAAATCTTTCAAACACCATTTTTCCATGTAGTCTCTGAAAAAAAGTCAAGGCTGAAAATAGTTGATTCAGATACATGGATATTCATACCAAAGGTTCCCTTTTATCTGAGATGTCCTGGAACACAGAACAAAACAATGCATGTAAGTTACCTCTTTTTCTCACTTCTTAGCAACTTATTTATAAATGGTAATGTTAATGAAATGCATACATAATAATCTACACCTGGTTTTATAATCCCAACCACAGTCTAACAAGCAAAGCAAAACTATTTTTTTAGCTAGTTGTCCTCCTTTGTAACTAAGTCTTTGAACTGATAAATTAGCATGCATATTCTTTTCTCTCAAACCACTTGATAATTTCTTTCACACCTGAGGTACGCTACGATCATTAAGAAACATTCTGAAGATACACAGCTGCATTGCTATCATTTTCATCAACGCCTTTGAAAAATATTTCCATAATTTATCAAAGTTTTGACAGACATAGGTTAAGAAAAGTATAATCAGTGGTGTTTCTACTAGGATAACACTGCAACCATGTGAAGATGAGAGATGTGATGAGATGAACATACCTCACACTGACTGATAAATCATCATTCAGTGTGGGAAAGGAGACTAGAGTATGAGACTTTTAAAAATGTTTCATAGATTTTTTTTCCCCTTTCTTTTCTTTTTTCTATTTTTTTTTTTGGCCAGCCTTTACACTACACATTTTTATATCCTCTAGAATGATAACTCTGTCTTTCATTTAAAAGAAACACACACTGAGCAACGGTCAAATACCCTTTATTTATACCTGAAGGGCTGCTTTGTTATTTTTATGAGTGTAACCTGTGGAATGGTTCACATTATCTCTGCATTACTAAAGGAGTTGTATTATCCCATTTCTTTTCGTTGATTTGGGTACCAATAACACATGCACACAGCTGAACCAAACTGTTGTTTCTTCGGAGGTCTCCAGCTCAGTTTTCTAACTCTCCCTCAAAACACAGATTTCCAACTTCTGGGACTCGAGCAGCCGCCCTGCTCCATCCCAGGCGTGAGACCGATGCCCCAGCCGAGCGCTGCAGCGGCGGGAGCCGGTGCGGTGCGGGGGGCCCCGCTCAGGTCCCGCTGCCGCCACGGTTGTCCGGCCATGGGTGTCCGGCTATGGGTGTCCGGCCATGGGTGTCCGGCCATGGGTGCCCCGCCACGGGTGTCCCCCCACGGGCGCCCCGCCACGGATGTCCTCCCATGGGCGCCCCGCCACGGGTGCCCCGTCGTGGGTGCCCCGCCATGGGTGTCCCGCCATGGGTGTCCCGCGGTGGGTGTCCTGCCGTGGGTGCCCCGCCATGGGTGTCCCGCCATGGGTGTCCTGCCGTGGGTGCCCCGCACCAGCAGCTGCAGCAGCGGCAGCGCCCGCCGCGCTCCTGCCCGTCTCCCGCAGCCACGGGTGGGGACGGGCGGCACCCCGCGGGGAGCTCCATGCGCCGGGCCGCCCTCGGTATGAGGGGCTTTTCCCAGCACCGAGCCGAGCCTGGACTCACCAACCCGCCCAGCGAACAAGTGGGATGCGGCTGAAGTTTTACTTTGCCGGTGCAGGGCTCCCGCCGCCGCCGCCGCCCGCGGGAGCCACGGAGGCAGCACCGACACCTTTTCTGGTTGAAGTTTGGCGGCGTAACACGCCGCCTACGCTGCCCCTGCCCCCGCCCGCAGCCTCCGAGCACAGGCTGGGGCGCGATGCGCAGGTAGCGAGTCCCTACGCGGGGCAGGTGCGGGGTCCCCGCCGTACTCACCCGCTCCCCAGGCGCACGGTCAGCAGCAGCAGCAGCAGCCGGGCCCCGCGGCGGCGGATCCAGCGGGGCGCGGGGCCCCCCCATGCATCCATGAGCGTGAAGGCTCTCTCCCTCGCCCGAGTTTTCTCCGAAGAGGCTGGGAAATAGCGACCCTACCAATCCCACCACCCCCCGGCACACAGCAGGGAGAGGGAGGGGAGCGGAAGAGGGGGAAAAAATAATAAATAAAACACCCAAACAGGTAGAAACCCACTCTGCAAGGACCGAGCAACTCGCCCAATAGGCTCATCAGGTTGCTTCATAAATTATCCTAAAACCTGCTGGACGAATCAATCCCTAGCAGAGGTGGAGCCTCCTTTACTAGAAGGGAAACATGCCTGGGAGAAAGGGCGGCACTGATTTGGTATTTTTCTCCAAAGAGGGAAACGAAATACACCTTACATACACATATATATGTAAATATAAATAGTCAAAATGTATAAAATGTTAAATATATGTTTAAAGCTGCACATGTGAGTTTAAACATTTCTATTTTTGAAGCTACTCAGAGGGCGACTCTCCGAGAGGCAGCCGGTCCACCCTGTCAAGAGGAGACCCGCATCCGAGAGCAGAAGCACCAGGGGATGTGCACGGACACCCGCGGGGACTGCGCGTCTCTACGCCTGGCACGATCGAGATTTGGGGGGAGCGGGGAAGGGGCCATCCTCCATCCCCTCGTTGGTGCCCAGGAGAGGGAGCATACCCCTGCAGCCGCAGTCCCCACAGCCGTGCTGGAGGCGGGCGGCATGCTGGACGCGCAAGGGCAGCCGCGGGCATTGCGCGCTCCCGAGACGCGAGCGGCGCGGGCTCGGCGGCTGCAGGCGGCTCTGCGGGGCCGCGGAGCGCCCGGGGAGGCGGGCGGGAAGAGACCGGTGCGCGGTGCTACGCTGTGAAATGCGCCAGGGCATGCAAAACGCAAGGGTATGGGGTTTTTCCTTCTCTTTTCCTTTTAGTCTCCTCTCGGCTGCTCCCTCCTCCTGGTGTCTCTCAGGAGACGCAGGCGGGAAAGCAGCCAGACGTGCCCTCCAGCAATCCCGCACACACACCCCGAACACGAGGCAGGAAAAGCACCGCGGCCGCGGAGCAGACCAGAGGTTCCGCTCTCGCAGCCTTTGGCCGGCCGTGAGATAACGCGTATTTCTTATCTCGGCTTCAGACTTTCATCAACCCAAATCCCTGGCGCCGGCGATGCCCTTGTTCGCAGCTCTCTATGGGGCACTTACGGAGTAACCTGTGCACCGAGTTCTCGGTGGAAATAGCAAGCCGTTTTACGGTCATCATCGTCATCCTCCTTCGAGTCAAGCCGTTACTGTACAGAAATGTAAATAATCCCTCATCCAGTGGTTATTCCGATGAAAGTCAGTGTTTTGTCTTCTTTACACATCATCATCTGGTTATTATTTTATATGTACAGCTTACTGCTTTAATGGTTAAAGAAACTCACCATGCTTCAGAGAGCTGCAGTACATTAAAGGAAAATTCAACGACTTGAAAATTAATAGCCAGTCCTGGGGGTACTGGCAGACAGTAAAAGCACATATTATGGCATGACCTGAGGTCTCTTAACTGGTGGATTAACGCAGCAGGCAGCATCCTAGCATGATGGTAAAGGCATGAGCTCAGAGGAGGGCATATGCATCTATTACAGAGTAAGTGCAAAAGCAGCTCCTCTGCTGCAGCTGGTGGCACTAGCTCCAAAAAGCAGGATTGCTGTCCCCCTCAGCAAGATAAGGAGCACAGCCCACCTCCAAGTCCCATTCTCTCTGGGAAGTCCTTCTGCCCTGAAAATGGCCATGTGGTCCTTAGGTTTACTTTAAATTGATCTGTCAAATTGACTGCATTTTGCAAAATATGCAATGAATGTTTTTGTCTTTGCATTCTGATGTTTATGGAATCATTAAAGCCCTTTACCAGTCTGTATATTCTACCCTGTCACTAAAACATATGTAATTAAAGTGACTACTGCGAAAATTTGACATAAGAAGTTTAAACATACTTACAGGATTCCAAGACATCTTCTTTCTACATGAGCAGTTTGGAGCATCTATTTAAAAACTGAATTTCACCCCTGCGTAGATCCAGCAGCTTGCTAGCAGTGAAAGAGGTGGAAGATTACAACTAAAATAACGTAGCATGAACAGTGAGAAAATGGAATTTTTCGTTTGATTTCAGGGTTGAGAACACTAAGGCACATACAAGTACTATATAAAAAATCAAAATAAAAGCTGAGTCAATGATATTTCTCAAATGACACAAAACTAAGGATGACATCTGGACAAGCTGGTTTCCGGTAGTCCCAAATCTGAATTTTTCTTGTACTTTCACGTAAACAATAGAAATCCATCCCTCTGAAAACTAGAGAAGAAACTATTCCATGATTAAGTAAAATACTAGATGAGAAATAGGTATAAAAGTTTTGAAAAGCAAACAGGGAACAGAAAATAAATTTTAAAAAACCACCATCAGAAGAAAACATGAAGGGAAAGAAATAACTTAAATTGTCTGTATTCCTAAGGAAAATAAGCAATGAATGAAAACTGCAAAACAGAAAAGAGAATATCTAAGAAAAGCTCGGGAGATCACCTAACTGGGTGTCAAAAGGAGATGATACAAGACAATACCCTAAAAGGTAGTGAGTTAGTTACTAAGGCCTGCAGATATTTCTCATCTGCTTGGTACTGGTACAGTTAACCTAACAACAGTATTTAAATTCTCAGTTTAAAACACCTTCTGATGCTGGAAGTAGTAAGGCCATCTTTAAAAAAAACCCGCCAAGGTGAAGAAAGGAGTTAAGCATGTCACTTCAGACCTGCTAGGCATCATTTCAGGAACATCAAATTGACCAAAGTTAAGCGAAACTATGGGATTTACACCACTACTGTTACTAAGGAGGAACAAACCAGAATGGCTTCTGCAGAGGAAAACCACGTCTCTATCTTCTTCAGTCATAATTAATGAGTCTACCAATAGAAGAAAAGAGCTTCATAATTCACTGTCTTTTAAAACCATTTTAAGTCTATCAGGAATTTGTTAAAGAAGCTGCATAGTTCTGGGGTCAGTAGGAGAGTAAGGCCATCTTTCAGAAACTGCTCGAGACTACCGTCAGCTATTAATTTTCCATGTTAAAAAGTTGAGTTCTTGCAACTCTGCTCTTGAGATTATTGTATTTAACTCATTACTCACTGCACTAATGGTTACAAAGAGAAGAAATACAAAAAATTGCAGATGAAAGTTTCAGATTGGTGAAGTCTATAGAAAAAAAAGTGAATATATTGTTAAATCATCACCATGTAGAATATCAATTATAAAATGGGAAGTGATAATATACTGACAAATGGAAAAAGAAAAATAATTTATGAGTTGAATTTGGTAAAGAGGCTAAGTACCTAAATATATAATCACATCTCAGCTGTCTCCTCTGCTGCTGCCTAGTAGTGGAAAATCCAGAGAAGACATATATTCAGAATTAACTGAAATTTCTCCAAGACTGCAGAGGAATGCTCACACAAACAGGAGGAGCACTGATTTGAGCAGCTCAGCACCTACATGCTGCCCAAGCTCACTGGAAAACTTTCTCTACTCTTCAGATTTAAGGAGTGCAAGATAGGATAATCTAATGTAGAAGACTTATAAAACACAACCAGGCTAGATCACCAGATCCTTAATTTCTTAAAAGTGTAATTATTGATTTGGCTTCCCTAGTAATACACCTAACCTCATGCATTATAAAAGGAGCAAAGGCACTTAGTGCAAGCTCTTGATTTCCAGTCTGGAAGCCACCAATTCAACCACAAGGTAGCTACAATCTGTGATTCATCTGAAAGGACATGGGGAAGAATTTTCATCCTTAAAGCTGAAGTCCAAATAGAAGGAGGAAGAAAAAATCTGCCACATTAATATATAAACAGGAAATATCACCGTGTTTTTCACCTGGGAGGCTTCACACTTAGTATTGAAGAGCATTTTGATTCTTTACCATTCAACTGCTCAGGACCACAGAGGAACTTAGAAACACTCATATGTAATTTTACGTAGCTGACATCCTACATCTGCTGTATTTCTCTTGGGTATAGCTACTTCCCTGACAGGAATATATGAGAATTGATGCCAGATTTGTATGCCTGCATACCATTTTGAGTGCAAAAAAGCTTTGAAAACCTAGACTTAGTGGATAGCCCATCTTCATTCACTGTGCTTGAGGGAAGTTAATGGCTCTCATGTGGTTCTCTAAGGAGCACTTACCTTGCTGAGATCAAAGTCATCCAGAGTGTGGAGAAGGAAGAACAAATTATTGTGGTGTTCTGTCCTCCACGAAAAAAGAGCATATAGAACAGCAAGGACCACTGCAGTCATGTCTTCAAAAGGGTAGGTTTACATAACAATATTTTGAAGAAATTGCATATGTAGACCTTAACTATGTATTCACAAAACAATTTCCTGTGTGCACCCTACACCTTAGATTTATAGAATCAGAGAATACTTTAGGTTGGAAGAGACCCTTAAAGGTAATCTAGTCCAACCTCCCTGTTATGAGGAGAGACAATTTCAAAAAGTAAACACATGTAATTTTTGTGCTTGCATTTGAGTAAGCACAAAGGTAAGAACAGAGTCACGTGCATGGTATTTAAAACCTGCAACCCAAATGAAAACAGTTCCATTCTTCTTAGGAAAGTTCAGAAAATGTGGTTTTAAATATGCATCATCATGGTTAATCCTACCTGAATATTTAATATAAATTTAAAAAGCTATCTTAAACAGCATAGTAGCCTAGTGCTACAATAAATGTAAAAAAATCTCAAAAATAAAGAAAACTAATGCAAACATTTTGGTACTGGCCTTTTGAAAAGGTGCCTTTAAACTTGAGGGTGGTGTATATCCACAGGAGGAGAACAGAAAGATGCGAAATGTGACTTCAGTGCAGCTTTTATATTGTGATTTGAACCACAAAATAATTGCTTTCAGTGAAACAGTCAACATCTTGATAGAAAATAAATTATAAAATTCTTACTTTTCATAACTAAATAGTATTTTAATTAAGATTTCATCTCCAATACATTGATTTAACTGCTCACTCACATTACTCATTAAAATGATTACTAACACACACACATCTTCAGCTGCACTTAAAAATTAAGCAAGGGAAATCATCTCAAGTAGAGAAAAACTGATGAAGAAACAAGACTGCACCTATCTTTGCACCCTGGGGATGGGGAAGTGTTACAGCATATAAGATGATATTCCTTTACATTTAGCACGTTACACTTCCTCCCCATTTAAGTTAGGATGAAATGATAAACAAATTGAAGCATAGACGGAGGTATTGAAACTAGGCTGGAGTGCTTAGGTGCAGAAAGAAAACTTCAAACCTTCCCTTTGGTCTGTTACTATTGTCATTGCCTTTCACTAGACTTTCAAGTATTTTCAACATGAGCCAGCAAAGAGCGTACAAATACATTTTGATCTTTCCTGTTTTCCAAGGCATCAGTCCACTATCCCTAACTCTTCTTCACTCTAAGAGTACAATTTTAACTTTGCTTCTCCCTCAGCTATCAGATGATTTCCCAGTACACAGAGACTAGGACCCTGGATTTCTCATGAGCCTGGTTTTACCATCTGTTGAGACATATCCTCAGAGGCAGCTGACTTTGATAGGGAACATGGTGACCAGTGAGAAGAAAGGCACTTCCATGTGTGAGGCACATTTATGCTGCAGACAAGGCAAGGAGTCTTACAGAGACTTGCACACCAAGGTGCACTCTAGTTCATTTAGGAAGTTAAATCCAGCTTGGATAACCCCAAAGTCATGTGCAGGAGGCGAGCACTATTCAAACCCTTCTCCAGTCTGTGCTCTATTTTCTCTGTCAAGGAAGAGACACAGTTCAACCCAGTGGACCCCAGTGGCACAAATGTACAAGGAGTATGTGGTTTACATGGGCACTTCAATGCAAATGAGGAGTGTTCAATTGGAAAATGGGCCATGAGGTACATGAAGATGGTTGCAGCATCTTTCTGTGTGTGCTTACCAGGACTGCTGGACTATACTGTGCTCCAGCACTAATGGCTCTTCCATCTATGAAACTAGATTGGTGCTAGTCTGAAGTAAATCCCCTCCAAACCACACTCACTGTGGGTTCTGGCTTCTCAGTACCAATGGATTGTCTCTAAAGATCTGCTTCTATTTCACTCCAGTATTTGCAAATTTAGCCAAAGCCACAGCAAATTATTAGAGGACTAGGACCCTGGCATGAATCATGGCAAAACAGCATGTCGATGTATGTTCACCCATACTTTGAAATCCCACAGCAAAGAAATCTTTTCTTTTTGCTGATTCCTCTTGTCTCCAGCTAGGATGAAAATTCCCTTCAAATGGTTAAGAATAATTTCACAGCTTATAGGATGCTCTTGGGAGAATACTATTTGATTATCTGTCTGGTCTTATTTTGTTAGAGGCTAACAGGGCAGCTGTTCCACCTGACTACTGTGAGCACTTACTGTTCCAGCCAGATCAGGAGGACAAAGACATGTGAAAATGAAAAATAATGGGGCAGGCAAAGACTGTGGTCTGTACTTTTTCCAGTTTCAAAAAGATTTGGTTGATACTTGGCTCAGCCTTTGTTGAAAGTTGAAAGTGGCTTTTCAGTATACCCTATCCTGAGCAATCCTCCTTAGAGTATAAGAAGTTTTTTAATCTGCAAAGCACAAGAGATAAAAAGGTCTCTTCATAAGGCTGGTCTGTCTGATAATTGGAAAACATTTTCTCCAGAATGACAATTTAAACTCTTGGTAACAGTATCCCTTAGCAAACGTAAAGGAAGGGTGAAATAATTCTATCTGGAACATTACATTCTGTCTGCAATATATTATGTCACTTGCTGAACTTCTACAATTGCTATTAATTGACCTCTAGGTCTCTCAATTGTAACAAAAGTCTCAGATATTTAGAGATTGCTTTTTGTTAGATTAGATTATATTTTGCTTCCTTTTACACTCTCTAAAATTGCACTAAATTTATCCTTTTTCATCTCCATTTTTCTTAGGATTCCTTTTCCATCTTCCAATTATTGCTATATAATTGGTCAATTATTATTACTATGCTACACTTATTGAAACAAATGTTTAATAACCCAATTGAATATATCACAGTCATAGGTATCTCCTGTGCTTACTAGAGAAATAAGCAGAGATCTGGGTGAGCTTCAAATTATTTTGTTATTGAATATTAACTGCATAACCAGATAGAACTGTCCTACAATATACCTTGGTGTAAACTCAGCTGTCAGGTCAATAGATTTATTTACAATTGTAGGAGTGGGTCAGAATACATCATGTAAAACCAGCATTGCCCCCTAGTTTTAATTATTGAGAGAAAAGTAGTCTGTTATGACAGGTCCTCACTAGATTGTGTAAGGTAAATACTGTTGATTATAAAAAATAATTTGTGAATAATATCAAACATATAAACATTTAACAGCATTGGAATACCATGGAGGTTAAATAATATACGCATATTCCACTGTGTCATTGTTGGGGTTTGCGTTGTGTTCCCTGTATGGGCCACCAA
>VZSR01003049.1:4224594-4307476 GCA_013398615.1 Brachypodius melanocephalos
ATACCAGGATCTGGATGCCTATTTACAGCAGAATTTGCAGCTCTTCCTGCACCACACTGTTTCTGTTATGAAAAGATTCTTTTCAGAGGACTATATCCCTAGTTCCATTTTTCCAACTTGAATCTTTTCCACCCCAGACATTTTTCAAAGTAGCCACTGTAGTATCAGAGGCTTTGTATAATTTCTTAAACTACTTCATTAAATTTCTGAGCTAGTTGCACAAACTCCACTTAGTCAAAAGTGCAGGGTTTGAATGGAAAATATTATGAAAAGACAAAAAAAGAAGGGAAGATAAAAAAGCAGTCACTCTTTTTAGTGTTGTTGTTCTGCAGAGCCTTTGTCCATCGTGGAGGTTGCTTGGCTTTGCTCATTCCCCAAGTTGCTTCCAGTAGATTGTTAAATTGTCATCTGATAAAATCCTGTCTCCAGGTTTTGGCATTTATAGCCTGGTTGTGACCATTGCGTGAAGCCCAGCTGTACTCTCTTGGGAAATCATGACAAGGATGGGAGACTTCTTTTGCTTATCTTTGTTGTAGATCCACGTGCTGGGTTTATAACAAAATAGGGTCTGCCACTTGTAATGTTATTTTGGTTTAGGAATGGTATTCTCCAATTCAGCACTCTCACTAAATCCACGTACTGCTTCCCTTCCCACCACCCTCATGGGTTGAGATAAGAACAATTTACTGGAAACAGCAATGAGATGAGAAAGCAAACAGTAACAGTAACAATAACAACAACAAAATGTATAAGAAAAATAAATAGTTTGCATGGAAAACCCCTAACAATAAAAAAATACCAGACCACTCCATCCACTCAAACGGGAGGATCCCCTTTTCCTGGGAAGAGAGAGAGTCCCTTTCTCCTGGAGCAACAAAGTGATGGTGCCCTGGCCATACTCTGCCAAAAATTAACCCCATCCTGGCCAGAACCAAGACTTGAATGTCGCACCAATGGAAAAGACACATTCCTGCTACCTCTTGGCTTTGGGTCACTGTCACATTTTATCAAAGCAGTGCAGTGTAAGCCCAGATAAAGTGAATCATAGCTGTACAAAAAGAAAGAGATTGCCAAAGCCTGCTGCAAATGCAAAATGCTCTTGAATAGCAGTGATGTAGTCCACAGTCAAATTTGGTATCAGAGAAAAATTTTGTCATGGTGAGTAAACACTAATTGTCTTTAAGAAGGAAAGCAACTTGCACTTGCAGGATGATGGAGACTTTTGCTAGCAGCAAGTATTCTCGCTGGAACTTTATGTGAATCTGTTAGCCAGGAGCAACTTTTTCTTGTTTGGACTCAGAATAAGCTGCCTCTTCCCTAGCATACAACTCATCAAGACTTGTGACAGCTTGTGACCTAACACTCTGCATCTGTTGAGGACAAATGAGTTAATAATCCTGTTCAAGCCGTTGATGATTAAGAATGTATTGAAAATAAATCCAAAGATTAAATTGCATCTAAATAGACTTTGGATGAGATAAAATGGCAGGATGTGATATTACAGTACCTAATGTCATCTTACCTTACATCTGTTAATGTTTCTTTTTTATTGTTTAGAGGTGTTTCAAGATAGCACAATGAGCTTTTATTCTGTAAGAATGCTCCCTGAAATAATGCCAAATTTTCCTTGGAGAAGCGGTCTGGTAAAAGAAAGTCATTTCAGGGAAACAATCTTGCTTTTTTAATCTATACCTGGGAAAAAAAAAAAAAACAAGTAAAGTTTTTAAAAGTCAACTGTATGGTTTACTGATACATGTGTTTGGAAAGCAAAGTGCTTAAGTCTAAGTTATAGATTATCTTCAGGCCAGCACAACTTCACCTCAGTAATAACAATGTCTACAAATTGAAAGATGCTCCTGAGAACAGGCTAAATTGTTTAGCAACCAAGTGCTAATCTAAAATTAAATTGATGTATTATCCTAAATTATTCAAGGTATCATGTTTCTTTATTAACACATATGCCTTAGCACTCTCTTCCAGTAGTCTTGTTCTCTCAGCTCTAAGTATATAGTCATGACTGAAATGCTGGAGTGCTTCTGGAATGAACGAGTCAGAAAAAGTAAAGTAACTACTAAGCAAACATTGTAACTTGTGGTGGCTTTTAATAGTAATTTTCCTATAAAGTAAGAGAAAATCATATTGGCAATGCCTTCAGTACCCACAGGTGAATTCCATGCAGCCCCATAGATTTGTGTCTGAGTGGAACAACAGGTCACTGACTGCTTCCTCCTGGGCTGCAGGGGATCCTTGTCCTGGTCCGTCTAAAGACTGAGAAGGCTGGTGGTCCTGAGGTTAACTAGCCTTTCTGATAAAGACTGAGGTAAAGAAACATCAAGTACCTCACCCTTGGTGACAAGTATGGAGTACCTAAGTACCTCATGCCTTTTCCTCATCCTTGGTGACAGTGTTGCCTTCCACATCCAATAAAAGATGTAGATATGCATTTTCCCTTCTTTTGTTGTTAATATATTTATAAAACCATTTTTTATTATCTTTCACAGCAGTAGCCAGATTGAGTTTTAGCTGAGGTTTTGTGTTTCTAATTTTCTCTCTACATGACCTAGCAACATCCTTGTACTCTTTCCTGGTTTGCTTGCCCCTTCTTCCAAAGTTCATAAATTCTTTTTTTTTTTTTTTTTTTTTTCCCTTGAGTTCCAGCAAAAGGCCTCTGTTCAACCAGGCCAGTCTTCTCAATGGTTTGTGTTTCAACACATAGGGACAGCCTGCTCCTGCAGTTTTAAGATTTCCTTTTGAAAGTATTTCCCACCTTCCTTTGTTGTTAAGGTCTGTTTCCCAAGGGACTCTCTGAACCAGAGTCCTGAACAGGCCAGTGACCCCTCTGTGGAAGTCCAATGTAGAGGTTTTGCTGACCACTTTTCGTACTTCACCAAGAACCGAGAACTCTCTCATTTCGTGGTCACTGTGTCCAATACAGCCTCCAACCACCACATCTCCCACCAGCCCTTCTCTGCTTGTAAACAGCAGGTCTAATGGGGTCCCTCCCTCCACAGCAGACTCACTCACCAGCTTGTTAGGAAATTTTCTTCCACACATTCCAGAAACCTCCTAGGCTGCCTCCTGTCCTCTGTGTTGAGTTTCCAGAAGACATGCAGCATGTTAAATTCTCCCACATGAACAAGGGCTAGCAATCATCAGCCAGCCACTTGTAGAATACTTCCCCTGCCTCTTTCTTCAACCTGGTAGTTTATAACAGACTCCCACCAAGACATCTGCCTTGTTAGCCTTCCCCCAGTTCTTTCCCATAAACATTCAATTCTATCATCGCCATCACTGGAATAGTACACAATTGAAACACTTCCTAACATACAGGGTACTCCACCAGCTCTCCTTCCTTGCCTGTCCCTTCTGAAAAGCATGTAGCCATCCTTTGCAGTACTCCAGTCATGCGAGTTTTCCATTTTAGTCCTTTATCCTTGGCTACAGAAGCATTTATGGCCCTCATGTCTCTAAATAGTGGTGACTTTCCAATAACTTCTAGTCTTGTTTTAAGTTTCACATTTCTGCTTTTGTGTGGGAACCCAGCCTGTTGCTCAGGCTTGCAGGCCTGGAATCTTATGCTGCATGCAGATTCTTCATCCTTATTCTCATATAGCTCTACCATGCAGGATAGCAGAAACACATCTGTTGTACCAATTTATGTCTTTTCAGAGGGAAACAAGTGTAAGACAGTCTATTAGAGCAGCTGAAATAGCTGGAGAAAGCATACAAGCTTGCAAGTACACCATGTCTTTACCACGCCTGAAAAAATTGTGAAAAATCTGAAGCAAAGCAGAGATTAAGTGCAGTTGCTTTGGATTTACCATGGTTGCATTTGTCAAACAGACAAGTTGAAAGCAAAGAGCACTTAGCACTTGTTCAACAAAGAACTACAGGAGATAGGAGATGAGGTGTGTTGGTTTAATGATCAATTTGAAATGTGATTCTCAATCAGAATTTTAGGTTTGAATAGCTCCCTGAATATTTGGTTGCTGGACTAAGAGGATTGATGATTGCTGCCTGAAGGTCTGAAGAAGTGTTGACTTTTTGGACCTGATTTCTCAGGATACCAGGGGAGTGTTCTGCCACCAGGTCTTGGTGACACTATTTTTCCATCAATTGCTATAAGTCTTAGTACCTTTTAATGCCTTTAAATATTTCATTAAATATTTTTCAACTCCTTGCCAGATTTATTCAAACACTCTTTTGAAAAATCAACTCAAACTCCACTACCTTGAAGATCTTCCACTAATACAGCTTTTCAAAGTTTTTTTTTCCAGTTCTCTTTCCTTTCTGCAACAAGTTTTACTTCTTTCCAGAATTTTATTTTTACAGCTCTTTTTTCTGGTGTACCCAGTCCACATATTTCACTAAGGAATTCCAAAAAATATTTTGAATTTAACTGTCAAAATGTCTGATCTTGCATGGGAGAGGGCTTGGTAATCGACATATTGGTCTGCCGTCATTCTGTTGTTACTTAAGGTGGTGTAAATAACTATGAAAAACATAAACGGATTGAAAGAACTGTTAAGTTTGTGACCAGAATTAAATCATGGTTATAATAACAATAAGCTGGAATCAATGAGGTAGGAATAGCATCCCAGTCCTACCTACCAATGAATTTTTCACATGCAATGCACTCAAACAGAATTACTCCACAGTTAATCCTACATGGTTTTGACAATGTGCAAAGTGCACTAAGAATTTGAGTTCAACTGTTCAAATTTGCCCTTAGCTGTAGAAGCTACTAACTCATACTGACAGGTTTTAAACACCATAAGTAACACACTGTAAACTTTTTAAAGTTGCTACTTCATTTCTAGTGACTGAAATCCCTCCTCTGGTAAAGCAATTTCCATTACAGTGATACTGCTGTAACTAATAGATATCAATAACAAGTAGTTACCAAAACATATCAGTATACAAATAGATGTGCCCATAGAGCATTCCTCTTTGTGGCAACCTTGAGTTACCCTTGAATGAGTCTGTGTGCTTGACTAGGTTGTGCTAATACAATGCTACATTACTGGGAAAGAACAGCTCCAGGCTTTTGAAAAAAAAAGAAGCAGTGGTCTCCAAAAACTCAATCACAAGATGCAAAATGGGCCTTAGAAGTGAAAGAGCAGAACTCTTAGGGCTGCAGACCAGGGTAGTATTGGATGTAGAGGTAGCAAAGGCAGCAAAAGTCAAGTATCTAAGAAATGGAAAACATACTATATATACCAAAACCCAATGATAACACAGAATTTGCAGACCATTGAAAAAAGAGCAAATAGATGTGTAAGCATAAATATAAATGTAAACATAACATAAACATAAGCATAAATGTAAACATAAATATAACACCAAGTGAAACCAGAAAGGATGAGGAGAAAGTCCTACTAGAACCACCATTTTCCTGTCAGTGAAGCACCTCAGATGCTGGATCCACAGTGCAACTACACTCCACTACTATATTCTGCTTAACAGTAACTCCATCTATCTACTGATCCAGAATAATAGAGATGTGTGTAAAAGAGACTAGGAAATCTGTGTTCAACACTTGTATTTTAAATGAGAAATTGTGTAATTGGCTGGTTTCAAAACTGTATATGCTAGCATTATTGTAGTTAGATTAGTCATAAAATTTTGATTATATTTCTAATACTTGAATTGGACTAACAATAAATTCCTGAGTTTGCATGCGGTGTGTGTTTCATTAGCCCAGTTGAAGTACACAAAGCATTTGTTCTGTTACCTTACCCTTAACTGTAATTTGAATGCACTGCTCTTTAAAGTTATATAGCATACCTCAAGTATTATTTATTCTTCTTCACATATTCATCCAATGTAATGGTAGAAAAATTAATAGGACAGCGTTTCTTTTAACAAAGGGCTGTGCACATGTGAAACCCTAGTGAGTAGTTATGTTTCATCACTTTTGATGCCATGACAATCAGAATGAGAATAGTGGGAATTCTGCCACAGGCTGTCCTAACACCCCTGATGCTCTGGAAAGAAGCAGGGACAGCACAGGATAAGGGCACAAGCTACAGCAAGGGAGGAGCACAAGCCTTCACAGCACTAGCCAGCTGCCAGCACTAAATCACACAAGTGAGGATCCTTGTGTCACACACAAAGAAATTACCTGTACCCTCAGTTCACTCATGCAGACGCTGCTCTGCATGCCTGCATGCTCTAGTTGCTGCAAATGCAGAAGAATATGTAATCCCATTTTGGTGCAAGTCTGGCTGGAGGGTTTGTCTTTTCCACTCCCAATTCCTCTTCCAATGCTCCTGTAAAGCACCTGAGATCAAACTCTATCCTTTGCATAGAAAGTCCTACTTCCTCATGTCTGCAGAAGACTTTTATCTAAAATTGCAACATTTCCAAGACTTTCCTGTGAGGAAATCACACTGAAAAGATGTTCCCCATACCTTTGATATTTGTTTGAGTATTATCATAGTTTTCCACTAGTAAAGGCATACTATTAAAAACAAGTATTTACAAATTAGTGATAAATGCTCATAAAATGAACTTCTGGAATCCCTTATAAAAATCATGACCAGTCAGACCAAGACAGAGTTACTGAAAGACAACAAACTACTTTGTATACCACAACACTTCTTTTAATAATATATAGCAGCGTCCCTTGAATACATAATCCTTGCAAAAGTCCTTTCCAGAGAATCCATGTCTTTTTAACTCCCTGATGTGTCTGATTCCTTTACTGAGTTCTTAAATAAGCTGCATCCTAACATAAATCAATAATTTTCAAGGATAATATCTTCAGGAAATTTCTTTCAAAAGGAGTCACACAGTAGGTTGTGATAAAATATTGCAAATTATTAATGTGTTTGCTTGTTACTTTCACCATTCTGAATTACCTAAGCAAAATTTTTAATTTTTTCCCTGTGTCTACTTTGTAGACACTCTTTCCATTCAAAATACTGTCTTAGTCATAAAGTATCAAAGACCTATAAAAGCTGACTTTAAGTGGTGTCCTGGAATCACTTAGGGACGATCCAGCATTCAGCAGATTAAAGCAGTAGTTCTTCAAGACTGAAATGACATCTAAGTGTGAAAAGTCCTTTTAGGCAAAAAATTACTCTTGGATACCATAGTAGATAAACAACTATTTTTAAAGACAGCTCTTGCAGAGCAAAGTCATTACCTGGATATTAATATATGTCTCAAGCCTTTTTTCATACACTAAATTAAGGTGTTTGGGATAAAAAAGGCTGCTTGTGCTCCCTTATAATTTACAGTATGCAGCACTGAGCTTAGCTGATGCTTAGTCATCTCCCAACTGTACCTGTTGCTGTGTAAAGGCTTCTCTAATGGAAAACAAACCCTTCTCACTTAAAATTAATTGCAAAGTCACCAGCTAGACTTTAAACACAGCATCTTGAAGATGTTGTGGTGACTGGATATTGTGCAGCAGCTCTTACATTCTGACAAAACAACTAACTGTTTATAGACAATGAGCTAGGAATGTTTTTTTGCCAATAAACATAAAATTCTCATGCCAATGAAAACATAACTAAAATTCAAGCAAGTAGTGTAGGTTAATTTACTAGTAATACAAACATGTAACAGAATTGAGGGATTATATTTGTGACACAATACTCCTGCAATTACCCCTCCATGGCTGCAGTGCAAGCAGCAGGACACTGTAGGCTCCTAGGAGGTTTATAATGTTGGAGGGAAGAGCCTCTTGGGTTAGCAAAAGCTTCATAAACCTCAAAGTCAAACTTAAGAAAAGATATCTGAGGAAATGAGACTTTGAGATTGACCTTTCTTTACTATTATTTCTAGAGAAGGAAATGATGGGACCATTTCACTCTTCCTGCTCAGACAAGAAATACAGTGTTCTTTGTGCATGCAAAATAAGTGGGAAGAATCCTTGTGAGGAAAGGTAAAGGGCAAACAAGATAAAATTATTTTTATTGCAATTCATACTAACTGAATAGGGAATGGAAATACTGAAGGAAAGGAAATTGTAAAACTGAGCTATATTTTATCAAGAGCTACAATGTGATCTGCTTTAAGAGAATTCCCTGGAGATCAGTCCAATATGAAAGAACTAATATTCACTCCCACACAACATTTCAGTAATAACTGGAGACACCATGCAAGTTGGAAGAGGTAGAAAATATCTTCAATAAATTTAAGTTAAATATCCCTTATAAAAATTTTGTGAGTTTATTGAGCCAAGAAGGTCCTTTAGGGCTATTTAACACTTGTTAGAATTTTAATTTTCTTCCACATTATTCCAATACTTAAACAATCTCAGTTGCTTCTCAATGGAAAAAATACAGCAAGCTACTTTTCCAAAATACACCAGGTAAAGTGATTGCTGCTTCTAAGGCACCTGGCTATCTTATTAACACAAGGAATGTAGTCCATCATTTTTATTATGGAGTACGAACATGGGATTTTCTGGGAATTAATAAGGATTTGAATTGTCTCTAGGCCCTTTCTGAGTAAATATTGGTTTCTGTACAAAAAAAACATCTAATGATATGGATCCTCTGCTTGACCTAACTGCATGTTTCCTCTGGTGTCTTGATAAGTTCTCCCACTGTCTCCAGCAAACTCACTGTAATTCTCCACCATGGTTTTTTGAGATAACTTTCATTCCTGCTGTTTCATCTGACTCAGCCCCTCTCTTCTGCTGTAAAAGGATGGGCCACACTAACCTGCATCCTGTCCTGCACAGTCTTGTCAGTTTGCAAGGGAAAAAGAGGAGGTAGCAAGCACCCTGGTGGCTGGTGGTTCTCTCCCTGCCCTTGCTGCCCTGTAGGAGCAGGAGGCTCACTGTGCTATTTGCACCCATCTGCAGCTCCAAAAACCTCTGAGTATCCCCACCCTGAGCCAGTGGCTGAGCCAGCCTACAGGAACCAGGCAGAATTTCTCAAATGATTCAGAAAAGCTAAGGAAAAGGATTATGGCTTTACATATATTATAAATGCTTACGCCTTCATACCTTCAAACCATCTGCAAAGGGTATTATGTACTTGAGGTTTGCCTATGATTTTGCCTGACTTTTCTCCGACAAATGCAGAAGTTTCTGTAAACAAAAATGTTTCTTCCTCAAGAGTTCTGTGCCTCAGGAATAAGAGGTGCATTGAATCTAATCTTCCTTGGGTTTGAGGGGAGATAGGGGACTCAGAAATGCTCTTGTAAGCTCTCATACTCTTATAGAAAGAAATATGATGCTTTGTATTGAATCCAAAGAAAAATTCATTTCACTAAGCTCAAAAGGAACTCTCTAAAATGAAACTAGTCAGGAAAACAACCAACACCAAAATCTAATAGAAAACAACCCCCAAACCCCAAAACAAATGGAAGTTAAACAAGTTATTTTCAGAAAAGTTTTAAGGTGTAAAAAAATTGGAAAAGTGCTAAAAAAGTCTGATCCTAAAGAAAAATTCTTTTCAACTAAACTAAGGAAAAATTCAGTGGGATGAAATATGTTAGGAAAAAATGAAAGCAAACAAAAACCCCTTAATCAAATGGAATCTGAACGAACTGATTTTGTAAAAAGGTGTTCTTCCTCAATTGTTCAGCAAATTTTCTTTGAGAAAGTACAAGTTCAATAGCTCTCTGTTTGTGTAAGTTTCTGCTGTGAGAAAAAAAGTGCAAAACGAAAATATTTTTCTTTTGATAAAAGCCTCCTTGCCTTTTACATGCATTACAAAGAGCTGAAGCACAATAACAACTGCCTTTATCCCGAAGAAGTCACCTTGAGAGGTACAATCTAACCCTGAATTTATTTATGGTGACTGTGAAATATGACTATTGAAATGTCATTATATGAAAGGGATACGTAGTACTGAAGAATGAATATGAAATACATTTTATTTGAAGTGGTACATTATTACATAATCTCTCCTTTGTTACATAGGCTCTTGTAATCTGATAGAAGACTGCAAGAACAAAAGGGAGACACTTTTGAGGAAGATTTTCTAAAACTCAGTGGCAACACGAGCTCCCTGTTAAGCATGAAGCCAAATCGGCTACAGCCCCCTCTTCCAAAATCTCTGTGGGATAACTTCCAAATAAAAAGCACATCTAAGTACTAATGTTTTGGGGAAGAAAACAGTATAGAAGAAGAAAAACCGACAATTTTTTTTTCATTAATTTTAAAGAATCTGCACTTCTTTCTTATGCATGCCTCTATCAGAGGGAAACATCCCCAGGTTGGAGCTGCACATCTGCACCATCATCTTCATGGGGCAAGATATTAAGTCAAGGGTCTCTTTACTCAGAGATTGCATTAGGACGTGAGTTGCCTCAAAATATTGCCTATTGAAAATAGCAATAACTTTTCCTGAACACTTACATGCTAATTTTAAATTATCCACAAGTAGTACACTACTGATATTCACATTCCAATGCTTTCTATGTCAGATAACTTTGAGTTACTCCCTAATTATCTAACTAATGGCAATTATCTAGACTGTGTTTCTGACTCACAATGAGGGAAATTGTCCATGAAATAAAAATACATACTCCTATCCCACAAAACATTTATTGAAATCCAGGTGCCTGTTAAATATTTTTGTGCTTTAAAGAGTATTACACAGTTGCATGAGCAGGTGAGATGGAAAACTTACATAGGTTTTCTTATTATTTTTCTAAATATCAAGAATGATTACTTCAAAATTAGTCCTTAAAGAGCCAGTCATCTCTCTCATGGAAGACTTATCTCACTTAACTTTATTATGGGTGCTCCCTATGAATGAGAAAGAGTTTTCATGCTTGTGTATACAATGTGCTTTGTGCAGTCTACATTTTTAACCCTAATCTAAGACTTTGCTGAAATAACCATGTTTTTGGCTTGGCAAGGAATATGTCTGTTGCGCTTTTTGCTGAACTGCTTTTTAAAATAGATGTATCAATAAATCCTGTTCCTTTATGTGGTGAGATTTTCTGAAATGCAAAAGAAAATGATAAGCATCAATTCTTTAAAGTTAGGTCAGACTGGGAGGGAGTTTGGGTTAGAAACACGAACATTTCCTAAGATTTTAATTTTAAAATCCATTTAAAATATTCAAACATACAAATAATATGCCAAATTGCCAAGATTTTTTTTCTGTATTGTGCTATGAAAATAGTGTGAGTCATTATCCTGAAGTATTCTACTTGAACAATTTCTCTTCTTCCACTTATTTCTCAATTAAAGCAATTATATTCTTAGATGCTTTGCATATTTCATTTTCTTTTATTCCCTATGGTACTGTACCACACAACAGATGTGTTATAGCTTTTTGCTCCTTAAATTAAACCAATTTTGAGGGGGAAGAATGGTGCATGGGGTAGGTGAATTCACTGAGATACCATGTCAAAGGGCTGCTAAACAGATACCCAGGTTATTTTATGGCCTCAACATTTCTTTATATTTTAAAAGCTTTTATGCAAAATGGCAAACTATAAAAAATAATGGTCCTTGAGGGTTAGACAATGCCTTTAGGCTTAACTCCTGGCATTGATCCTGGATTAGGTTGCTTGAAAACAACTCTTGGTACAACACACATGGAAAGTCATTCTCTTTGCTGCAACAAGACCCCGCCATGCACCTGCACCATGAGAGGGTGATCATCAGGGCTCTGACCTTCCTCAGGCAGTTTTTGGTGGCTCACTTACTTTGTATCAAACCAAATAATCTGTCACAGGTCACCAGAACACCAGAGGATGTTGGACAGAGGGGTGTTAAGCTTTGCTCTCCTGCAGTGGTACCACGAGGCGCCTGTTGGTGTTGAAGAGAACCAGAGAACCTGGAGAGGAAAACCTAAGTCATGTAGAGCAGACTTGCCCTCCCAGCCCACCAGGGCAGGAAAGTGCTTTGTGAAGAGGTCCATGAATTTAAACAAGGTTAGCTGAGGAAAGTCACCACCACACAGGCAAGAGGGCAAATCAGACGTGGCCTGAGCACCAAAGGGTTTTGCTTCAACAGAATCCTGTTCTGCATTTGGGTCATTACACCATTAATAAGTGTGGGTTACCTAAGGCCTTCCCCTGGACAGTATTCTGGTCACTGCTGCTCCGTGACAGGGAGCCTCTAAAGTTCAGCAAGGTGGGAATACTGCCCACACCAGACCCCTTTGACCTGGAAGGGCTTGCTCTGCAATTCAAGAAGAGGTCTGAGCTAAAGAGACACAAGGTGAAGGACTAGTACTTAATGATGTTTGTTTTGATCTTTTCTCTAAATGAAATTTAATGTGTAGACTATAAAAAAAGGGAACATTGCATATATCATAAGGTCAAAAATGCTTACTTCCCTGTGCCACTCCAGCCTTCTTCTTTGTTTGCTGTAGAATGCTGCACTTAATTCCATACCGAAATGCTATGGTTTTCCTCAAGGAATAGACAGGAAGCAGACTTTATCATCTCAGTGGAAATTCCTTCTAATACAGATACATATTTACAATATGCAATGACCCACTACTCCACTGAAGAAATCTTTAGGCAGACAGGATTTGTTTCAGATTTTACATATTGTCTACATTTTAGAAATTGTAATAAATAAATGAACTTGCAAATTAAACCATTAATCATTATGAATAATATATATATCATCTATTAACCAGAGATTCAAAACTTATAAGATTCCTTCACCATGGATCAAAACAAATTCTGATGAAGGACACATACAAATGTTCCGAAAAGTAGCATTAATCTGTGATTGCAATACCTAGCACAATAAAAAAAATTTAACTGTTACTGAAAAACGGAATTGGATATAAGGATATAGTAATTGGTGCTTGAGCAGGTCTAAGGGATTCAGGAATATTTACTGCAGTGAGAAATTAAATGCTGACATACGTAAAAAAATAAATGTCAGAAGTAATGCTTCTATGTGGAAAGGGAATAGTTAAATCACCTTTATCTAAAAAAAAAAAAATCCAGTCAATAAAACCAGGTAAAAACTCTGAGTGGAAAAGAGCAAGTTCTGCAATGGGAGTTAGTCAGAGAAGTCCAGCTGAGACATATTTCTTGTCATAATCCAAATACGCTGCTAAAATTAACAAAATATTACTCATAGCAGATTATCATTTCATTGTGGTTATTCATTTATCATTGATGATAACTATTTCATCAACAGTGAAATAATTCCAACAATATTAATATGTACATTATGCTCAAAGGTCTTGAAAGTTTTGCCATTGTTATATTTTGTCAACAAAGCAATTACACTTTAGACATAAATACTTAGGCTTTAGCAACAAGTGTGATGTGTGAATAATGAGAAAGGCAATAATTTCAAGGAGTCATCTGTTTATGACATTGCGATTAGCTCACGATAAATAGAAATTAACTTGTTGCCATGAATTGTCTGCAGAAGTGAATGGACAATTTAGAAATTTTCATTGTGAGTATTGAGAATGGATAGCAGGCAAAACATTGATTCAGTTGCAGCATCTTAGCATTAGAAGGACAGTTTCATGCACTTTTAGAGTCATAAAGATAAGATATCAAATTGTAATAAGAGATCTAGTCATTCAGTACACAAGAAATTATTAAAGTCATGAAAGACATGAAAGGCCTTCTCACACTCTGGTTTTCTTTGATGGACAAAAGAGTTCTCCTTACCAGCACCAAAATGGGCCTCCAGTCCTAGCATGTATTGTAAGGAAAAAATCCTTATTAAAGGGAGGTGCTTGTACTGTTAATACGAGTTATTGCTTTACAACTTTAGAAGATATATTTAAATACTTTCTTCCTTGCCTTACAACCTTCAAAACTCAGTTCTTTTGGATTCATTATAATGTAGCACTGCATAAATCTCAGTTGGCTCTTATTTTATGATTTCCTCTTTCCCATCTCCTAAGCACTGAAGTTAAAAATATGTATTTGTAGCCTAGCAGAGGATACAAACCCTCTTTCATGCTAAAATTACTCAAATTGTCTTAATTGGAGTACCAATTAAATGATTAACTGATTTTTCCACAACACACTAAAATGGCACTTCTCAGAAGTGATCTATTGAGTCAGATTGTCTGCAGATTCAGGGACTGCTGTATCTTTTGATGTTGAGCGTACACTTCAGAAGCTTTCTTTGTAGCTGCAAGGAATAGAAACTGTTGTTCTAGGGCAAAATGAGACATCAGCACACTAGGCAAGAAAGGGGGAAACGGTGGAGGGTTGCCTACCATGTTGACCATTGGGGGAATGCAAAAGATATAGCTTATTTTTCCTAAACCCTTAATGTAGGAAAGAGGCATCTGCAGAATCAGAAAAAATCCCAGCACCTTAACAGTAATGTTATACTGCTTGTACTGCTGGAAAAGATACACTCCTTGATGCCAGACTTTCACACGTAATGTCACAAACGTGGAGTTCAACGGGTGTGCTGTCTTTAAGATGTTTGGAAATGTTTTCCAGGAGTATTTGTTTCATTACAAAGACACCAATCAAGAATCAAGGTAAAGATGACCTGGAGGTCACTAGACCCTCCTTCCACCTCTCTTTGAAGTTAGGAATAATATTTGCTTTCTCAGACTTTTGTTTTCCTATGACTCTAAAAACTCAGAGAGTGTCACTATATTCCTTCCAGGTCTTCCAGCCCTGCTTCTGCCTTTTTATATCTGAGTTTAGTCAAGGCCAACTTATCTATACAGGCCTCCTGCCACCTTGGTGACTTGTCTCTTGCCGAGTTGGACTTTGCTTGAGGTCAGAGAAGAATACATTTGAAAATCAACCAGATGCTCTGGACCTCTTTTCTCTCCAGAACAATCTACCAAGGGACCCTTTAAGCCCACCCCTCAGCTCTCTGGGGCTGTGAATGGAATTAGCACTGTGCAGAGATCAGGGCCAATCTGCTCTCTTGCAGTCCAGGGCTGCTATCCAGTTTTTTGCCTTGTTCTCTCCTCTAAGGGTCCTGAGCACCTTCATCTCATGGTCACCCAAGGCTTGCACATCACTTTCCTGTCCATTCCTTTTGTAAGTTTGAGCTGCAGCCAGAGCTACGTGAGCCCCTTGGCTCCTCCATCACTTCAGCCAGGAAGTTGTCATCAATGCACTTCAGAAGTCTCCTATATTTCCCTGGGCTTTTTCAACTCTTTTGTTATTGTGGGTTTTTTTGTTAACACTGTGTCTTAGTGTGAGGTGTGAAGTTGCTCTCACTATTGGTAAATGGCAGAGTTTCCAGATGGATCTAGATGTTCTCAGTATCACCTGATCACTGGCTCATTACTGGACACTTGTTCTAGTGTACTAATGCTGTCAGAATTCTTTTTTTAAGACTAGAAACACTGACCACTGTATACAATCTACAGTGAAAACAGCTGAACTCTACCTATAATGAAACTTGAAGCATGGTTGACTCTAAACTCCCACTACTATCGTTTCTGAGAACACTAACCTGTATAGTGTCAGGTGCTTGTGGTAGAAAGGAATAACAGAAAGGTGTTTTGAAGGAAAATGTGTTCCATCAGAAAGGTTTAAAAGCACTATGTCAAGCCACAACTTGAGGGCAATTTTTACTGCTGGTTCTTACTACCTTCAATATTAACAATTGATTTGGAAGGAGGGATGGAGGTGAGGGAGAGGAGTGCAGCAGTAAAATGTGTTGCTCTACAAAAACTAGTAATCTTTATAAAACTGTCACATTGTTTGTATTTGTCACTCACGTCTAGCATTAACAAAAAGTGATGCTAATCTTTGGAAAGTTGAAGAAACATTAAATTCCTTCCTCTTTAATAAGTTATACCAGGGTCTCAAAAGATCTGCAAAGAACTTGAAAGCAGAGTTGCTGTTCAATATTTAAAATGTTATGAATATTCATATTTTACTCTTACTCTTGACTCCTATCTACCACAAATGCATAGGACAAAATGTTCAAAATGTTTTCCATACTGGATCTACTTAAATGATTCTTTTCTCCCATATGATTTGTCAACTCTGCAAATATTACTCAGGGCCCTGTTTGCCTCTTATCCATACACAAAGCAGATTGTTGAAACTAAATCCTTATTCATTACAGTTTGATTTTCAGATTAAGAGTTGTCTGAAAAAATATACAATATTTTAGACCATTTTCTGCATTTCTGTCAATCCTTCAGCACTCCATAAATTGCCATAGGCAAAGACACCTTCCACTAGACCAGGTTACTCAAAGTCCCATCCAGCCTGGCTTTGAACACTTCCAGGATAGGGCATCCACAACTTCTTTGGGCAACCTGTTGTTTTTTACACCCACCTCAGAGTAAAAAAATTTCTTCCTAATATCTAATTTAAATCTCTTGTCTTTTAGTTTAAACTGTTGCCTCTTCTCCTATCACTATCTGCCCATGTAAAAAGTCCCTCCCCTTCTTTTTAATAAGCCCCCTTTAAGTACTGAAAGGCCACAATGAGATCTCCACACAGGTTTTCCTTCTCCAGGCTGCACAACCCAGCTCTCTCAGCCTGTCTTCACAGGAGGTGTCCCAGCCCTCTGAGCACCTTTATGGCCTCCTCTGGGCCTCCTTTAATACATCTGTGTCCTTGCTATGTCCTGTGCTGAGGACCTCAGACCTGGACACAGTACTTCAGGTGGGGTCTCAGCAAGGCAGAGCAGAGGAGGAGAATCCCCTCCCTCAAGCTGCTTGTGATGCACCCCAGGATAACATTGTCCTTCTGGGCTGTGAGCACACACCAATGGTCATGGCTGTATTTTCATCCCTGAGAACCCCCAAACCCTTCTCTGCAGGGCTGCTCTCAATGACATCTTCTCTTAGTCTGGGCCCATGTCTGGGACTGCCCCAAGGCAGGTGCAGCACATTGCACCTGGATTTGCTGAACCTCATGAGGTTCCCCATGGGCCAACTTCCCAAGTGTGTCCAGGTCCCCCTGAATGGCATCCCTTACTTCTGTTGTGTCACCTGCACTGCTCAGCTTTGTGTCATTGGTAGCTTGCTGAAGGTGCATGGATCTCTTTGTGCCCTTGATAATGATATTGAAGAGCATCGATCCCAAAACAGAGCCCTGAGGGACACCTCTTCTCACTGGCCTCCACCTGGACATTGAGCCAGTTACCACAACTCTCTGTCCATCCAGCCAGTTCCTTACCCATCATATAGTCCACGTCTCAAATCCATGTCTTTCCAATTTGGACAGAAGGATGTCATGTTCTTCATCATCCATAAAGAACATTTATAAGTTTCTTGTCAGTTCTTGATGTGTGACTTTACAAGAAAAGAAAGGGTCATACCAGAAAAATCTATAGCTTTTCCACTGAAAGACTTGGAATCTGAACGCTCATTTTAAAATAAAAAACCAAACCCAAAGCCACACCTTACTAACAGTATAGTCTTTTGTTTGTTTCTAAATAAGCTTTGTTACCCCACATACTCCCACTGTCAAATTAAGCTGTCTGATGGGAAGTTTCTTATGCTCCCCATCATTTGGTTGTTAGCGTATATCCAGCAGCAACATGTTTTATAACCTTCAGAAAATATGAAACATTGCCACTTGTAATATGAATACATGAGGGTATTCTCATTATATAAATAGGAAATCTGCTAAACTCTCACCAAGCTGAGGAATATTTTCTTTCCAAAGTATTGTTTGTTTCCTTTGGGAAATACTGTCTTTAACAGGAAAAGCACCTTCATAGAGGCTGTAATGGGTTGTTTAAAAACAAGAAAATGAAAAACCCGTACAGAAATCCTAAGAGAAAACACATTAAGGGAATTAAATACTTGTGCTGTCAAAACATTAAAAACAAAAATACAAAATGTGCTATATTTAAATTAACTTTAATAAGAAGTACAAAAAGATAATGTTAAGCAATATTTTGCATGTGGTTAATAAATATTCTTCAACAGCAAGCAGTGACACATTCAAACATAAATCCAGTTATTTCTTTTACATTTTAGAAAAGTAACAATTTTCCCAGTTAAAACAAGGTCACAAATTACAGAATATTATCATCTTCTTTAATTATTTATAACTATGAAACCTACTAAAGAAGTAAACTGCCACCCAGAAGATTTTATATGACATTGATGTTCAAGGTTAAGTATACTTACATTTATCATGCAATTTCTTACTGTGCATATTTGATTGGTGTTTAATTTCAAAATTATTGGTTTCATTCTTCCCATTCCCTTATTTCTTTTTAATATACTGGGAGTGCCTATTTTCCAAGTCCTATACATTTTCACACCTAAGTGACTCACTAAAGTAGATTTATCATACAATGCATAAATGTTTTCTGACTCCAGCCCAGCTGAGAAATTGCAAACCACGTATGAATCAGAGACCACTTTATTTTTACTATTTTTTAATCAAGTATAACAACATTTAGTGTAATCACTTCCATTTAAATTAAAGTGCCTTCAAATTTTTCCTAATAAAGTGACTATTTGGAGGGGAGAGGGTGAAGGGGTGCAGTTTAGGAACTGATTTTTTAACAGTTTATAGATACGGTGCATATGTATTCTAATAGATGTAAAGTACTACATTGCATTCCGTGCTATTGCTAAGCTACAGTAGCCTATAAACTGATAAATTCAGCCAAAATGGACCTCTAACAAAGAATATCAAAAGCAGTTGATCAAAGTAATATCTTGTTCCATTCACTATTTCCATCCATCCTCAACAGCATAGTTTGATGGATAAGGTATTGGAAAACACATGTAACACTTCAACCTGTTGAAGCTCACCCCTTTTAACATCAGATGAATGAAAGTACTCATTGCAATCATTAAAAACCTTGAATATAGGCATAAGGACACACTCCAGAACACCTTATCAAGTGAAGTATTCACAATACTATGTAAAGAATTTGAAAGCAAAATAGAACTTTAAAATTATCCAACAATAAAAATATAATCATATATATTTATGTAGACTCCAACACTAGAGGAAGAGTATACATCATCTTGCATATTTTAAAGTATCCTCCAAATTCCTTTACTTTAGTGTTATCGCCTCATCCTATCTTATAGCACTTTCACAATATTAAAGGGCATTCATAAATACCAAGAAAAAAACAGACATAAAGTCCTGTATTTCAGTATGGTTGACACTTCTTTTAAGGCCTTAAAGAACTGACAACCCATTCAAAAGGAGAGCCCAGGTTAGGTGTACTTCTCTTCTGTAAAAGTCCTTACTGACTTCATTGATAAAGATGAATGTGATGAGGATGTAAATTAGTTTTATTTTAAATTCAGTGCAAATTTTGCCCTGATCTCCATCAGAGATGTCAAGCCCTCAAAATGTATCCTCTTCTAGTAAGATATAATAACAGATTCCAAAAATATGGGCTAAAAGATTCACCTAGAAAGATCCGAATCTAGAAAATTAAGTGGTTTAAAGTAGAGGGGAAAAAAGCATTTTATGTGATTTACATATGCCATGCATTGTAACAAAGTTTTGAACCTTTAACTTCTACTACTAAAGACTTAAACTCCCTCACTGATTCTCAGATGGCTGTAATTAATAACTGGATTTAGAAAATAATTAAAAGTTAGGGACTTTGGGTCATCTACTGAAATGAGGTGGAGGTTTCCTTGACTAAAAAAAAAAAAAAGAAGAAGAAGAAAAAAGACCTATTAAAAGGATGTAACTTGAATTCATATTGCACTCTAAGAGCATTCTAGCAGGGGGTTCACCATTGCTGGGATGAGATGGAAGGAATCGTAACACTGCTTTATAAAGAACCACTCACTTTACTCAAGGCTGAAAGGTGATCTGACTTGCATAAATTCACGTAATTATTTTAGCATTTAAATGAGTGTCAGACAAAAACTTTATATGTGATATGAAATTTTATCACACTCAGAGAGTCTATTTAGGCATGTTTACACATTTGTACAATTGTCAAACTGTGTTTTTTAAATGAAGCCATCTAACTTACTGGGTTTATTCTAAAATATTTTCTTCCTCTACTTTAAAACTCTAAAACATTGCATGGCTTTATAGATTTTAGCATTATGTGTCTGCACATAATTGGGCATAGATGATGATAGCTTCATATCCACACTGAAATCATCTTTCATGCAAATTTGTTAGGAGTGGTAACTTTCAGCAGCATAGACTTCATCTATTTGGTGAAGGTCAAGGCAAAACCTGTGCACTACTAAGCTTTCAGAGTAGGAATGAGAGGTGTGGAGGATGAGTGCTGATTCTCTGTGCTTAAGTGAAAGCCATGCTTTTTAAGAAAACAAAATGTAGAATTAACAAAATTATATTTAATTTCTGAAGCTCCTTTTCTCCTCCCACCCAAGATGTTCCAAACAGCAGGAGACACACAGCATTGCATGGTCTGTTTTCACAAAGCAGTCAGTAGAGGCCTCTCCCTTTCAAAGGCACAACTCATGCCCCTCAATTTCGGTAGAATTATACAAGTATTTCCATTTTAGGTGCTCTGTGTACTGTCCCACAACTCACATGTGGCAATGAAGGCTCAGAACTGAAGCTGTAACAAAAATACACATTACCTCCCTCAGTGACTTTTTTCTCAATTATCTCACATTCCACTGCCATGGTAACAAAGCCATTTGTGTGCTCTCTTTTCTCCCTTCCTCTCCCATACATCCCTACCTCCTCCCTGCTGCTTCTGGTTGATTTCGTGCAGACAGTTTTTGGTCACTTTTGAAAAGTCTCATCACCCTGTACATTATCTGTAACCACTGGGGAGGGAAGGTGATTCAGTATGGCTCCTGTTTGGTCTCTAGATGCTCTTTCCTGTGACTATACAGGCAAATTGGCTCCTTATTTTAGAATAATGTTCAATGGTATGAATAGTCTCCCAAACTAAAGCTCATATCTTAGAACATCTATCATAACATTTTTCTAAAGATGATCAACAATGCTGCAGTTACAAGTTGAATTACCTCACATCTGACAGGTGGAGGTTTGGCCACAGCGTAACTGAGCCGTGTCAAAGCTACTCTTCTGTCATGATGTCTCCAGCAGACAACTCTGGCTGGTAAACTGTGCAGATCTCTACTTTTCATGCTGATCTACAAATTACTGTTAAATTAACTGACATGTGCATCCAGAAGTATGTGCCCCAGTACTACACTGGAAGCCTATTTCATAAACCTCATTTAGAATTACTGTCATTCCAATCTAACATTACCACAGTGTTTTATCTTTGTATTTATTTTATTAATTTCCAAAGTCATAAAATATGACATGCTGATTCAAGAATAATGGGAGAAGTAAATTAGATTAATATGTCAACCAAAAAATTCACTGGCAGATTCCATGTACAAGTCCTTGATAGAGAAGTGACTTATATTTTCTCACTCATACTCCCCACTTTCAGTATTTAAGACCTGCAAGATTTACTCAAATTATAGGAAACCTCTACATATTTGGCACATAGATTTGTGACATCAGCTTTAAAGTCCCAGACACAGATTCTATACTAAATGAAATGACACAAATTCCTTCTAAATGAAAATAAGGCCTAACTCCTGTATCCTGGTGTTTTTGCATGATGCTTCCATTCACTTAAATCTCTACATATATATTCACTTATCCAGTTGGTAGTCTTACAAATTTGCAACTTATGTGTACCTAGTTGGGCCACTGTAAGTGTTTCAGCAGTGAAACAGTAAAGCATACTTCTTCTTCCAATAGAAAGAGATTACTTTGATGTAGACCAACTAACAAAATTTCCTGGAGCATGCCCGTTTAAAAGCCTTGCTGACACCCACAATAACTGCATGTAAATTTTTAAGAGGTTTTGGGTTTTTTCCCACTGAGTTTATATAGTATGCCTACTTTTCTATGTAAGTGGGCAGTAAATGTAACTTTACCAGGTGATAAACACCTGTTTTTTCTACCAACTCAAGCAAGTGTAGAGAAAAGGGTCAGTGAATGAAAAAGTGGTTGTACCCAATAAAAGCAGTAGCAGCAGGGCTGACTAACATGAGACAGCATCGGGCTTCTTGTGCAAATTGAAGATATGATTTTTTGCGTGCAGCTCTGAGTTACCCAGATGTTATTTCCAGAGAAGTCTTGTTGGAGAAGACTTTACCATTAAAAGCCTTTGAGGAGGTCCCATTCTTGGATAAGGATGCAAATTCCTTCCTTACCAGATGATTCAGCATGGCTGAGCAGACTCCTATTTGGCATGGGGAGAGTTCTGACTATATAGTGTCTTGCATGGAGAAATACACAACAGTTTCAACACTGAGAAGGGTTTGAGTGCCTGGGATGTAGCCAAGGGTGAAACACAAACCTTTGTTTCTCATACCTCGGCCTGGTGAGGTTTGGAGAGTCCCTAGATCTTGCCAACATGAACAGAACTCTCACTAGGTCACAGGAAGGAGACCTCAGCCACAGAAAACATAATCCAGCTTTTCAAGTTCAAGAGCATTTTAGCAGGGGCCTCCATTAAACTATACAGTCAGAGCCCTTTGCCAAAAACAGAGCTAAAAGTGAAGGGATTTTTCGACAGCCCTAATATTTACAATTATTTGTACATATGTACATATTTATATATTTATTCATACCTGGACAATGTGATGTTGAAGGGAAAATTTATAATTTACAAGTGAAACGTTTTAAAAATGTATGCTTATACCATGAAAAAAACCCTTTTTTTATTGCTTGCCTTCTAGCCTTTTGTTCATAATCACACTATTGCACACATCTCCATGTTACATGGAAGATCTACATTTACATATAAATATATATGAAAATAAGGATATTTTTATTTTAATGATCTGAATAAAGTGCTCATTTTTAAGCTACTGTTGATGAGAAAGGTTTAGTCTGACAGTTTAATTAGAGGGAATTCAAGGGATACACACCTTGTCCATGCTTCTCCCTTTCTTTTATAACCTACTAAAAGTCTTTATTTTACTGATGTCAACTCTGTCTTAACTATTAATTCTATTTATAATATGCATTTGTGACCTTGGCATCTATACTGTCACACAAAGTACAAAACAGAATCACATCAAAAGCAAAGAAAAAGCAAGAAAATAAAACAGCAAAAGAAAGCAGTGTTTCTCTTTGTTGTTTTTAGCACACTTCCATGTCTTAAGATATTCTTTTATTTGATTTTAGAAATATTTGTACAACTTTTTTTAAACTCTGAACATATCTATTTTATGCACTATACTCAAGTTACTGTACAAAACTGCAATAAATGACACTATACGACTACATATGTCTCTACTAGAAGACATCATCATAAAGGTGTTTCTTATTTAAAGGTCAACTAATAACTGCTAATGTATGTGTGAATCAAAATATTTTTGATTGGCCAAGTATACTAAAATCTAAATACAGTACACAATTATTATCTATGCTATGATTTACCAGGCCTTTAGGGGCATAAAGAATCTTTGCAAAGGCTCAGAAGAAAAACAATTTTACTGATAGTATTAAATGTTCTTATAAAATTGCCAATGGCAGATCCAATTTTGTTATATTTGTGTATATGAAATACAGTTGATGCCTACTGATGATGCATGACCTTTTATTAAAAAAATAACATTCAAATCTTAGCAAAATCATTTCTAGTATACAAAGTTGTTGTAAAGTCATGTCAGCGAAATGGAAAGTTGCAATTTACAAAAGCAGCAGTAATTTTTATTATATGGACATATTCTTGAACTTAAATCATGGTTCTTGTTTCCCTTGGAAACAGTGCTTCCTGGGACAAATACAGATAAATATTCTAATGGCAGGCTTTAGGAATGCAAAGAAAAAGCAAAGAAAAAGAGTATATTATATTACTGATAAACCTGAAAAATTTCTGAGTGATTCTATAAATCTGAAAATAATTTAATTAAAAATAAAATCAAAAAAATAATAAAAAATCCAGCTTTGCTGTACCAGACAATCTATCTGAGTAATATCAAATAAGTAAAACAGTGAAAAAATAAGTATCTCACTAGCAGAAGTTGGTTGATACTGAATTTGATTAACCCTTTACCCTGAAACCAATTAGATGAATTTACTAACAACTTCCAAGAGGAACGAAGTAAGAAACTTGTGGCTTTTGCCATATAGTAGAGTTTACTACCTCTTCAATCTAACTTGTATCCAGAATGTTTGTGAAGAGCAGCACTGTACGACCTCCGTACTCTGTTATGTACATGGGTACTGCTATTGTATGAAACAATTACACCTTTTTTTAAAAAAATCACTTTTTTAAATGACAGTTTCTTTCACTAAAGTAGAATTAGTTACTTTATAGAAAAATATTTTAACTTTAAATTAAAAAAATACTGCTCCTAAATAATTATGTAGGATCACATCTTCATCTCATTGTACGGAGAGAATATAATTCTGTATATTTGAATCCTAGTTTAACAGAAGTCCCCTGGGTTTAACTTTGAAAGAGCTGGCTGTATTTGCCATGGGTGCTATCTCTTTACAGACCCATGAGTTAACACTGTGTCCCTCCTTTGGAGACACACAGACAAGACATTTATATACACACTGTACATAATGGTTCACAGATTAGCAGTTATTAGTCGGACTGTACAACCTATCTGATTAGAATGACGCTTGAAGTCCTCAGTGCAAGGCAGCTTTTAGGTTGATGGTGCAAAGCCGAGTAAGACAGGCTCCCTGTTTAAATATGTAGCCCAATACACTAAATTAAAAGTACCAAATAAGACTGGAAACACTATTCTAGACATTCTGTCAATTTTGCTAACGCTGTTGAATGTCTTCTTTGCTTCTTGTGGCTTCGCTTCTGGTTTTGCCTTGTTGGGTTCTGCGGTTGTAGCACTCTTGGAGATGGTTGGTAGCACTGAGTCCTTGGTAATATTTGGAGCATAGTTGGCAACAGCCACTGCATAGGCATTGTTTTTCTTAATGACAGATGCTTTTTCTTTTTTCTATTGGAAGACAGTAGGAAGTTAAATATTTCATGTGTATTTGCCAGTATAGACTTAATAAAACATAATTTCAAAAGGAAAAGAAACAAATGAGCATATTAAAAAAATATCATGCAGATAAATTCAGATATAAAGAAAGACTTTTCCAGTCTATCCAAAAAGAAGGTTGGGGTGACATAAGATTGCTCTTGCACCATCCAATGCCCTATTGAAGTTATGTGAGTGAGTCTCTGTTAATGTGATGGCAAGCATAACTGGAAAAGAGTTGGCCTTTCTGTATTGGATTGGCATCTGTCTCCTTACAACAGAATTGCAAGTTCTTTACAATGTTGTCTGTGAAAATTGCCTGCCATTGTAGTAAAATTAAAATTAGGCCACCTTTCTCACTTAAAGCTAGCATGACTATTATTTGGGCATGTCATAATAACATGCCACTAATAAATAAATGCATTTCAGTTAAGGGTATACATTTTTTAGAGCCTCTGGAGACATGTGTTTACACATATATGTACACAGACACAAATATAGAGAGATTGCAATTAAATGAAAGAAGGAATCCTGACTGATAATTTTAGAACTGAGCTGAGATTTAGCCCCAGAACTATTTGGTTTTTGTCAATTATTGTTTTAAAAAATGCATAACAATGATTAAAACAAGACTAAGAACATCAAAAACAGAAGAAGAGGAGGAGAGTGGGATGGAATTAATGTAATGAAGCTCAGAAGAGGGCAATTTAAGTCCTACACCTGGGGAGGAATAAGCTATGCACCAGTGCAGGTTGAGGCTAATGGGTTAGAAAGGAGCTTTGTAGAAAAAGCCCAGGGGGTCTAAGTGGCCATCAAGTTGAAGACAAGCCAGCAGAGAGCCCTAGCAGAAACAAAGGCCAGTAGCCTCCTGGGCTGCATTACAGAGTGTTGCCAGCCAGCCAAGGGAAGTGATCATTCCCCTGGACTCAGCTCTGGTGAGGCACATCTGGAGTGCTGGATCCAGTTCTGTGCTTCCCATTTCAAGAGAGATGTGGACATAATGAAGGTAGTCTAGTGAAGGACCGTGGAGATGATTTAAAGCCTGAAGCATCTGAAGTATAAAAGGCCAAGAGAGCTGGGGCTGTTCAGCCTGGAAAACAGAAGGCTCAGGGGGAGTCTTAGCAATGTATGTAAATATCTGAGACTAAAGAATATTAGACTTTTCCCAGTCAAATCCAGTGGAAGAACAAGAGGCAATGAGCACAAAATGAAATACAAAATATTCCACTTAAGTATTAAAAAACCTCCAGTGTTTACTGTGAGCATGACCTAGCACTGGCACAGGTTACCTAGAGAAGTTGTGGAATCTTCATCTTCGAAGATATTAAAAAGATATCTGGATAATGACCCTGAGCAACCATCCATAGCTGACCCTGCTTGCATTAGGGGAGATAAATTTAATGATTTCCAGAGGGCAATTCCAACTTGCCCAATTCTGTGTTGTTATGGGATTGTGTATGCTTTCAAAGGGCTGAGGTTCAATCAGGAGCAGTTCAATGGAGAGTCCATGTGCACACATGGGCACAGGGGTGTAGAGGGAATGAATACAGGCTTGGGGTTTTAGACCCATATATAGGGTCACTGACTAATTCTGTAATAAGACTGTAATGCTATAAATTGATCCAGTGCTTTGCAGCAACCTCAGACTAAGGAATTTCTAATAACCTACAGGAAAGAATGGAAGGCAGTTTCTCAGGAAGCAATATATATTATTTACATATATATAAATATATATCATTTATATATAAAATGTAATACAACAATATAAGGTAATTTTAAATATATGCACATAATTTAGAGACAAGCAAATAAATATTAGATTTAGTCCATCTCTTCCACAAAATACAGAATTAGGCAGATGAAGAAATAATTAACTTCTGGACCGTATAAGAAATCACCGGTTGTTGAATTGGTTTGTTTTGATTTTTAATCTGATGGAAGTGACACAAGTAAGGGAATTCTTGTGCATTTCTCATATAGGTGCATTTCAGTTTTTTACTTCCACTGGGAGACATCTATTCAATTTCCAATTTTGGTTTTAAATTGAATCCAATTTGATATCTATCTGGACCATCTAAAAATCTTGCTAAGATCTTCATGGTTAGATGTTGTGCCCAAAATACCTTGCCTTAGAAGATGGTGTCACATAAAAAGAGAATCTGAGAATCAGTTGGGAATTTAGCATTGTTCCTTATTGACTGGAGTGTGAAAAATAGTTGATCAAATATGTAGATTTTCTGCACATGCTTTCCTGTGAGGACAATTCCATGTCAACAGCACTTAGACAAGAATTTCCATATAATGTGAACACAGACAACTGTCACTGAGGAAACATATTTCATTTTAATTGGTGAAGAATAAGCCTGGCTTCAGGTGTACAGATGCACTCAGCTAAAAAAAGAGCAAATTACCAAATCAAATTATGAGAGGAACTCTTTAATTCATCTATAAGTCCTTCCTTTCAGACACAATTAGTGTGTGTTTAAAGGGTATCTGTAATATCATTGATGAGACTTGCATAATAAAGCTGAACCATATTTTTGTATGAGAAACTGTGACTATGTTGAAAGCTTTCTCTTTGTTAAATCAGTTTGAAGAAAGTAGAGAACTGGGCACGTGGATGGTATATAGATCTTAGAATGTAATGGATACTATTGTCCCTCCCAGGGAAGGAATATTGCCTACCTATTAAACAATTGCGACTCCTAAGATCATGAGACAACACTGTTGTACTTTAAAGCATAACCAAAGGATGATCAGAGTGTTTTTAAGGGCTCCCTAAATTATTACAATGCCAGGCCAATGTGCCAGTCTGAAAAGCTCCACTCATGACGTGCTGATAAACTTGTCCTGATTTACCTCTAGCAGGAGGTAATAGATCCTGAAGCTATGGATAGTTCATGCCCTTCCAGAAGTCACAGGGAATTATGAAGAATGAACATTTCTTCTAATTCTTTACAATTAACTGAACATTTTGCTTCTTTATGCATTCAAAATTATGAGAAATCCGTTAATGAAACCTGCTTCACCTTTACTATAACCATTTAGGAAGCAAATAAAATTCTATCCTGCTTTAAGATGAATCACAGAAATCTGTATATTTTTCAGAAGAAATCTATTTTCACTGGTAAAATCAAGGACTGAGACAGGAATAAAGGATAAAATATGTTAAGTCAGTCAAAACAAGTGAGCTTTAATAATTGTTCTGTATTATTACAGTTCTGAACTGCAAATACACAAATTTAGGTGTGTCACCAGCTCATTCTGTTTGTGAAATTAGAAATTCTGTTAAGTTAAAACTTCATTCCATCACAGCTACACCATTACAAAGACCAGAAAATTAAGGCATTACTGTGTTTCTGTGTACTCAAAGCATCAGTACATCATAGGTGAAGAATTTTGTACATCTGCTATCTAAAGTAGTTTTAAAATTAATGTCTTGCTATAATTAGGGATAAGTTTCAGAATACTGGAAATGTTCAAAAGTTCTGGATTTTGTTATTCACAGCACTTACATATATGGATATTAATTAGTTTTTCTAAACTTACATAACATGAAAATTAATATACATTATATATTTCTGTATTTTTTTCTTATTTCCAACTAATTTGAATTTTTTAAAAAAGTGAGGAACCAATATATAATATTATAATATTGTATATAATATAATCTGGATTATGAATAACCAGATAAACAGTTGTATCTGAGGAGGCAAAAAACAAGAGACAGTTCCCTCCCAAAAAAATAATGTTCTTGATAACTAAATCTGGATTAGTGAGATCAAATGAGACTAGCTACATAAGGGCAGATATATTTCTGTTTGGGACAGAAAATACATCTACATTCCTTTGATTTAAAGCATTTATATACATATATATATACATATACATATATATATATATATATATATATATATCTCAAAATATTAAAACAATTTATTAGAGCTAGTTTAGGTAATTGACTGGAAATATGACTATTTCCTTAGGACTTACCTTATCATTCACTACACTTTTTCCATCCCAGGCCCATCCTCGTTTTGTGAAATAATTTACAGTTGCAAATTCAATTAATGCAGAGAATACAAATGCATAACAAACAGCAATAAACCAATCCATAGCTGTTGCATATGCTACTTTGGGGAGTGAATTTCGAGCACTGATGCTTAGTGTTGTCATTGTCAACACAGTTGTTACTCCTGCAAGGGGACACAAAAACAGAACATCAACAATTTCACTTGGATGTTGAATGTTAGCAAAAATAAACCAAAAATATTATGGTCTGGTTTTGAAACACAATGCAATTTTTTTTTCTAAGTTGGTGACAAACAGTGCTAGAATTATATTAAATGCTTTACCTGGATTTTCCTTTGAAGTAATTTCAGTTCAATTTCTTATCTAAACTTCTCTTTTTTAATGAGCTGATGATTTTACTTACAGATTTTTTTTTAACTTAGGTTATTGTAAGGAACAAAATTATTAATTTCTTCACAGATTCATAATATTTATGAGTAATCATGATTAATATGTTAATGTTTGGTAGCTGGCTTCTCTGCAATGGCTGCAGGTCTGGCACCCATACTTACTGAAATTACCACACAAATACACTTTTGTTATGAGAATTCTTTTTTTTAGTAGCTGTCACTAACCATTCAGTGACATTCGAAGACATAAACATGGATCTGCAGGTAACATGGATTGTTTTCCAGAACAGGATTGATTTGAAATGATGGGTTATTATAACTGTATTATGTGTTAGAAAACAAGAGTTGGTGATACAGGAAGACTGTGCATTCACTGTGGCACTTACTAAAAGTATTTTGCAGTACTTTTTACATAACGAGGACCCAGTTAAAAAAAAAATAAATCCCTCTCAAAAGAATCAGAAAGAAGAGGCATGGGAGGAAAGGAAGAGAAGAACTTTTTTCTGAATCAGATTTAGCAAGCAGAAATCCACAACCATAAATACAGTCTCCATTCCTTAAGTAAATCCCTTCTCCCACCTCAGGCTGAATCACACTTAGACAAACTGAACTATTCCCTTTGTGGCACACCATTAAGTACGTCTCCAGAATTAAAAGCAACACAAAGTGATATACTTAGCACAGATCAGCAAGCCTACACTTCACTGTGACAGGCAAAGGAGATGCCATGGCAGAAATATTAGTAACAGCACATCATAGCTTCAACAAATACACACTCATAAAATGGTTGTAGGAGGCTTCCCAAGAGAAAGTAAAGTCACTCTCCCTAAGCCAGACCTTCTGCTATCAGCAATCTGTCACCTGGGTTCTGGAGGATCAACATAGCTCTGCTTTTCCTTCTGCTACAAGAGAAGAAGCAATTTTACCCTCTGTGTGAAAGGGAAGAGAGGCAGCAATTGCATCTATTGAGACCTCCTCAAACTTCAGAATTTTCATCCCTCCACTAAAGAATCTCCATCTCTGAATGTGCTACAAAGGGTGACAGAGCAAAGCTAAGTGGACTCATCCTCAGTGCTTTCAAAGGTCTGTGCAGCAGGGAAAACAATGCACAGAAGCATCCTGCTGAGTCACACAGTATGGAGAGCTTAGCAAACATAAATCTCTAATTGCTGCTTTTCAGCCTCCATAAATTAAAGAAGTGGATTTGGCCTGGAATCAGCCATGACACTGTTGGCATCTACTAGCTTATACAATGAAAAGGAAGCAATTATCATATGGTACAGTATGAAGATCTGTAGACAAAATATATTTTGTAAAGAACTTAGTTTCTCCTAAGACTTACAGAACATATGGCTTAATTAGTTTCAGCACCTCGGGGAAAAGACAGCCTATCTTACATTTAAAATTATCACATGTAAATTTTAACACCAGTCCTGAGCTGCTGATAAATCATTATAATTATACAGAAGTATCAGTAAGTGAATGTGTCTCAGATATAAGGTGACCTTATCCACATGTAAATATATACAGTTGCTAAGGTACTGCTCAGTTTAAATCCCACTTTATAGAATAAATTAATCTTCTGGAAACCACATTGACTTCTTCAGAAATCTGATTTACTGCTAACCTTTCCTAGTCTCAGTTAAAACACTGTAAATTTAAATCTTGTTACCCCATGCTACCACTTGACAATTTCTAGAGAAAGTTCAGCAAGTTACACCACTTTGTGACCCAAATGCTAATCAAGTAGCAAGATGTCAGACCGTTGTCAACATACTTTCATTATTCCTTCAACCTCTCAATTCAGTGATGTTCAAGCTACCACAGTCATTTAACCTGAATTGAATGGGAAAAATTGGATAGAAAATTTAATCTGTAATATCTGTGAGTTCAGGATTCTCTAGTCCTTTTATATTGCTATTATTCTTCAGAGAAAAGGCATTATAGTTAATTTGAAAAATCAGTTTTATCAAGTCTTCTTTATGCAAAAGGACTGAATGAAATTACCTGCCTCCTTGCCACTGCTAAACCTGAGAGAATTGAGAAGTTATTAATGTAGAAGAACATGGTCAACTTGTAAAACAAAACTCATTTATTTCACAAGGATTTAACTTAAAGTCTCATAAAATCCATACACTGATCAGAACAAAACTGTTCCTCATTTCTTACGTAATTCATAACATTGGTGAACTAAAATTGGTACAAAAAACAATGAGTAGCTTGTAGCCCCTACAGTGAAGTAGTCAAAAAATATTTAAAAGGCTATGTAAAGACTGCATGATACCTCACTATGATGTAGAAAGATCACAGTTCACATACAGGTCAAAAACTATCTTTTATAGCCCAACACCCAGCAGATGTGGCAACTGAATTGATGCCACAAGAAATGGTCATGTATCATTTTGTAAGGGAGCATGAGCAGTCATCAGTTTGTCTTTGAAAAAGATCCAAAAAATGAACCATTGACATTTCCTTTCTCCAAAGAAGACCAAGCATTTTTTACTTAATGGAAAACATCCTTACAAGGTTTGTTCTCAGCAGTGCATGCCTATAAAGCTGAATATCTTCTATCACTACAGGTTTATCCATTCCAGCCAAGACTGGAGCTATTTGATTGCCTGGGATGTTTTGGGTTGGTTTTTTTGTTTTTGTTTTGTTGTTTTGTTTTTTTTTTTTTTAAATGGTGCTGCTTTTGAAATGGCATTTGCTTACTGGAGAGAGAAAATCCATCTCCAGAGCTGCAAATTCAACACTTTTCACCAGCACTGGACTTATATCTCTGGAAAACAACAGCTCTGTTATGCTTATAACAGTGGAAGAGGTAACCTGAAAAACTAGAAATGTCTAACTAGAAACAGAGAGTGGAAATTGAAGGAGCTAACACATACATATTAAAGTTAAAATCTGTCATGATGACTTCTTTATGCCCACACTTATGCACAAAAGTCAGGGTACTCCTTGACAGGGACAAATTTTTGGACCCTAATTTCACCTCTTCTGTATTAGCTGACTTTTCTAATTTGAAGAGACTTTAGTCAACTAAACATATCCTAGCTTTTTGTGCTAGAATGTGGACACTTCCTTTGAAAGGGAAAGGCCTAATTAATGAGTTACAAAAGGACAGTTCTGTAATAAAGAGGTACTGTAGCTTTGCAAATGCTTCATACAAAATGTTTTAAATTTCCTATTATTTCAGGCTACTTCTCCCACTATTTTATCCTTTCATCACAGAAGTTTGCGAAGTTATACGTAATGGTTGAAGAACATATCACAAAAGGATTGATAAATCACTTTCTTCTTCTTCTTCTTTTTTTTCCTAATTTAGGAAATGAATTTCATTGTTCTATTGTTTTAACAGCAATTGCAAATATGTTTTGGCAATTAGATATCCCAACACGGTCCAAAACCCAAAGAGATTCATAAACCCAAAGAGATTCATAAATACAAATAGCAGCAGAAAGAAAAGATTGTTAACCATTTCAGAGATACAGATTACTACTTCATTCTATCACTCCAAGACCAAATAGTTAGAAGTGTACACAAAAGCTTAAAAATTATGTATGCTATTAAAGTATTGGACCATAACATTTGGCTACACATTATGTTGTGTGCTTTTATTTACTCAATGGATATGTGTTACTTAGAGAATGCAATACAAAAGGAGTGTACCATGATTTTGCTCAAACACCAGCAGGTAAGTCTGAGTAACCACTGAGAGAAACATTACAGAAAATAGCTCAAGAACTCTGTCTACCTTTTTTACTAAAAGAACAACACAAACCAGCCTTTTTAAATAGCTTGAGAGGCAAGAATAATAACAAAATCTATTTCCAGAAAAGTTGGAATCAATCAGTTGGATTCGAGTTGGATAAGCTAGGTATCCATATGGTGAAGCAGGTACCATGCTGCTTCACTGTATCAATACTGAGCAATGGAACACAATTTCCCATTGAGCAACAAACAAGCTTATTCCCAGAGCTGAATGGCATGTGCTATTCCCCCCAGCTCCTGGAAAAGCTACATGTATTTATGCCACCACTGGAATATGAACTAGTGTCTTCACACATTGCTAAGTTGAGGAGACATATTAGTTTGTTTGCAGCCAGCTCAGTCTCTTACTCAGGCTAGTTTTCCACTACCCACTGTCTATCGCTATATTATTATATCTACATTTAGCAGAAATTCACAATTAAGAAATTACAAACAGAAATGTGTTTATATGTCACCATACTTTATAAAGGTGGTATGTCTCTAAAGGCATAAAAGATAATCTGCAGAACACGAAAGGAGAGATGAATAAAGACAACTGAGATTTTTTTTTCAATGAAATGGTAAAGGATACTTTGTATCTATAGAATTGTTCAAAAGGATGGGTCTCTATTATTCAATTCCCGTGTGGAAATAACCAGAGAACAAATCTGAACTCTTCTCAAGTTCCTCTTTCTGTAGCATCACAAATAAAAGGTTGCTTTGGGTTTGCATGGCAGGGTTTTGGCAGTGGGGAGCTACAGCAGTGGATTCTGTGAGAAGCTGCCAGGAGCCTCCCCCATGCCTGAGAGACCCAAAGCCAGCCAGCTCCAAGAGGGACCCACCACTGCTGGCCAAGGCCAAGCCCAAGGGCAACACTGGCAGTGCCTCTGGGATGACATATTTAAGATGGAGAAAAAAAATATATTGAGCAGAAGCAACTGCAGCCAGAGAAGACAAGTGAGAATATGTGACAGAAACAGCTCTGCAGACACCCAGGTCAGTGGAGAGGGGGCGGGAGGAGAAGCTCCAGGCACCAGAGAGGAGATCCCCCTGCAGCCTGTGGTAAAAACCGTGGTGAAGCACCTGTGCCTGTGCAGCCCACAGAGAGGTCCAGGCTGGAGCAGAGACTGACCCCCAGCCCATGGAGGACCCCAGGAAAGAACAGGTGAATGCCTGGAGGAGGCTTTGACACTGTGAAAAACCTGTGCTGGAGCAGGCTTCCAGCAGGACTTGTAGCTCCACAGGGGACCCATGCTGGAGCAGTCTGTTCCTGAAGGACTGCACCCCATGGAAAGGACCCACATCAAGAACAAGTGAAAACAGACACAGAAAATCAGAGTACTAATAAAATTATCACAGTGAACTGACAAAAGAAACATAGCTATGTGAATCTAAAATTTTTCATCTTGGACAAAATAATAACTAATAAGACTAAATTTTTGTTCTTTCCTGCTTCAGTTAACAAAGAATATATACCTAACTACATTTATTTTATCATTCTCATTGATACTGCATGTGAATTAAAACAGATAACTAGCACTAAGAAAACTAATTTCTGATTTTCTGTTGCCTGCATCTAATGCTACTATTCAAATACATGCGATGCTTCTAAATGCTATGACCCATAAGAAATGAAGCAAGAATCCAATAAGCTGCACAAGATTAGTTTTTCTAATATTGTTTACACTAAATGCATAACGATAAACACATTACTAAATTAAACAGATTGTAATCTTGCACTAAATGAAGGCATTATCAACTGGTCTTATTCTCTTTCATTAAGAATGAAATCAGATTTATCTGCTAGAGAAGACACATTCAAGACTTATTTAATCAATGATGACAAAACTTTCTTCTTCCAATAATTTAAAGCAAAGTTGAAGCAATATTGCATTAGGCCATAATTCATTTGGGACAGCATAGGTCAACAATATTAAATAGATGCCATAAAGAAAAGGGATTAAAGAGCTCAACTTTGAAGTAAGCCTCATTATACCAATCCCTAATGTTAACCTAGAATTTGAAACCACACTGCAAGAGAATAGAAAAGGAAAAGTAACTTCTTTCACGCATTAAAAAATACATGCCAAATACTGGTATATTTAATACACAATACAAAGATAGGTATCTCTCAAGTGACTACTTCATATAAAAACAAAAAAATTAAGTATGACCTATAAATGTGTAAAGGAACACCCCCTACAGTTTTTATATTCCCTGCTGAATGTGGCTTGTTTCATTAATATAACTGTAGTATGGGTTTCTTTTGCCACTGGATGGGGTCTACTTCAAAGTATCACCCAGATGAAACCTTGAGTGTACCAGCCCAGCTCTAACTGACAAGAATATTTCCATACAGTCAAAAACCACTAAAGAGCAATAGACGAACTTTGTTATGAAATTCTAACTGCATACTTTGGTAACACATTCAGGCAAGAGACCAGAGGGTATCAGAGAGACAACTGCTGCCAGCAGGTATGGAGAAAGACTGGGAGATCCACTTGAGGCTGTGTATTTAGAGGGCCCATTGGCAGCTCATGCTGACAACCTCATCTAGAGAGTAAAAGAATGTTATGAAATAGCTCCTCAGGGAAGATCCAACCCAATCCAACAAAAAAGGCTAAGCCTGAAAAGCTAATGCTGCATGCTAGGGCTAAGGTTTCTCCATCAGGCAGAGGCTGGGTGTGTCTTGCTTCCCTGGGTTCAGGGTGCCAGTCTAGGCTGGCCTGGAGGGGAGAGAGCTCTGAGTAGCACACAGGGTGATGTCTGTGCAGCAGGAATAAAACACTAGGATAAAACTGCTATGTCTGCAATAAACCCATCATTCTTAGCAAACAGATTTCAGGTTCTGTGTCATTGAGGGGTGTGATTCTGTTCTTGTGGCCCTCCTACGCACTTCCCTCAAGACACCCTGAAGAAGGACACTCCATTGTCCACATTACATTAAACCCCAGGAGATTAAAGCAGCAGGCTGCCATGCAGATACTACTTATTCTAAAAAAATATACAAATTAAAGAGAAAATAAATGAAGAACAAGAAAGAGGTGTGCAGTGAAGGGACACATTTCAGGAAAATTATCACAGGGTCTTGTATGGATGGGCCTTGTTAACAGTGATACAGTAACAGAAAGTGCATTTTAGGAAGAGCAGATGCAAGACTTTTTTTGGAGAAACCACTGTCCTAAATGTATTGGGGTGGGCAAAGACAGAGATATAGATGGGTTTGACAGTGTACTTGCAAGGCTGGAAAACAGGAGCATACATTTTCATAATCAAAAATGGATAAATTCACAGAAGATTTTGAAGAAAGACAGAAAAACCCTGCCCGATAGCTGCCTGGAAAACCATGGTAGAATTCTGGTCCCACTGAAACCACTGACCTATTTCATCTGACTTCAATGAGACTAATATTCAAACCTGCAATTTTCACAATGCTTTGTGTGGCATGTTCTCTACCAGCAGCGACAGTAAATGCTTTGTTGTGCATCATATTTAATATGCATTAGATTTTGGCCTATTTTTTGAAGAGTACATGGTGTTTACTGATGAGTAATCACACAATTTTATGCAGCATTTTTGATGGCTGATTCCACACAGGCAATAATTTTATTGTACTGATCTCTTTTTCTTTAAAAGCAAACAAACTAAATGAATTTTGCAAATAAGAAAGACATTTGTTACTTTGAGAAACACCATTTTATTGCTCTGCTGAATCTGTCTGCTGCCTCACAGTAGTCTCCAATTTAAATTAGCGAAAAAGTGTTGCCCAAAACCCCAAAATGGGGTTTCTTTAAAAAAACTTCAGTTTGAAATTTTGACACAAATAATTCAACAAATTCAAATTTGATTTGCCTAATTTAGAAATAAATTTAGAAATTTGCTTATCTACGAAGTACCAGAATACTTGGAAAATACCAAGGTAAGATATTTCAGAAAATCATCTGAGTTTATTTTTTAAATAGAAACAATATCATTTTTTTCTATTCTGTGATTTATTTTTTCCTCTTAAAAGAATCAAGAATATATGAGGACAGTTTGCTTGCATGTACTAATTTCCAAAATCTTTGGGGTTCTCAGGAGATGTGTAAGCTGCAGTTGAAAGCTGTTCAGACTAGAAATCATATCACATTCTACAAACACTTGAACTTCAACAAAAAAGCCCTTTGCTTCAGAAGTAGTTTCTAGCATCTTCATCTACTGCAAACAGAGCTAATGCTGCTCAGTATACTCACCAAAGACTGTCCTGGCAGGTACAGATTCTCTGTTCAACCAGAATGACACTTGAGACAGAATGACAGTCATGATGCAGGGAAGGTAAGTCTGAATGACAAAATAACCAATTTTTCTCTTCAAGTGAAAATGAGCCGTCATTACTGTATATTCACCTGGGTGCCACAAACAAACAAAATACAATGAAACCAAAGGTTACCATCTTAAGAAAGTCCATTTCTTTGATAAGAGAAAGTTTGCTATACTTATGTGAATCAAATGTTCTAGGGTTATATTGTACCAAGGTATTTTGTAATAGAAAGCATCCAATAGAATATAAGAAAGGTTTTGAGTACAGCTATTTCTTATTCCATGAAAGATGTGTGTTAAGGAACTTCCAGGAACTCTTGTATGCACAGAGAATTACTTCAGCCTTGAAGAGTTCTGCTCATAAGCAACTCTCTGAGTTCACACAACAGCTCTCTGAGAACTTATCGTGGTTAGAAAGCAGGCATGGGGGTCCAGCACAGCCCAGAACATGCAGGAACACAATCTGGAGTCTTGTAGAATAGTGCAGTGTTTAATGTCAAAAACATGATTGAAATCTGTCTGCTTTGCCATTTAATAGACAAAATCTATGTCATTTATAATACGAAATTTAACAAATATCCCAACCCTGGGTTACAAATATCAGGATTTAACATGGAGCTCCAGAGAGCGTTTTAAAAAACAGTTAGTGAGGCCAAGTTCACCTCTCCTATAGCCAGTTAACCATCATTTAAAAGGATCAGTGAAGTGTTGTTTTTACAGTACATGCGTGTTATTTGTACAGTACATGGCTAATCGATCACATTTTGCACCATTCTTTTTCAGAAGCCTTTAACACTACCTGGAATACAGTTTCCACAGCCAGTGGCAGCCTTTTTCTCCAAAATATCTTTTACTAACCTGTACTTGACTTAACTGTCTCTTTTCCAATTGTTTGGCCTAAAAGATCATACTGATTCAGTCTTGAGCCATCTGGTGCCACTTGCACTGAATCTGAAGCATTGTAAGTCCAAATGTATGTCACTTCTGAAGTTGTGTATGCATCTGTGAGAAACAAGGTAAAATATTTTGTCAGCAATTAAAATTAAACAGCATCCATCAAAACTCACAGAATTATAAGAGCTACTTATTTTTCAAATAAAAACTCACCCCAAGGAATTTTAAATTATGTGGTAAAAATATCTTTGGCTATTTAAAATAGCTTTACTGTAAAGTAAGTGCCTATTGCAGCATGGGAACAGGGCACTCACTTGTGATCTTATTAACCACAATTTATTTCTATTAAACTACAAACAACTTCCCTTCTACACTGTTAAAAGTCTTGCAAGAGATTAGATATTATATGTATCCTATAATTTGTGATAAGGCAGATGAAAAGAAGGACAGTTTGCAAGATCTAGGACACACAATATTTTTAAAAATTCATTCCTGTATAGTTCTGACTTTCCATTGTCTCCACTCTCAACTCTGGAAGCGTTTCACAAGAATTTTATTATTAGTTGAAATCCAGACTTAAATATGGGAAGCCAGCAGAGACAACACTCTGGTACCTTGTCCCACCTACCCTCTTAAATCTCACTAGTTGCCATTATTTTGGGGAACACACCCACATTAAACAGGCTGCTCTCTCAGTACATTGATGATCAAACATACATTTAGTCTGGTCTCTCAAACTAAACTAGTACAAAAGCAAATCAACACTGTGTTTTAAACAGCACTGATGCCTCTCCAGTAAGTAAGGAGAAAAAGAAAAGTACATCCTGAAAGTTTTTCCAGTCTAATATCCTATTAACAAATGGAATAGGAAAGGAAAAGGGTAAACCACTGATGGAAGAAGTTGTGTGTTCATTTTGATTGACTGAGGCAAGTACATTTTAAATCTTGCACCATAATTGCAGTGCAATTAAAAAGTAAAGCATCATTACTGTTGGTCTGCAAACAGTTGCACTTGAGAAATCTCTAGAGGCTCAGAAAGTAGCTTCTTCAAGCAACAAGCCTTAAATTGCAAAACTAGCAAAATCTAGCAGGTGGGTAGCAAGCAGAGATTTTTAACACTTCCCATCTGTCCTTCCAGCTTTCCACAAAAATATCTCTGTTTGAATGCAAACCAGCAGTATGGCAAATTGATTTTCTTTATTCTTTTCAAAAAGTCTAGCTGACAGTGAAGAGAATGGAGAAAAATCAATCTATTAAGCTACAGCTTCTCCCATACATTCAGTTTGGCTTTTCTCTTATGTATCAAAAGAAGCATTCATACATGCTGATGATCCTCCTAGCAATGTAAGATTAGCAGCATATGAAGAGCTGTGACAAATATATACCACTGGCAAACTTGCCTTAGTTAAACCAAAATCCTCAGGATTCCTGCTTATTTTCACCACTATTCATCATTCAGATTCTATCCCAGAATAAAAGCTGAAAAATGCACAGTTGTCTAGAAATGAGTCCTAGGTAAAGAAATAAAATGTATGTGAAGCCATTCAAAATGAACAAATCAAAGTCCTCTGAATGTGCCAACAGGCTGGAGCACAGGTGACTTTGAGGGAATTGAAAGACACTTTTTTAAAATCACATTGCTCACATTTAGAATTCCTCTGATTATTAGAAAATCATAAGCAGAGAAAAAAAGAGCAAGCTGGTAAGAAAAACAATCAAGAGAAAAAAAAAGACAAAAAAGGAAGTAGTTCACAAAAAGTCTAATATACCTAGTCATAAGGGTTTCCAGCCTAAAACTGCTCATTAAGAAAATAGCCTTTTGGCCTGATTATTAGTTTCATTATTACAGCAGTTTTCAAGTTGTTTTGGGGCTACATATGAGTCTTCTTTTCCTGCAACACCTTATAAATCCAACATGCCTTGCTGGGCAGATATATGTCAATATTATTAGTCAGGAGCCGATTTTGGCTAACATCTCTGGTGTAGTTATTTAGGCTGCATTATGCATTACAAATATAACATTGAGGGGGCAGGAAAAGGCTCCATGATGCAAACTGTATTCATTCTAATGATCTTTTATCTCCATAGCTAAGATTTCCTTAAGGGTGGAAATATCCTCAGAAGCACAGGCTTCGTTTAATTTGCTACAAACTCCATGGAAAGGGGATATTGGATTATGATGGAGAAAGTGTGCACAGTGTCACAGTGCTGTGGGTTAATGATGTCCTTAGTGGCAGCATATCTCCTGTTTTGTATTCTGTGGTTGCTACAATTATTGTAAAGTCACCCAGAATTTATAGGTTTTGACCTGTTTCTCGAAAAACCTGATTTCCTTTCCCGAGCCCAGCAGAGAATGCAGGCTGCAGCCAAATGAAAAAAAGGAGAAAGCTTTTAGTGTACAAAATCCAGGAAATGTATACAATGAAGAAGAATGGCTGTAATCTAAGAAAGTGAAATAATGCTACTGTTAAAAATAATACCAATGAGGTCAAATTCCACCCGTCTGTGATGTGCAGATGCACTAAAGAACAAAATTTTTTATGACATAAAGCCATTGGTTATTGCCTTTGTTGAATAAGAGCGTTAAAAATATCATTAACAATAAATAGAAACTAAGTTGTTGTGATAAATTTTAAAAACCCACTCATTGAATTCTTTGGTCTGCTCTTTGTTAATACTACACAGGCTACCTGCATCCAGTTCTGTGTTTATCAGTATGATTTGCACACTGCAATGAAAGTAGACCAGTGCAGTGATGATCAGGTGCAGGATGTTTTTTGTTAACTGGAGTAATACAATCTTTAAAATACACTAGAAGACACAATGCTTGAATAGAGGAAAAACATTGTGATGTGTCAGGTTACAATTTTTTTTTAGAAGTCCCATCTTGTGGTTTACAGTTCTCATGTATCAATTTACTGAAACAAAACTATGCTGAGAAACGTTAGGTATTCACTAATCAAAGGCTGTACTTCACATCATATACTTACAGCTGCCAAATTTCAGTGGGCACGAGTGAGCATCCATAGGGAAGTCCTCCAAGTGCATTGGACATTCAGCTTGGACTGTAAGCCTAAAAGGCAAAAGACCTCCATGCATTTAAGTCATTTACCAGGACAAGAAAATCAGTTCCACAGAAATGAACAGAGTTCATGCCGATTTAATAGACTGATTTGAAATTTTATATTAAACTAACAAGAATTTAAATCAGCTTTTACTTCTGTTTTATGTGCTCCTTTGAAAGGCATTTACTTATCACATCAAGAACTTGTAAAAGCTGACCTCAAAATTATGAACAAAGGTCATTTAAAGAAAAATACAAATTAAGTAATCCCCATAATATTCTGAGGCACATGTGTGCCAATATGGCTCTTAAAGGCTCATGAAAAAAGAATCTAAAACAAATTAACTTGCCAAAGAACCCCACTCCAGTCTTCACAATTTAATTTTCTTACAGTTTGAATGGAAGATCTAGAGAAATTATATTTATGTAAGGTGTGACAGCATGTTAATGAAGCATCTATTTTTGCTCATTTTATGAAAAAACCCCAGCAATATCTCAGTATCATATAAGGAGATTAGTACAATAAAAAATAATTTTAAACAATTTGAAGAAAGCTTTTAATGGACTTCCCCATTATTTTTAATTAAAAAAAAGAAAGCCAAGAAAAAACCTTATGTTTCTCCTTCCTATCCTGTAAGTCTTCTGTGGGTAAAGATTTTTTCTGTATGCCTTTTCTTCCTCTTCATCAAGCCCCAAACATCAGTTACATCCTTCTGTACTCCCAGTGGTTCCTAATCATTTTATTCTCTGCTATTTTCTCCCAGCCTTCCCCCAAAAATATTTCATTTTTCTACTCATTCACTCCCCAGGAATGTTTATCTGAATTCAAGGGGCACCTAGAGATAAGAATCAGCAAACAACTGAAGGCAAAGGAAAGAACTGCATGAGCCTCTGATGTAAATCACACAATCATTTTATGAAGCCACAATAAAAATAGCTGTTTAAAATCTAGGCAAAACAGTTAGATCAGTGTACACATTAATCTCATACCTTGAGAACCAACATACTTACAAGTAACAAAAATTCTTAGTTAATTAAAATTAACCTGACCCAGCTTATACTTCATAATGGTTTCAAACAGTATTGCCATTATAGTATGTGATTATTATTCCCTCTGGAGGAAGAGAATTTCAGTCATCTTATACAGATAATTCTCAATGATTGATTTGAACAGAAGCAAAAATACAACACAGGGGGTCTCAATCTACTTCAAGCAAACTTTTCTGAATCTCTCCAAGCACTACATCATCCAATATCATCAGCAGTCTACCCATCAACACTCAATACTGTAAGAGTTTCAGAGCTGTCTAGTCAAACTGGGTTTCAGGGATGCTGGCACGGCTGCATGGAAAAAGTACCACTGTACATGATAACTCTGAAGCTCACATTTTCTTTCTCACTTAGGCTGAGGATTTTAAGTTGACATTCATGACAACTTCAATTCATTAAGTATTTTCCAAGAAAAAGAAAAAATCTAAGTCAGATGCTTCTGAAACTTGTGCAAAAATTTCAAAAAAATTCACATAGGTAATATTATTGCCAAAAGAGTTACCAAATAAGAAACCAGTCTCATAAAAATGCTACTAATATCTGTGTATACATGATTTTTTATAATTTTTCATATTTTATATTCTATTTTCTAATTGAATTTATTACATTTTACTAGCTAAATATTTATCTTAGCTACAAATGAAGCATAAGATTAAAAAATCAAAATTCTAAGTTAAACATTTTAATTAGATATAAAGAAACAGTAATTATGGAGTAAGACATATCTTCCCTTTAGCTCTTGCTGGAAAGAATTTGAGATGTTATTACCTCTTATTCTTGCTCTGGTTTTTTATTGCCCCATATTTTAATAAAAAGTTTGCTTAGGAGCTCACATATTCAGTGCAATGGCTGCAGTAACAGGCTAAACTCCTATACTATTTTAGTGATTCTAAGACAAAGCTGGTAAACTCTACCCAAAGGTCAAATAACTTTATTCAGGTTTTCAATATCTTCAGCACATTACAAAAATATGAAAACTGAGGCACACATAGGAAAACTGATCTAACTCATTACCAGCCAAGAGACTTTTAACAGAACTGGAAACAAAACATACATTTTTCTAGCTTTCTTTCTGCTTGGGGAGAAATAAAACAAAGGAGATTTCTCCTGAAACCGGATTTAATTGTTCAAATTAAAAAAAAATCAGACCAAGAAATAGCTTGAGCGGAGAGGAGATGAACAGACATACCTCATGGTGTACAAGAGTGTCCCGTCGTCCTGGATTCGTAGAAGCTTGTTTGGCATCGTCATGTTATGAGCCACTGACTTCTTCCCATTGTGAAAAAACGTATCTGGGGTCCAGATTTTGCTGGCCATTAGGTTGTTCAGTCGAAGAATGTTCATTGGGCCTTTAAACTTTAATCTCTCATCCTTCCACCGCTGACGGAAGAAAACATCTATCGTGTACTCCTGTAATGGAATAAATGTGTGCGCTTTTTTTTGGCACAATGAAACACTAATCTGCTTTCTGAGAACAAAAATAGAAAAGGTTTGTTTGCAAAATTCCCTTGGTACAATTGTCAAGGGGGAACAATCATCACAAAAAATTGTTTAGTACTGAGAATACGAAACAGGAAGACAATGTATTAAGAGTATGACATCCTTCTTCATGATTGCTAGCTGTCATTTTTATATGGAACTCTTTCAATATTTAGATTTCTGTATCTGATATACAAAGTATCTGTGACATGGGTAATTTCAGTAAACACAGTAAGGAAGGAAAGTAAGGAAAAAGTACACAGGAAGACATATAAATAGTTCTTTCAGTATCTTCTGCTGTAGAATAACCCAGCATTTCAAGAGCATGGAGAATAGCTGAGCCTGGAAGTAAGGAAACAAGACATCCCATAAAGGGCACAGTATACACAAGCAGAACGTTTTTCCAAAGAGGAATGTAAGGCTCTGTAGTGGTGTGGATTTTATGAACAAAAGTACATAGGTAGGAAACAACAGCTGATGTTTAACAGGTGACACACCCTGCCTGGTGAGCCTTACTCTGATGCCTGCTCCTGGGAAGGCAGCACAGTTGGGAAAAAAAGGATGCAAGCAAAACCAGACTGATGACCTAGACCAGATGCCTGTGTCAACCAGTGCTTGGTTTCCCATCTGGTGGGTTTTGTTGCTGTTTAGTTGGTTGCTGGCTGGGGTTAAACCACAACACGAACAGACAAAAAACTGATTAAACATTGAAAATGTAAATTCATCAGCTATCTTCAAAATGGAACTGTAAATGGATTTAGTGTTTTGCTTCTGTCAACACAGCATATAAAATGGATACAGGAGAGCTTAAAAGCTATGTTGGAAGCAAACTGTATTAGGCATATTGACAAATGCTACCTTGGTGCCATTTTGTTTTGTTGGGCAGGTATAAAATGGGGTCTCATGACTTCAAAAAATTAGTCTGTACTATTGCAATTGCTCTGCATAAACCATTTTCAACTAAACTACTTTGAATGGATAAGGCCTGATAAAATTTAACCAATATAAAATTTTCAAGGGATTTCAATATAAAAGTGGCTTCAAGGAACTTATCAGCCTCTATCATTTTTCTGCTGGCTCCCTTGTGTGCTGATTTACAAGGCTTAAGGTTCTTCTCCATCAATCACACAGTGATACAAAAAGAGTGCTGACTAGACAGTGACAAGTGACAGCTCTCCTCATCTCCTTTGATCTGTGAGCCAAAGGCCTGTGAGGACCTTTTCCAGGTCAGGTCCAGAGCCTAAGGAGAGCACAAGGAACAAAGAGAATTTTGTTAGTGAAGGACCATGACAGGGGCAGGAGAGAAAGCAGTTCTCTTTATGAACGGCAACAAATGCAAAGAGATATTTTGGAAACTATGGATACTTATAAACTAACCTGACAAAAACCAGAAGCTCACTCTTTAGCTATACCAAGAGGTCGTACATAAATGTAATAAATTTTTGTCATTTTTCTAACTAAAATTTTAAATATTTAAAGTAATATTAAATAAAACTAGCATGACAGTACACTGAAAATTAATTTGCTTTGTTTTCTTCAATCCCATTTTTTATTATCTCTAATAATATTTTAGTAAATAATAAATGTTTAATACAAAATTATGAACGTCTAAAATATGTATTTCTTTGATATTATACTTGATTTTGTTCAGTACCTAATCACTGCTAGAGACACTGCCTCATAACGAGTGGTTTGCTCACTTCTCTATGATAGATCACATTTAATTGTCTTCTTTTATCTGCTGATTTATATGTTGTTTTATTTGTTAAATATCATGTGACTTAAAATCCAATTTACAAATACAAAGTTACCTGTCAGTTCAGTTGCAGAGCAGGGATAGTGACAAAACACATAATATCATGGAGGATCAGGAACAGCAGGGGAGTATATGAAATCTGGATAGAAATACCAGGTAATTAAAAGAAAACAATTGCCCTAACAGCCTCTTCTTGGTTTTTGTCTGAGGGGCTTTACCAATAAATCATTTTTTATGGTAAGACTGATGTTTGAGGTATAAAGAAATGGGAAGAAGAGCCTGAAGGGATTAAGACTTTGAAATTCCACTGAAATTCAACAGGAGTGAGCGATATGTCCTACAGGGTTTTTTTTGACAAACATTCCTGCACATAAATGATTAGAATATAAGTCTGAACTTTTTTGCAATGTTTCCATAAATGAAGAACTTCAAAGATCCTGCTATTTTACTGTCTTCCAACATACATAAAAAGAATTACAAGAGAAATAAAACAGAAAAAGAAAGCAGACGTGAAATGCCGCTAAATCAAAATAGCAACATTTCACAAAAACCTGTATCTGCTGCATGGCAACAGCTAAGGGAGGAGAATGAGCAGGAGAGAATGAGCAGCAGAATGAGCTGCAGCCTGGAGAAACCCTACTGAGAAATCTCTGACTCATCCACAGGCAATGGTTAATGGCTGAAACACTGTGAAGATAATCACCAAAGCACCTTGCCCACTATGGCAAACTGTATAAAGAAGCAACTGCCCATCTGAGACCACAGACCTCCCCTCTCTCCCTCTCCCCAGTATGTCTCTGTGAATGCCTGGAAATCTGGACAGTAAATTAAGCCTCCTGATGGGAACTTGAGATAAGATATAGGTGCTACTATTTTTATATTATCTCAGGCCTAAGGAGAAGTAAACAAGGCTGAGAGGAATGTATCCACAAGAAAAGCCAACTCAGCAGATGTGCTGAAAATGAGTCCTGGCTGGGTCTGGCAGGGTGAGACTGTAGCCACCAAACTCATTTCTGGGGTCTTCCACCAGAGGACTGCACGTGATCCACAGCTGCAACAGATCCATGGTGCTGCAAAAGGCAGTGTAAAACTCCCCTCCCCAGGAGAGGTGTCTGGGCGCTCCCATGTAAACCTGAACAAATATTAACCCATTGAACTCAATGTTTCATAGGCTTCCCCCACCCCTGGCAGATCAAAACTGTGACCATCACTTTGACTGACATTGAAATGACATCAAGTCTTGTTGAATCCATGTATGGTGATACCTGTCTACTCTCCTATTCTATTCTATATCTATTCTATTCTTCTCTATTCTTGCTCCTTCATTTCCTTATAAATTTTCTTCAGTGTTATTTTTATGCTTTTGTATTGATATATTGCAATAATTATATACAATAATTATAACCAAAATGGCTACATTCCTCCATTCCTTCGCAACCAAAATTTTCCAAAATTAACTCTCATATATATATGTGTGTATATATATATATATATATGTATGTATATGTATGTATTTATAAACACCAATCATTGAGTGTTGTTTCACCCTAATCCCCTCCCAGGGATCAATTAATAAGAACCTGAGTTACCCTCATATTTAGGGTGGTTTGTAACACCATCCGGTCTGTGCTGGAGATTTTTATTTCAGAACATCTCATTTAGAAAATGGAAATAGGGAATAAACCAAGGTTTGGTATGAATGATGACAAACACCTTCTGTTTCCATTTACAATAGTAGTAAAATCTCACATAGTTCTTAAATAACTTATCTTTCTACAGACTTCTTTGCACTTTTTTTTCATGGAAGTATTAGGATCTCAATTTTTTCATTGTCCATTTAAAATTATTATTTAAAGGAAAATACAACCCCTGCCTTTGCATCCCAGTGCTATATTCACTGATCACATGTTCCCTTCTGTGCCAAATCTATCCTACTTATGATCATGAACGTCCCTCCTGATGTTTACCATATTTTAAAAAATGAAAAAATAGAAAGGTATTGAAGTACTTTTGAATATAATAAATATGATAAAAAGCCAGCTACAAAAAGATGCTACATAAAGATTTTGAGACTAGTTCCTATTCTATAAATTTGATATATACCACTTTGTGGTAAATGCTGTTTACTTTTCAGTCAAGACTAATGTTCTGTGACACAGACAAATCTTGACTCTAGACAAAAACACTCAGATTAATACCTGCTATTAATTTAACTCATTCTGCAGATATGCTCCTATGTAAAAAAAATGCTCTCTTTGGACATGACCTAACCACTCTCCAATATATTATAGTGCAGTATCTCCACAAAATCATGGGAGCATACTTCCAGATCTTCAGAGGATTCCTGTAATAATTTCTAGACAAGAAAGCGCTTCCTACTGTGTTGTGTCTAAAATGCTGCTTACACAGCCAGACTCTAATGCAGTATGATTAAACATAATCTTTCAAATATGTATTACACTACCTTAAAGGAAATTTTAGGTACAGACAATGAGATTTTTGCTACAGTTCTAGGAAGCACTTGACCCTCTGGCAGTTCAATGGTCAGAGGAATAAAATGGTGAGGAAATTTCATTCCTCTTTTAATATGCAGTTGTTGTCCATAACACTATACATAATAAAAAATATGTTAATACCCCAGGCTGACCTGAGTATAAGCAAAGCCTCCCCACTAGATGCTACATGGCAGTCTTTTTTTTTTTTTTTTTTTTTTTTCTTAAAGGCCAGATCTGTATGAGAAAAGTTTAAACAAAAAATGTACTCCTATCCTTTGCAATAATGGTTGTCAGATTCTGGCAGCTTTAGCATCTGCAGTGAAGATGGACGTGTTCCAAATATCTCAAAAATTGTAAGTGTCCATTAGCAAGTAGGATTGTCCTGAAGCAGACGGAACATTTTATTAATTACCTTCTGGAACACAGCATTTTGTTTAATGAATAGTTCAAGCCAGAGTTCTTCATTTCCTACTTGTAAAGATTTTTCTTAGTCATTTATCTAAAGCATACTTGTCTCTTTCCTCTTAAAGTCATTAATGGATATATATATATATACATTAATGGATATATATATATACTCTTAAAGTCATTAATGGATATATATATATACATATATATATATATAACCACAAAAACAAATTTTAAATACTGTAAAATATAAAACTTTTAAAAGGAAAAAAAAAATCTAAAGCAAGCAAGTGGGAAATGGCACATATAGCTTTTCATCCTTAAAATAGTTAGAAATACTGTGGTTGATACATTGATGAAATAGTTCAGATTAATGGGCCTAAATCTTGCCTAGCTAATATAGGAACTGCATATTGATATTAATTTTTATATCAGTATAATTTCTTCATTTAAATTTTTAAAATGTATGTTCTTGTTTTCATATCTTCCTTAAGGAAACACATAATTTTTCTATAGAATTTTTTTAGAAACATTAGCAATCTTAGTAAGTAACTGGTGCTGTGGAATACTAATATGATTGGTATGCATCTAAGCATCAAAGTTACTTTCAAGACAACCAAGAAGGAGTTTAGACAGGGGATTCAAAAAAATGTAATTAGTCAAAGAAAAATAATCTGCCCAGTATATGCACACTTACCTAACCTGATATTCGTCAATGTGACAAGTGCAAGTTTGTGATGCAACTTCTGCATTTTAATTTATTAAACTTGCCCACTAGACATTTTCAGTGAGTGCTGAAATTATCTCTCCAGTAGGAGGATCACACCATTAGCTGGCTGTCTGGGGGTTGTGTCTGTGGGCAGATCTGTGCAGGGTGCAGATGGCACACGGAAGGACTAACACACTGCAACAGTCTGCATTAAGCTACTTCATCATTGCACTGCCTGCCTTTACCTAGGGCCACCTACCAGACTGGACAAACAATCCATCTCACTTCCTCCTTTTCTCCTCTCTCAAAACAAGCAATTGTCATACAATATGAGGACTGAAAGAGCTCTCCTCCAAACCCCTCAATGCTCCAGTCACAAGCACTGACTACTCAGGCTCTGTACAAGCACTTGTGTATCGACATCAAACCTCACTGCACAGATAAATAAACTGAGCCCATCTCCTCTTCTCCAAAACCTGTCTCCTGATGTGTACACCACACAGAACACAGAAGGAAATAGCAGACAGCCAGAAATTCCCTTCAGGTCTTTCGGATTGTGGATCTTACATATTAGTGAACAGAGTCCTTGAAAATATTCTGATGAAGGAGGATTGTGGTTTGAAACTGCACTGTTGGCTATTTTTTATCAAAACCCTTAACAGCCCTGGTAAAAACTGAAACACAATCCCATCACTGCATTTGAAAAGAACATGTATTAATTTTTAAATACATAAGTAATGTCTGCCAGATACATATGACCTTTAATACTATCAAGAATATGTGGAATATTTCTAGGGAATTGCAGCACAATTTTTCTGTATTTGAAGAACTCATTTCTAGAGTTCTCTTTTATTTCTGCCTAATCTGTCAACTTCAGTCATTTTTGTCTAAGCATTTAATCTAAACATGAAGTATTAAAAAAAATGGAAAAAATGTGTTTAACCAGTTTGAATGATAGCATCTAGGGAAGGGAATGTCTTTCTACTTGTATTCATCTATGAAAAGGACTTCTCTGAATAATTTTCTCTCTTTTTTTTTAATATACCTGATGCAGAGTGAACTCTGAGTCTAAAAGAAGCACCAAGGAGGGATAAGAGAATTCTTTATAAGATACAAATAGGGATTACTTAGAAAAGAAACTGCAGGACATTTTCCCCACTGCTGTCACTGCAAATAAAAACATTTGTCATTATCCCTTTTTTATTCAGACATGGAGAAAGAGCAACTCTGAAACACAGTGGATGCCTGGTGCCAGGAACAGGAATCCAAACAAAGGTACAGAAAGAGCTAACAGCAGTGACAGACTTGGACACAGACTATGACAAATCAATCTCTAATATTGATCCACTTGGCAGGATGTTGCTCAGAGGAAAAAGCCTTTCCAAAATAATAAAAGGACAGAAAGTCTGAAAGAGATCATGTGAGATATTCTCATCAAAATTTCAGTATATGGATTTAACTTGCAAAGGCAATTACCTGAGGCAATAATAAAAGGGAATAAAGCAACAAGTTTATTGACTTTTCAGAAACAGATCAATTATAAAAACACAACCTAGATGTTCCCCAATGTGCCCCAAAACCAAAAAAGTCTAAGTGTATCTAAGTGTATTTATCATTTATTTTACTCTTTAATCTTCTCTTACTGAGTTCAAATAATAACTACATAAAAGTAATTGCAGTACTTTTTTAAATCTTTTTTTTTATAAAAATCATACTGATGCATTCCCTTATTCTATCCAGACATACATGTTGTACCAGCTCTGTAAAGTGTCTCTTAAGTAAAGAAATTCTAGCTAATAATTGGACCCTGAAAAAGAGCTAAAAATAAGCTTCATAAGAAAAAAAAAAAACCCAAACAAAATGTGAAATAAAAACTGAAATGAGAAAATCTGAAAAAGAGACTGAAAAAAGGTTCCAACTTCAGTCACTATCTCTAAAAAACCATCCTCAGTTGTAGTGATGAATGCTCTAGCAACCCTTCTGATCATTTCTGTATTTGACTTTCAGTCTTCACTGAAAATTTCTATTCTGGCTGTATTTGAAAAATCAGAAACATTTATTGACATTTCAGTTGAAAATTGATGAGATGGAAGCATGTGGAGTGATGAACTAGCTGTGTATGGTGATCTCTACAGAGAAATGTCCCTGTTCCTTGACTTCAAAGTAAAAAATGGGAAGTCTATCACCAAGAAATTAGGAAAAACTTGTAAGCAAAACTCCCCAATAACAATGAAAAATCTAAGACTGCTAGTTGAAATACAAAAGTTTCAGAAAGCTTCTTATTTTTAATATTGAAGCTAAAGTGATAAGTCCTGTGATCTACTAACCATGTATTGGAGGAATGCAGGGAAGACTGTTCCCAGTGACAATCAGAAAGACTGTTCTGAGGCAAGATTTGCTAAATCTTGGCAAACCCTTTTTCACAGCAGACATTATGTAAAGGGTCTCAGTGCCCACATAATCTGTCTTACATAAAATAACTATTGGTTGAGGAGTAAATAGGTCTCATTTATTATATATATTTTTTTTTTTCAGTTGTGGACATCAGCACTTACTATGTCTATGGGGGAAATTTTAGGAACCGAAGTATCAGGAGAGCCTGGAAAGACACCAAGTCTGAGAAAAAGAGGTAAAAATACATTGCTTTCAGTGATGAAATTCAAGATAGCAGCATGTAGATGTACAATGATGGCACAGTCTACTAGATTTCAAATAATTAATTTTTAAAAACAGAAAAATAATCAGGTTTAATGTTCAATCCTTTTTATCCTACAAATTATAGTCCAACCATGTTCATCCTTTACCTCTGAATTTTCAAATATTAAACATTTTAATTTCATGATACAGAGGCTTTAATTAGCCTCTGTAATAATAATTTAGTCCTATAACTCTTCAGAAAATTAAGAGATGCTTTGTTTTTCAGTTTTTCTGTCCAATTTTTCATTTGTTTGTTTTTCTAAACAATGCAGATTTTCTTCTCTCAGGCTAATGTCAAAATAAATTTGTATCACTGATTGGATTGGAAGCCTATAAGGCACAGCATCACAATACTAAACTTGAACATTTCTGAGAAACAACAGCTCAAAAAGACAGATGAGTGAAAGTAAAATCTGTTTAAACATGTGTTTTGCTTTGCCATCCTTGATTCTCACTAGTTTGCAAAAGGAAGTTGAAAATTCTTATATATTGGCACTGCATATTTGACATTAAATAGAGTGGTTGACATACTTTGACACAAATGATATAGATAACTAAAATTTTTGTTCATTTGAAGCACAGTTTGCAACAGACTCCTGACCAAGAGTGAACAGATTTGGTAGCTGACTATTTTGGTTAAAATAAAGAGCAGTATCTTTTGAACTTCATCAAAATGTTAATCCACTACAAGAACCAAATGTTTTCAACTCTCAACACATTTGGAGAAAAATCTCAGCCTCAGCTACTACTTCCTGAATTTGTCAATGGCAATATTATCAGCTAGCTTAAAATCATTCAAAGATCAGATTCCCCAGGACACAACTATTTTTTGGCAAAGTTGTGATACTGGAAAAATACAGTGAATGTGAATAAAAAATCACATTCTAGCAATCATACTGAGTCACAGATTGTACACTATACTGTATTACCATTAATGGAACTGCTTGTGAGGAAAACAGAAACCTCACAAATTCAGAGCAATTCAACAACAAAGGTTAGAATTACATTTTATCAACTTTGTCAACCAACACTACATGAGAACTGCATCCTTAGCTCCAATCCACCCATCACTGCCTGAGTGCCATTTCCTTCTTCCATATTCTAAATGCATATTAAACATCTCCCATGTCAGTGAGTCCCACTCCTGTTTTCAAAAGCAGCCCTCTTCTTCCAAGCACCATTATTCTTCACAAGAAGGAAAAAAGCAAACTGGAAAATAGATCATGCAAAGAGGTGCAGTCACGCACCTGATGGTTTTATTACTATAAGAAACCCCACTGGAAGGAATCCTAGGGGCAGCAACAATCATGAGAGTTTTGGGCAACAGCATTGTTCAGCCTAAATACCTCATGTGACTGAAGGCCTAACCATTCACACTGTGACAGCACAGGACTTCAGGGGCTGGGACCCAACATTCCTGAAAAAAATCTGAGTTTGGAATCCTCTGAAAATTCTGGAGGACATGGGCAAGAGTCAAACTTATTCTTCCAATGACGCCTTTTAAGGAAGAAATTTTAAAAAATTGTAATATCCCAGAGTTTCCAATATTTACAGAAGAAAATATCAATGAATCCTCTTTATAATAGTTTGCATTATTGATTCAGTCATGCAGCTCCAAAATGCAAAAGTACTCATGGTTAAAACTCTAATGTCACCTTCATGTTCAACAGAGTACGTGATGGTTTGGAAGCTATTATTTCAGAACTTGCATGTTGGAATTTTCTAATTGACTGCTCACACGTTTCAAAATTATTTTATAATTATCAACAGAACAAGCTAAATTAACCCTGAAGCTTGTAGTAATAAGAATCAAACTGCTCTTACTTATCTATCTACTTACCTGCAAATAAACCTGCCCATTAGAGTAACAGCTGCCGTTCTGATGCACTGCACTCTGTTTTGGTTAACATCTCTGCATAGATCTGTTAGAACTGTAGCATCAAAGGGCCTGACCCCTTACTGCACTGTCTGTGTTCTTCATTCATTTACCCACTGATGTCAAAAGTGTGTTGGGAGTGAGTGAATAGGCTCAGGGAGCTTTCCATTGTATTTCCATTGAAGCACAGATGACTTGCACAGCCTTGGGTAAGTCTCCTTGTGCCCCATGTTCATCTTTAAAAGTGGATTAATATCATCTCCCTGTTACATAGGACTACCATAAATGCAAGACTTTACCACTCTAAAATAATGAGATACTAGACCAACGAGGTCAAGATATCCATATCATCTTTGTACATAGCTGTGGATACATTTTTACAAAATTATTAACAAAATAAGAACAATTTCATAAACATAAAATCATTAGAAAAAAAACACCTCCAGAGAACCAGCAACATGTACAGTAATAAAAACAAAAGTCTATTTCTCCTGTGAAATGGCCTTTCATGAGAGGAATTACTAGTGTATTCATAACTATCAAAACAGAGCTTGAAAACTGAAACTGTCTCACACAAAAAACAAACACAAAACCCTGCCAGAATATATTCTCCAAAGCTGTGATTACCTGGTAGTCAGTGAGCAAATAACTTTTAAAATATACAATCTGCCATGAACTATTTAGCTTCATAAACTTGTTCATAACATCATAATATTCCCTGTTTCGTGTGATGCATAACCCGAATTTTTTCACAGAAAAAGAAATGTTGTCTGATTTTAAAAATATTCATTCTTAATACAATACATCTAGGTAGTATTTTATATGTCTCATACATAATAATGAATGTTAAAAACACTTCAAAAATAATTTCTTGCAGGATTGGCAAGGGCAATGTGAGAGATTAAGACGTTAATGGTTAATGGCTCAAAGAATCAGCCACTTGTAAAAGCAGCAGGTGCCTTGCTGAGGATGAGCACAGAAACAGCCCAGGTGCAGAGGGTGTGAGCACCAGGGCATGACCAGGACAGACAACCTTTGTTTAGCAAGGAGCTGGGGTTTGAGACAGATAAGGGAAGAGGCCAAAAAGAAGCAGATCCTCTGAGGGGGATTAATACTTTTCATCGTGCTGATGTCCTTCCTTACACAAGTGGCTCAGTTGTAAAACTCCCCCTGGCCTGGGGGACATACTGGGATATTCAGGCATAGGGCTGAGGATGTTCATCCCTTTGGATGGGGCATAAGAGGCTCAATTGCACTGACTGAGAGGCAGCTGCCATGTCTTAGAAGATGCCATAAACCTTCAAAGACCCCCAAAATGCCCCCAGACTGATTTCTGGGGCCTTCCCCCAGAGGATAGCACAGGATTTTCACAGTGTTGCAACAGATCCAAGGTGCTGCAAAAGACAGCGTAAAAGTCCCCACCCCAGGGAAGGTGCCTGGGCATTCCACATAAAGCTAAGCATATATAAACCCTCTGGAATTTGTGTTTTCTGGGTTTCTCCACCTCCAATGGATCAAGATACCATTCAAAGGACATCAAAATTGCAACAATCAAGTCTTGTTACTAAATCCATGGATGGTAATATCATTCCACTCTTATCTTTCTCTTTCTTTCTCCTTCTTTGTCCCTTTCTTCTCAAAATAAATGAGACTAAAAAATTACTGCCAAAGCCTTAGTAAGTGCCTTGTGTCTGGATTTGTTAAGGTTGGCTAAGTTTAAGTTTGCTAAATTAAAGTTTGTGAAGTACTTACTTTGCCTGGATGTTGTTTTAAAATTTGTCAAGCACCTTATTCTATCTTAACGTTCTAAATTTTGCAAGTAAAAGTTTGTTGTTGAATCTGTTCCCTCCTACACATTGTCCAGAGTCAATTAAATCACCTTCCCCTAAACCAGGCAAGTGGACAGCAGCATAACAGGTAGTTTAAATAAGTTAGATTGTCCTTCCCTTCCTTTCCTTTTAGAGAAGCTATATCCATCAGATCTTTCTACCCAGTGTGAAACATTCTCCCCAACCTCTGTATTACTTGCTCTGAGCCTACAAACAATTCCCTATAACCCAGAGCAATATTCTGAAAATTTCTTTCTTTTTTGATGTCACTGACTTCCTTAAATGCTTACTAAAAAATGCAGATTATAAAGGACAGATCTGTAAAACACCACAAACATGTTGATGAACCAGCTTCCAAGCTATGTTTTTCAAGAAGTTTAATTTAGATTTGACTCCCATCAGGTCCCTCAGTCTATTGCCAATATTAAGAGTGCTCCTTTCACTCCAGGTTTTTACCCGAGAGGAATCCAGTGCATCCATATCAAGATTTCCCCAGAATATAAACCAAAGTACAGTCAGTGGGACAATCAGAAGAGTTACTGCTCTAAACTAAACAGCTAACACAAGCACATTTATCATGTAAAGTCTATAAACCAGTTTCCAAATTTTGAACTACATGGGGTTTGGCACTTTCCGATTTTAGTGGAATTGTGTCAAATTCATCCGCAATAAGTAAAAGAAGAATACAATTTTAAAGAAAGTTTATATATATCTTACACCATTTACCCATATACACAAAAGATGCAGGAACTCACCATATCAGTATCTGACACAGGTCCAAAACTGGTCACATAGATGTTAGTGAAGACTTCAGTAATACTATCTGATATAAAAAGAAGAAAAAAACAAAAAACAAAAAACAAGCAAACATTTTAAACTGATAGTATTTTTTTAAACTCTCTGTGCAAGACTATGGGACATTTTGAACAGGTTTCTCTCCTTGTTTACCACCCCTTGCCTGTTGTAAATACTGGGGGTTTCTCTCTCACTTAACACAGAGGTTAACAAACAAGCGTTTGTCCCACAGAGTAGTTTGTTTCAGTTTGTTCAATTATACAATCATCAGCAACTACACACATATATCCCATTTCTCTACCAGCAAAGATAACCACAGCATCTTGGACTTAACATGGAAGGACAGTTCTAAATACAAAATGCCTTTGTTGCAGAGGTGTTACCTCTGTTACTGCAGATCTCTCCTATTACAGTCTTTCTAGCTGTAGGCTGTTTTCTACATCCTTAATACATTTTTCAAAGAAAAAGACAAGAAAAGGCAATTATTGACCTCACCAAATGTTACAGAACAGCACCCTGCTTTTCAATTGGGTGTGTTTTTAAGTGGCACATATTTTAACAGTTCCATTCCTTGATGCACAATGCTCCTGATACATTGCTGTGGTACTGTGAACATTTTAAGAAAATGTCCTTCCTAATCATTGCAGTCAGACAGCCATGAAATCAGAATATTAGATATTGTACTGCAGGGAAAAATAATTGCTTAGTTTTCTATCTTCGGTTTTCAATTAGGCTCAAAACAGAATGATATTCACTAAGTGGTTTAGTGCACACAGGAAATTTCTTACAGCAGTTGCCAACTACAGTCTGCATTCTAGACAGAGAACACAAGGAATTCTCTGCCTTAAAGTCAGCTCCCAATTGGAAAAGAAAAAATTGAATATAACTAGGTGCAATTTGACTCATCACAGAATTTCCCATTCCCAAAAATAATACAAGTGCCTGTTGAATAAGTGATCCTGCTGTTATATTATTATTATTATTATTATTATTATTGTTTTCATATTTAATCATTATTAAACGAGGGTTGTTGATGGTTCCGTAAAAGCTGTCTTTTAACAAATACATGATATAAGCAAACTTTAATTATATTGAGGCCAACAATGTAATCCCTGCTCTTTACTGGGAGAAACCAATGGTGCTCACTCATGACAGCAGGGTCTCTACCACCACCAGGAAAAGGCCAGGACTGCTCCATGAGCAGCTGCATGGGGAGCAGTGCATTTTCAAAGGGATGCAGCTGCAAAGATACAGTGATTTCAGACAACTTCTCGAGCACGGGCAAGGAATATCCATCTGCTCTCATCTATATGGAAACTTCCTTCTTCAGCCATGTGCTAGAATACAGGACTTCATAAAGCCCTTCCTACCAAAAATAATCTTTTTTTCCAAGATCATGTCTGCTTTTTAAGCAAATAAATAAAGACTGACTCCTACAATTCCTCTGCATGTCCTAAGATATGTTTATTTGTATGATAGAGACTTCTGGAATCCCTTATGAAGCATCCTTACACAAGCTGAGTTGATTTCTACTCCAAGCGTCTTACAAACAAATTTTAAGTCAGGGGACAGAAAAGGTGCTGAGTCTATGCTGTTCTTGGCATTCAACAAGGCTAAAGTATGGGTCTGGCTGAACATCCTACAGAAGCCACAAGTACATTTCAGAGGACTAGAGACCTCATGCTGCCCATGGGAGACTGTCCAGAAAAAAAAATATTATTATCTCCAAATAGTTACCTGACACAGACTGGAATGAAATGGGAGAGTGACAAGAGAGCTACTCTTCAGGAGCTAAAATGGTGCTGCAGGGACTAATTGTGAAATTTGGCCTGTACTGTGATGACAATACAATATATTAATTGTAATTCCATGGAAAGCACTGGTGTTACAAAAATATGACAGACAAACAAGTATTCCAACAGCACAGTGCCAAGGCTGTTGCCACCAATTTCAAATATACCTTTATAACTTGAAGGAACCCTACTATAGGCAATGAAGTCACCTGGCAAATCTTTACCTGCACAGTCCCCATCCCCCAGATGCTTGGAAACATGGTCCTCTTGTAACCTCACTCTGTTGCTAGCAGTTATTGGTATCTGACTCCTTATTTGACACGGTGGAATTATTTTAATATTTGCATATAATAAACTACAGGACATGGGATCTCAAGCTTGCCTTGAATTCCAAGTTTTAATTTAAAAAAAAATTTCCCATATTCTGTTATATAATTTCTAAACTCTTCTGGATCTATTCTTCCATCAGAAATGAGCAGAGAAGACAGAGAGGAGAACAAACATTGACTACAACTTAAGCTATTAGAACAGTCTGTATATTCCCCCTGCTGGTTTGTATTAAGTAAAAGTACACTAAGGAGGAAATGGCAGATTTTTATTTTGCCTCCTATTTTCCAAAGTCTGCATAGTTAAGAAGAAGTTTCTACTTCTTCTTAATTAGAAGTTTCTACTTAAGAAAGTAAGTAGAAGTTTCTACTCATACCATACCTTCAAGAAAACAAGTCCTTAAAGACAAAAGAAGCTGAAATGTAATAAATATCGAATTACTCCTGTTACCATTCATTTGTGGTAGCAGCCTGAGTCTTGTGTTTGTTTCTGCTTTGTTACTTTACACAGTGTTACAATAAAGGATCTTCTGAATTAAAAATGTGAACTTGAGGGTTCAGAAACAATGTCTACAAAAGGAAGAAATACATCCTCCTTTTTTTACAAAAAATATTGTAGCTTTTGCTTTGAAGGAGTATATGCTTGTCAAACAAAGAGATCAGAAGCACAAAGCACAGTTTCGAATGGACTCTCTAATCAAAATTCATCCAGCAGGCGTCACAGTTACAGGCTTTTTATAACTCGTATTCTGTCAAGAAAAGCACAAGTCATCATACTCAGCCCACTGGAGATCCAAACAGTTCTGGATCATCAGTTCTGGTGGAAAAGCCAAGGAATATACTCAGCTAAAAGATGTTCAATGCAACATGTGTTTGCATACAAATCTAGCTGGTTTTTTGAGAAAAGTTAAGGACAAGCTTTCTCTACTGGGATTATAAAATCTGTTTCCTCAAGTGACATGTAAGCATGTAACTAGAAGGCCTGATTTTCAAAAGTTGTTAAATCAATGGAGGCCCATATTGAAAAGCAGTCTAGATTTTAAAGAATTCTCTGTTGTGAGGAAGGGTGACAGATTCATTTATACTTGTGGGCTCTTAAGTTATTCTGAGTCACTGCTTTTGAAGGTTATACAATGAAGTGGGAACAGCAAAAGGTAAGGACATAATTTCTATTTAAGATGCTTCTTTTAGGGGAAAAAATCCCAGGTAAAGAATATAACATGTATCCCTGCTGCCACCATCACATGAAGTACTCTTCAATTCTGCAAAGGCAATTACAGCACCATTTCTATCTTGCCTTGTCATAAATGTTAAAAAAGAAGCCCTATCTGACTCCAATCAGACCAGTTTTTCAGATGATGGAAGCCAAAAGTAAACTGACGAAATATAGTCAACAGAGTTGCACATCCCATGGAAGTAAAAAAAAGGAATTAATTATTAAGATCATATTGCATATGATTCTCAAATACTGATTCCTTCTGATTCCCTTTCCTTACTTGAACTGATATGGTATCATTACTGGAAAAAAAAATAAAAAAAAAAAAAACAGAAATAAAAAATAATACATACACCAAACTGCAGAAGATTTATACATCCTTATGTGTCCTTGCCTTGGCTGGAATATTTGCTATATACTTTAATTACATCTAGGATTTAAAAAAAAAGTTAATGATAACAACTCCTCTATGAAAATAATAATTTTATTATCCTCAATTCTCCATACTTGGGAAGCTGAGGCAGAAGGATTAAATTACATGCAAGTAATGCGATGTACAGGTGTTTGCCAAGTCTGGTTACAGCTGTCCAACACTAAGTAACCACACTGGAAAATGTCAACATCATTGACTTGTCAAAAAATTAGAGAAGTGGTTCAGAGCTCAGCTACAGCTGATACCAGGAGCATTTCCAATTCCTTTATGCCATCTCTCCCACTGTTGGGACACTCTTTCTACTGGTCTGAAATCCTGCTGGGTTGTTTCTCAGTGGAAGAGCTGGCTCGGCTGAAGAAGGCTGCTAGGCAGAGAATTTGCAGTGGCTGAAGTCTAAACCAATCCAGGCCGAGTAACGGAGATGATCAGAAAAGTGAGATGAAAAGGTTCCTCATGAGCTTTTACCAGTTTGTCAAAATGCCAAAATTCTACAGAGGCATTTAAATTTTCAATGAGTTCCTTTGGTCTGCTGTCTGACAGCAGTTTTCAGAATCTTTTCAAGTTCTTTCATATGTCCCTTCCTCAGCTGCCTGCATCCCTGACAGGGTACACGGAGTTCCAGGGTCTGTGATATGAGGTAGCTAGACATGCAGGATTCTGCATGCCTGAGAGCTCCCCCTTTCCTGGAGAACACTGAGAAAGCATTATCTTTGTTGAACTAAATTTTCAGAGTATTTCTCATATTTGACCTGAGTATTACTCATTCCCCCTCTCACCAAAACAGTCTAGAGTCCTTTCTTCACAGAGAGTAGGGACAAAATATACATGGCTCATTCTATGTACCTTTAAAAGAAGAGAAGAAAGGAGTCTGATCACTGCAAAACCTTCAGAAAGGCTCCAGATGTTTGTTTTCAGAAAACTGGCTATATTATTGATTAATGTGTCAAGGCTATTTTCACAAGAAAACAGGCCTGGTAGACTGCTTGGACTTTTTATTCTTTTTAATTTGAATTTTTAGTCAATAAAGATGTAAATACAGCTAAAATAGAAGACAATATCTTTGAGGTAATTAAAAACCATCAAAAGTGTTCTAGGTGGGACAGAACTTTTAAAGTATACATATGCAGTTCTGATGTATACTATAAAAAATTCAGACAAACATTATTTTAAATATAGAATTAATAGTGTCTGTGAGAACACTTAAAGGCTGTAATTGAAAGACTGCTAAAGCATGCAAAAAACCTGAGAGAAGCGAGAATAAAATATTTCTCTCTAATTTTGTCAATAAAAACCAAAAAAAAAGGAGGTCAAGTTGCAGTGCTATGGGAAACACAGGATTTCTGAGTTTTTGTGGAAACGCTGTCAAAAGCTTGATGTTAATTTAATTACTTTTCTATAAAAATTATTTAACTGGAATTGACATTGTTCTGACATTGTAATATGGTATCCAGGGGCATGCTTGGCAGTGTTGCCCAAAGGCCTTGAAAATGTCATTCATAATACAAGTCAGAAATTGCACAGGTGAAACAGCCAGGGTCTTAATCCATCAAACAGTGTTCCAACTCAACATGCTGCCCTTATCTGACAAGCTCCTTAGTGTGTCTGTTGACAGCTCAAGACACTGACTGGCTGGCAGGGAATGGGGGTCAGGGGAGGTCATGCAACACAGAGCTGTAAAAGCAGCAAAATCTGTGGTATTTCAAAATCATGTTCCACCAGTCCTTTATTTTTGGTTTAGGTGGTTTATGCAACAATTTTATTTATCCAACTTCAGCATCTTCATTCATTATCATTCATTAAATTACAATAGTCTCAAAGCCACATATGCCTTACATAAAACCACTTCCAATTTGTAATTTGAAGTCATCTGTGAGAAGAAAAAAAATCATTTCTCCCCTTGACTTCAGCACTTCCCTTCCACTGTCCTTACTTTATCCATGAATCATCAGCAAGAAAATTTCTTCGTATGGGCCATGATTCTCTTTCAAATCTCCATCTTTAACAAAGTATATGTAGAGTAAGCTTACTGCTAAGAGCTAGTAATACCTTTAAGTATTATATTAACAGTTGCACTCTTGATTCACATTGGTGTAAATAAGACCAGAATCAGCCACTGCACTTAACTTCTCATGGTGTTGACTGATAAAGAATATATTCTTGAGAAAATATCTGGAGGAAGAGACAGGAATTGAAAGCCAGTAGGCTAAGAGACCACAACTGACTTACCTCTGAAGAGCTGATACCTATTAACAGACATTATACCACTTCCTAAATTGACAGCTCAATTGACAGCTCCTCTACCAGGAGCCCTCCAAAGGCCTATTCAGAACCTATGAAATTCAGCAGCTCTGTAAATAATAGTACCATGAATGCTATTATGTCATTCACACTAATAGAATACTTGGGCTGCAAATAAGCCCACTCTTTTATTTCAGCAAAGCAGCATTCATTATTCTGAAATAATTAAAACAGTTCAAAATGATAGGAATTTGTTATAATACTATAATTCAGTCAGTGCTTCTCTAGGAACAAGTGAGACTTTTTGACCATCAGAAAAACACACTGACCCGGAAAAAAGAATGTAGCTTAACTGTCAACACCCTTCTCTACTGCAGCAAAAAATATGGCTTGGGAAAACATTCTCAGATATGTTTTTTAGGTCAACTAACAGCTCTTTTTAGGTGTAGGTTGCCCACAAAATGTGCACAGAATGATATGTGGGCACATCTGCAACACGAATAATGTGATATATTACCATAGTCAGTATTTACTCTTTGTCCTGTATGAAGAAGACACTGATGCAAACTGCCTTAGCACTTTATCAGATATCAAATTAAAAAAAAAAAAAAAAAAACCTCTGTGCTGAGAGAACATTTACACACTACTAAGATAATTTTCACATGTATATGACAAATTTGAGGTTTAATTCTCAGTCAAAAAGAAGAGTGCAGATCACACAGATAAACGTTTTATTTACTACTTTTTCTTCTCTCTCTCCCAAGAGACCTTTAATTTGCAACCCTTTTTACTTCAGGTCACAAATTTAAACACATTTCCAAAGGGTCCTATGAATGAAGAACCTTGGATACAAGTGACATTTGAGGTGCAGTTTTAACTCTACTGTATGCTTTCTCCACAGATTTAAGAATGTTACTCAAGGATAGAGCTAAAGACTGGTTTTGGTGCCAAATTATCTATTAAAGTATGTTGGACAAGCTCCACAAAGTTATTTAAGCTCAAAGTTTCCATTTAAATCAATCAAAGTTAATCTGAATGTCTCTGTAGACCAGATCATAATGACTAAATTTTGCACTTATATTTGTCTGAATCCCCTTTATTCCTAAATGGCTGTCAGTACCTAAAATTCCCTGGCTGCTTATATTTCCACCTTAAGGCAAAAATATCCCAATGCTGCCAAGCAGCCTAAAGGACTGGCTCTCAACCAAGTCCCAACGAGTTCCTCAAACTATAAATAATTACAAATTTACTGAGCCAGAAAGATTTTGTGAGAGAAAGCAAGAAAACAAGTAAGAGACTAATTCCACAGCCTAGCAGCACTCATGGGATAAAGCAGACTTAAATTGAAGCCTCTGCTCAAGATCTAATCGTTTACACAAAGCAGAACAATTTCTTCCAAAGCCTGGGGAAGCATACTGTCTCTTAGAAAACTTACCCTTGTGGTCAAGACACACAACCTGTGTCCTGGGTTGTAGTATAGGATTAGCACAAAGTATTCTATCACCATCTTCATGAATCATTGAATCCAATTGTTGGAGCAGTGTTTTTTTTCCCCAGGCCCCCTCTGGGCCATCGTCTGTTAATGGCTTATCAACCACCATCCCTCCCTCTGGGCCATCTGTTAATGGCTTATCAAACACCGCCCTCTCCTTATCTTCTGTTAACGACCATAGATAACTCCCTCCGGGAGTTAATGAGTGACAAACAGGACTCATTAGTATGACTCATCTCCCCATTGTGGGATGCTCCGCCCAGGGGGAGGAACCAATCATTCTCACCTGGATATAATCTGCAAACCACAACAACCTGACACACAGTAACTGAGTTCCTTTCTCTGCTCTAAGTTAGAGCATGCATTTGACAAGAACTGCTCTGTATTTTAGAAGTTTCCATTAAACCCAACTATCTCATGGCTCTTTTCAGGAAAGGAAGAATGACATGAGCTCTATGGGGGGGGAACACCCCTGTGAACCGATGAAGACGAGACTGGTAATGTTTTCACACCCAAACTTGGTCGTTTCACATGTGCTGGTGAGGAAAGGCTTCAGCTGCATGCTCCTCTTCAGCATTTTTAATTACTTAGCTTGACAGATTCCTACTCAGTTTATCAACTTTAAGAACCCCATTTCTAGACAGTTATGCCCACACCATTTCTGAGATGTGCCAACATGCCCAGTTCTACCCATGTTCCACATAGGGTGCCCAGCTGTTGGAAGCAATGAATTCCACTCTATGTGGGGTCCAGGAGATGTGGGAACTGACAAACCTAAGCCCTCAGTCCTGTGGAGCCACCTCACCAAAGACCATGAATGCCTCTAAAGGCCAGCAGGAATAAAGAGATCTCAGTCCATGTTTTGACATGTATGTAGCTATTTTATACAAATAAATAAATAAAACATCTCCAGTGGAAGAAGCCACTTTCTCAGAAGGATCAAAAGCCCTGTGTCTACATAAAAGTGAAACATGGATTCAGATCCCTTTTCCAAATTAGGTAGGGAGTAACTAAGACATTTAAGCTAGAATGTACTTTATCCCTGATGAGAAAGCTGCTGTACTGACTGGGGCAGCTCATAGCACATTGGGCCAATCAATCAGCCAGCATCTAGCCTGAATGCTGCCAGTACTTCAACATGAAAGAGATTTCAAACAGCCCAAAAGTGCAGGACTTAATTGGTTCTAGATATTTAGATACTCTCACTCATTACTTTGGACTTCATAGACTTTTGTCACCTCCGGCAACATTTTGACAATCTCAGAGGTATTGACTTCCAAGTGATTAAAAAAGCAATTAACTATCTAGACAGCTTTTTGGATTTTTTCCCTATCATTTCAATAGAGAGTATTCCTCCAATCTACCTTCATTGTAAAGGTATTAATACAGTATGAATGCTTTGGTTGTATAAATACTTGTGATAACTGAGTAATTATGAACAGTAGTGTTGACTGTGATACAATTGAAAAAGGAAGAGACAAAATGTTTAAAAGACGTAAATTAAATCATTAGGAAGGACAATCTAAATACAAGGGCAATATAAAACTTTTTTCCTTTAAGAATACCATGAAATCCACCAAATATCCCTTTCTTCCCTTTTTATTACATCCTCACACACCATGAATAACAAAAGAAAAAAAATTAAAAGCATTCAGCATTAAAATAAACTACCAATATGAGGAATTTTCAGTTAAAGTTGCATAAAATGTTCAATAAAAACATGAAATTGAAAACATAGTTGAGTTTTGCTGGAAGAAATGTGATCTTGCTGAAACAAGTTACTTAAATGTTGAAGTAAAAGGAACTTAGCTAACACACAACACATTTGGCAGCAAACCAAAAACACGTCACACAAATGAAAAATAAAACATCAGCACTAAACCTTGTCCCTTTCAACACTACAGCTTCCATCAGAATGAGGAGTGTTTATAATTACCAGGATGACTAATAAATGTGACTAGTGCATTGTTTAGATTAACTAGATGATCATGATAGAGCTAAAATGAACCAGACTGCTCCAGCACTCTCTAAAGAATAAGGCAGAGGAAGACAAAAAGAGCACTCAAACAAGTCTGGAAGTCTGGAATGGAGCAGGCTTTGATAAAGTAGAGCAGTAATTATTTGAACTGACCTGAATCAGTGTTGTCACACAAGTAGGGAGGGCAAAGTTATTACTCACATGAGATCATATTTGTCTATTCTACTTTGAGGTTTCTGCTATTATAAGGAAAACCATAACATGTAGGTAAGGCAGAAAATTTCCCAAATTTATTTCAGATTGTAGAAACTTAGAAGTCTTTATCTCTCTTCTTTTTTTTTTTTTTAATGTTTGAATTTTTTGACCTCAGTACTTAGAGTCATGGAACACCTTGGCAAATTCTGCTGCATTACACTTCTAGGCTAATTTCAGGTTTAATCTCTGTGCTTTATTCCCAGTCATAGCATTTATAAATCATCCCATTTGATACACTCACTCTGACAGTCCCTCCTGCATTTCAAACCACATTTCCCCCTAACTGCAGTATCATTTTTAAAAAGCAGCAGCTTCCAGTTTCTCTTTGCAGTCATAATGCAGCCAAGTCCAGGTTTCTTAAGAAGATCTTTTATTGTATAGTGGCTATTGACTCTTCAAAAACTTCATTTTTGTTGCTACCTTATCTACTTAAAGGCCCAGCTGCTTTTCTAACCAAGATCACTCATCCTAGATTTTATCTAAGCTGGATTTCGGAAGCCACTTTTGTTCATTATACATATTAAATATGTAACATGTCAACTTGCCAGTGAAAGTACAAGTTATGAAAGGACACTGTCCTTCAGGACTTTCTCACATTCTAAACATTAAAAAACCCTAAATTCTCATAACTCCCTGGAAGAGCATCAGAAGTCTCCTGCATCAAGCCACAGAACTCAGTGGGTTGGCCAAGAAACTGTGATAATACATAGATACACATAGAGCATTCATTCTTTGGCTACACACACAACTTTTTCTGAGCTGAAACAGACACTGTCACAGTCCTTATTAGCCTTGTTAATCATTTAATGAGGAATTTGGATAGCATGCCAGAGCCCACTGAAATCAACAGAAAAGTCTTGTCCTAGAGATTACCAGCTTCAGCAGAAGCCTTTGGATTGTGTCTGCCCTGTGGTTGCCACCCTGGAGCAGACAGAAACTGTGATGGAGCTCTGGAAAGGACTGTCTTGCTTATTCTAAGGGAAGGACTGTCTTGCTTATTCTGTGGCAAGCACTCATGTCAGCAGAAGCTGGCACCTTCCCAAGGCTTGCTGCTATCAGAACAAAGTATGAAACTCACATGTTCCAAAGTCCCAAAGGCTGATGGAGGTCCTCCAGAGATCAACAGACATAAGAAAGCATTGAAAATGAAGATCTTTTCAGACTGATTAATTTTAATGTCTGTGCTTACTGTCTGGGTATTATAGTCCTGGATTGCATAGTCATTAAAAATTGAGCTGCAGCTCTTTTATCTTTTGCTAGCCTTGTACTTTGCATTCAAGCATGACAGGAACCAATGGTAGAAAGAAGTAGTGCCTTTATTTAATAGAGCTGCAAATTAGTGGGCACTTTTAATGCATTTTTTGCAGCAGGATTCTCAAATATATTTTTAATAGGTAACGCTGTATGAAATTCTATAGTAGTATTCAGAAGATTGTGACACACTATTAAAAAAAAAAAAATTAAGACAGCATTCTAATTCTTCTGTCAACCAGGCAGCAGTTCCTATTTCAAACCAGGTAAAATAACTATGAAGTACAGGAAGTTAATGCTTATCCAGACTCCTCTATATTCTCAAAAAAGCTACCCAGAGGAATTACAAAAACCAGCCAGAGGTTGTGTACATGTTAATACCATAAATAGCTAGCATGCTTAAGAACATTTAGACACATGCTTTCCTCACATGCTCCTGAGCCTCACATTGCTGAAATGCAGAGAAGGAAGCAGCAGAGTTATGGTTTCAAGACACAGCACAAATCAGACAGGCTGCCAAACTGTCTTTTATTTTTTATTCTAAACATTTTTTTCTTGGCAGGACAGCTCCAGGGATGGTCACGGGTAATAAGCTTCCTGCTAAACAGGAGTCCTGACAAACAACGAGTTCATGGCTTGATCCAACAGACAATCATTTTAATACCTAAACAAGCATCTCCCAAATAAGCAAAAAAATACTGGTAGGGAGACCACTGAAGCCATTTTAAGTCCCATTTTAATATGTTACAGAGTTGTCAGTCATTCTTCTGTTATTCAGTTAATACTAAAAAAGGTCTTAGTCTGAGGCTGTGCAGTGTCTACAAGAAGTGTACTGCAGCACTCAAAGTCCCACAGCTGAGTCACTTGAATGTCTCCAAGCTACTTTACAGATAACAGTGCTTCCCAGAATCTCCTCTAAAACATACTCCCAGGATACTCCCAGAGCTTGGATTAAGCAGCCTCAAATTTGTCTTTTATTTTTGCCTGTGACAAGAGAATTTGCCTCTGGCTGTCCATGGAACTTTGAGAATCCACTAGGCTTCTATATGTGGAAAGACTATATATTTGGGACTGAAATCTGCTTTTAATATTTAAATAAAAGGTTGGGCTTTTTACAGGCATAAATTTAATCAGAATCCAGTTCCTTAAAGTGCATATTCTTCTAAGCAGAAACTATGGTTTTGTTAATATGCAGGTAGTATCTACCATCAATATTATTTTAAAACAATTATTTGAAAAATAGCATACCATGCAGTAGCTAACCAGATTATCTGTTCCTCCTTTTTTTCTTTTAACTTTCATTAAAGATAAAACATCTAGTAAAAAACATAAAGAATTCTCTGACATCTTTTAGCAGATGGAAAGGGATTATTAAAAATGCATTTCCTTATCTCAAACAACAGGCATTTATACTTCTCCCTTCTCATCTTTATTTATTTATTTATTTGTTTGTTTATTTTCCCAGGTGGAAGTCTCTTCCCTTTTCCTTTCAGAAACTGCATGAGACAATGCAGTACCAAATTCACATTTAAAGATCTGGTAAAAAGAAGTTCACCGTTTGATGCTCAGTTAGAACTACTGACACAAACAAGTCCAGGAAATGCTATGGAATGCCTTAGGATGGCAGAGGGGCTGTATAAACACAGCACTGCATCTAAGACTAAAACCTTTGGTGTTCTCATTTATATACACAGCAGTACAACTCTCTCTTCAGCTGTTTCTCATTCAGTGAGCCTTTAAATTATTATTTCAAATACTGAGAATAAACAGGAATCTACAGTAGTCTTTAGGTTGTCACTCAGAATTAAATATCTAGAACATTATGGAAGTGTAGGAATTGTCCCTTCAACCCACCTCTAAATTCTTGAATATAAACACAGACTTTCTCACCTCTTCCATTTCCTCTCTGGTATTGTGCTGAGAGGCTTACAAGCTTGAAGAATGGAAATAATATTAACAGTAAGCTATAATACCTCCCAATGTCCTGATAGAAGTGATCTGAGGAACCTGTTCTCTTAGAACAAGTGGGAATTGATACAAGAAAAAAAAAAAGGAGGGAATGTGTTGGAAGACATTTTCCTCTCCTGGGCTAGAGAATCAGCACCAAGCAATTGAGATGAACAAAGACAAAACTAGAAACATTCAGGGCAATCATTCAGTCAGAAGATACATTGCTTTGTCATCTAGGTATTTAAGAGACGGAGAGGATGCAATTTTTTAAACTAAAAGAGCAGAAGGTGGTAAATGAAGATAGGTAACTCCAGAAAACTACTTTCATATCAAAGATCATAAATGCAAGCAGTCTATAAAATTTTACAGCATAAACCAGTTTTTTAACTGATTTTTATTGAACCATATGTGAAGGTCAGTGGTCCATAGCACTGAATTTTATCTTCAATCATCTCTATTAGCCACAACACTACAAGATTATAAAATACCTAATTTACAGTCTGTAAAAAAACACAGATAAGCAGATGAAACATGGGACATCCAGGTTTTCCCAAACAAATTGCAGATAACAGCATGGGATCTCTACTGGTTCAACAAAAAATGCATGGGGAGGACCAAATATGTATGTGTATACATAAAAAATGAATGCAATTTGGTCAGACTAGATCCAATCTCTGCAGCTGCACAACTTCACTAAAGTGTTTAATGTCCTCTGATGTGCACAATAATCCCAGGTAAGAGGGGAATTGATTTACATTGCTTTTACAGCGTTAAATGCTCTAATTATTAAATAGCCCTCAACATATGGCAAGGAATTAAGGAATGTAAATCAGGAGCCATGTGCTACACAGTAATCACATAAATGGTTCCCAGATAGGAACATTGCTTCTGGAAGGTTAGCAGAATCATACTTTCCTGATTTACACACAATTTCCACAAACTAGTGGTGAAATACTCTGCCTGATAAAGCAAACTATTTATAGGGTAGCAGTGGTAAACAAAATTTCCTTTAGCTTGTGATTAATTTCATTAGAGTATTAACATGGAAAAAACAGATATAAAAATGTGTTTAAAGATTAATCTTTGCATATTAAAGTGCTTTGATTCTTATAATTAAAATGTACTAGACTTTTGACAGTATTAATTCAAAATCTTCTGCTGATGCTTTAATTTAGCAGTTTGGTGAATAGCACAGCAACACATCCTCTATTGCTGTTTCTTGAGATAGATGACTCATTGTTGAACAACACTAATATCTGAAATTTAAATGCATGCATATACCATAATGATAAAATTTCTTATCTATTCCACTTTCAAATTTCCAAAGGATATTTGAAAAAACTTTCATACAGCTGTTTAAATCTGCCAGTTGTTTAAAAGTGGTCAGTGGTTAGTATGACAATTTTATCTCCCTCCTTCACTCCACATCTTTTTTGGTCTGGCCTTCTTCCCTTTCCCATGCTTCTTGCTCATAGTGATTTTTCACCTTAGCTTGTATTACCCTAATGCTAGATTGTTGAAAAACGTGGTTTTTTTCTACTTCATATATGTTATTTGGAGTATTTAGGAGCTACTGTTAAATATTATTTGTAGTCACTAATACTGACAATTAAAACAGACCAAAATACTTTTTTTAAAAAAGTGCTTTTTTAATATACAGACAATGATGATGTCCTTCTGCATGATCTTTTCTGATGAAATACCTCTCTCTCTCTCTCCACACTATTAATTCTAAAAATTGGATGCACTAGATTGTGCATTGAAAAGGTTATTCTTAAAGACAGTCATGAAATGGTAGTATTGCAAGAAAACAGAAACAGGAATATGTAGTCAGGAGTACTGCCAGATCTGTCTCAGACCAGTCAACACCACCAGAGAACTGTGCTGGCACAAAAGGAAGGCCATGCAATCTGTGGGGAAAGGATAATCTTTGCTTTCTACCTTCCTAGGAGTCTGCCTTCACATCATTTCAACCTCCTCCATCCAGTCTCGCTGGATAAGAAATCCTTCAGGCAGCTGGATGTCAGCAGCTGTACCTGGGAGGAAAGTAAGGCAAGGCTGGATTTCCAGCCACAAAAAAAAAAAAAAAATCCACATCTGCATCTACAGGGCATGTCTCCCCTGGAACTGGGTAACACTATACTTAGGTGGAATTAAATAAATTCATCAAATTTTGGTCAAAAAAGACAGTCGGGCATTTTTTATAATAATGGACAAAACAGATAGGTATTTAGGAAAGAAAAAGGCAATATAAAATCAGAAAAAAAAACAGGAGAAACTTTGGAAAGTGTCTTGGGGCACTGCAGTAGGGTAGTGATTAGAGGTTCATGGGGGCTTCCTCAGGACATGGTGATCTCAGGGACACACAGTGTTGTGCAGCTTTTCAGTTCCCTGTACACTGCTGAAGTAAACTGAGAAGGATTCAGTGAAAAAATACTGTGCCTGTCCTTTAAAATACTGTCTTTTCACATATTTAATCCTTTTCAAGGCTTCAGCATAAGGTGATAATAGGAAAAAGGTGGCAAAGACCATAAACAAGGATATTTTCTCTTCATTTTTGCAGATTCTGTCTACCCAAAATCTTATCATTTTCACTGGGGTCGTTCTGAATAATAAATAAGCTCAAGAGATGTACAACACTGTGCATCCTGCTGTTCTGAAGTTTAAACCTTTCATTTACACAGACTTTTTCCTTCAGCTATATCTTCAAGATCTAACATACTAATTTTTTTTTTTTTTTTTTACATTTTCCAAGTAAGATGGAAAGCTGCAGCCATTATTTCAATGTCTTGCTGGTTTTCAGTTAAAGAATCTGAGAACAACTGAGTTTAAAAAGAACCTTTGGAAGGTCCAAAGCAGAGCAATCTCTCAAGACACAGCAAAATGCCCAGATCATATTCTGTCAAATTGTGAGGATCTCCACAAAGATGGAAATGCTACCACAACCCTGAGCAGCCATTATCTCTGCAACTGTTGAAAATCATCAACATAGTAGTTTGCCTAGTAAAGCTAAGGAGGGGAAGGAAATAATTCTTCTCTTTTTTTTTTTTTTTGATTCTTTTAGATTATGTCTCACAAAGACAGTATTGTTACATTGTTTTGCCACAATCAGGCCTTGAATGTAGTAGAAGCCTGTTGTGCTATGCAGAATGAATGTCTTGTGGCAGTTTTTTGGTTTGCTTTTGTTTTTTTGTTTTTTTTTTTAATGGGTGCTAAAACACAGAGAGTATATTTAAATGTGTATTCGCCATTAGAGAGCTCAAGAACAAAGGTTACCAAAACCCCAGCCTTTTCTACACAAAGAAGCTGAAGGAGTTATCCATATACATTTAATCCCAGGTTTTCAGTTTTCATTGAAAATAAAATGTCAAAACTTGCCAATTAATTGTCTTGAAAGTTATGCATGACTATTTGCTTAAATATTGGTTGTTGCCACAAAAGCAGAAATCAACATCATTAAATAGTGATGCTAGTCATATCACAGTATGATATAATTGCCATTTTTTCTTTAAATCAAACATATTCTTAAGGTCCATTTTTCCATCTTTGTGAAGGGCAATGTATTACAAATATTGTCTGCATCCTATATATCTAAACCCAAAATGTCAAAGACCATCAACGCTTTATTATAAACTGGTTTAATAGCTCTTCACCAAATTTTTTCACTGTTTTTTAGGTGATTATATAACTGAATAAGAGATCCCTATAGCTTCCTTCTTACATTCTTAATTAGAATGCTTTTTTTGGTATATCTTATTTAAGAAAATATTTGAAATTTAATTTTCTGTGTGTCTCCTACAAAAAGAATATACACAACTGAGTACTCCATGGATGCATCACAGCAGTAAACACTAAAGGATTTCCCTGACATTCTTTATAAATACACTTCTTAGTGTAACACAGAATACTATTAATTTTGTATTACAAAATCCCTTAATGTTTACATATTGACTAATTTTTTTTTTTCATTGTAAGCAACATATACATTAATTACTACATTTTAAATTTTGTTTAGTCAAAATCTACTAGTAAAAATCCATGAAATCCATTAAAATCCCCAAAGTTATCCTGGATGAATTTGTAATGCACTTAAATATTTCTGAAAAAATTTTAGAGTTAGATTATTTAAATAATAATTATATTTCCAATTTAGGTGGCTTTATGAAAATTGTATCATTACACAAGGGTAATAAAACCTTTGGAACTATGATATTTCGTTCCTGTGGTAGTTAGTTATTTAAACTAGTCAGCCTGAATGAGAAGTAGTTGTATATTTCAGATAGAAAAAAATCATTGCAAGATTTATCATGATAAAAAGGCCTTAGTGAAAAGCAGTCAACAGTAGAATATCTTGGATATCAGCAAGATCACTGCTTCTCAATCATTTCCTAAATAACCCAGAATAACTGCATCACAGAGAAAAGGTGATGGTTTTGATGCCTTTGTCCACCAAATCTGGCTGAAAAATGTGACCACCCCATCAGTCTGATCTACAATGAGCACCACTGAGCTCAGAAATCTGCAGTATCTGCTTTCACAGCTTCCTTGCAGATGAGACAAAAGTGAGCAAAGCTCTGATTCAGCCCTGGTGTTGTCAGCAGTAATTCTAGCATTAGAAGTAAATGCTGATGCTTTGCCAGGAGAACAAAGAAAAGTACTAAATACACATGTTCAGTGAACTGGGAGAGCCTCCCAGGGTAACTCCTCTATAGGCATACAGAACTGTTGTAGAGTACCTACATTTCTGTTAACTCATCTTAAGGCAGAGCATTTGACTCTTTCAGGCGGTGCTGTGCAGACCCAGGAGTTGAGCTCAATCATCCTTGTGGGTCCCTTCCAACTCAGCTTATTCTGTGATTCTGTGATATTTTTGCTTTGCATCATGCAACACTTTCCCCAATTGCACTACCCAGCACAGTTGTAGCATTAATTTTATTTTTATGTCTTCACTGTTGCTTTATTCACAGACTTTCCATAAATAAATAACCAAATAACCTCTGTCTAGCTACTCAGCCCCTGTCCTATACTAGACAATTTTTCTGGTTTTTTCGTTATTATCAAAGAGGTTTCTGTGGGTTTTTCATCCTTCCACTTTCCTAATGGAACATCCCCTGGAATGCTTATAGCTACTGACTTAGTTCTGTTCTTGGATTTTAGCACTATCTGCATGCCCTGGAAAAGTTATTAATGAGATTTTCATATCCTCCTCTCTATTGCTTTTCCATTTTTCACAAGGAATGCTTTTTGCCAATGTACATTATCCACAGCTCTAACATAAATTAACCTGAGTTTCTCGCTGACTCTTCTGAAAGCACTATTATGGCCAGATTCCACATGGCCCTTCCAGGTATGCCCAAAAGAGGAGCATACAGTAGTTTACTCCTTTGTGTTCCAGCATAGCTACAAAGATAGTGAGGTTTCAGAAGATGCAAGTGCTGCTCTAAATTGCTCTGCAGTAGCACTGGCAGAGAGATATTACCATTCCATTATTCATCAAAAGATGAACCTGGAGCAAAGAAAGGCTAAGGAAGCAAACAGAACTGAGATGGGGAACTGCACTTTTATCCTTTAAAAACAGTAGTGAAAGTTTTCTAATAGTGTTCTGCAGAAAAAAATAGTCAAAGAATCTTCCTTTATGACACTCTGAATTTGCATTAAACATGTTTAGGGCTGACAAACACTGCTAGGTTTGGCATGGGGACTAGCCAAGCTAGGGTCCCCCAGCTGGGGACTGCTATAGCTACAAACTCCTCTAAAACTCATTAAAAATTCTGAATCATAGTGATGTATAAATATAGTGCCCTAAATTCAACATATTTCAGATTATCAGCATATGACCATGGCCGTGTTTCCTGGCAACCGAAAACCTCCAACTGTTTGATAAACACACACAGACACACACACACAACACACATATATATATATGCATACAGCTCTCCTGATCTGGGCAGGAGACAAAGGAAATCTGTGAAAAAAATGGGTTTCCCTTCTGCTCATATTGCTGAGCACGTCACACAACTTTTAATCACCAAGTCTGATATTCTAAACCATTACACTGATTCTATGCAATAAAATATCCAGTGCTTCAAAGATGAAACATCACACCTGCAAGTGTCTTTGCTGACCATCTCTCTGACAGCAACAGTCAGCAAGAATTCCCTTCCATTCTCTTCAGTTTTCCTGCTCAACTGATTTCCAAAATATTGGGGAAAAAAAAGAGGATTTGGTTTGTCTGTATGGGAAATGCAATGCAGCTGCTTGCTTAAAGCAATCAGAACATTTGAAAGCAGAGATGGTTCCTTCAAAATGGAATCACAGTGCATTTAATTTTCACCTGCCTACTGTCTTATCATTCTCTTTTTTTCTTAACAACCAGCATTCGACTCTCTAGTTACAATAAGAATGCCATTCCTGAAGCTGGTGAGACTGACCACAGTTTGCAGAAGGATCCTGACATTTCCACAGATCTTTTCAATGTCGATATGGCACTCAAAACTTTAGGCCATGAAGTCCAGTTCTCTGTCCTTGTAACTTCCCATTTATTTGGGTTTTTTTGCTCCAACATTTAAGTTTTCTATTCAGTTACGTTGTATAAGTTTCGGAGAGTAAAAAGGCAGAAGTTCTATAGCTGTTGGAAAGGCCAATTTCGGATGTGAGAAAGTAAAGAAGGCTGAATAACTTATGGAGATAGTCAGAATACTGAGGGTATCCAGCATGATCATGTCTGTTCACAGGGCAGAGAAGAGCAGACAGATAATTCAATCACTCCCAGATATTTTGGTTCTTTGCCTAGTTTTAGTGCCCATTAATGTGTGAGTTTCCTTTTCTACACGCTAATAAAAAGCAAAGGATTTATGAAAAAATGTTACTCTAAGTGTCCTGCAAACATTACAGCAAATAAAAAGAAGAAAATACCTTCAAGATTTGTAGGAAGTCATAACCAATTAAGGTCTGTATGACTTGCCATTTGCATGGCTATATACAAATTAATGCTAATGATACAGGAAATTTGTTTTGAAGTCAAACTTGTAATTTATTTTGATGACTAAACAGAAATGGCATGGAATGTTTGGGCAAAATAGTTCATTTCAGAGCTGATAGTGCAGTCAAGAGCATTCCAGCTGCAATCCTGTGCTTAGCATAAAATGAGCACAGAGAAAAGATTATCTCCCCTTGAATAAACCCATGCTTATCCATATCAATACAGTAGGTTGGGATATCACATCTAAGTCATATGAGATGTCTCTGGCTTCAGGGGATGGTGCAGTGTCATCTTCTCCCTGCCAACACCCATTGTGCAGGTTATTTCACCATTGTAGGGCTCATACATCACTCAAGGATCCCAGCTGGTAGGATAGCCAGTAGCCAACAGCCAAAACCTGTTTATCTGACAGTGGTGTACCACCAGTAAAAGTTAAACCTTCCTCAACAGTCTCTAGAAAACAGTACTCAGTTTTGAAGTGCATCAGTAAAACCTGTTTATCTGACAGTGGTGTACCACCAGTAAAAGTTAAACCTTCCTCAACAGTCTCTAGAAAACAGTACTCAGTTTTGAAGTGCATCAGTAAAGCATCAAGTTACATACTGCCAGTAGTCACACCAAGCCTCCCAGTAAAATGAATTACAAATCTCTTCCTTAATTCAAGAACTGCCTCTCGACCAGACATTTACTTAGCTGAAATTAATATGCAGTCTTTCAAGAAGCCTATACATTGCCCTTTTGTTTGTCAATAACTAGATAAAATGCCAGTATTAACCCAAAACATTTCATTACTAAAGGAGCATTTTTTTACAATGAGCTAGATTTTTGCTGTAAGACATCTCTGAAAATGTCTTTTACAGGAAGTGAAAGTGGGATGCTGAATAGCTCTTGCTTTCAGACAACCTTAGAAGAGGTAATCTCAGACCCTGGACTATTTCTGTTGTAGCGTGTTAGGCCAGATTGTGATCCCAGTCATAGTAGTGATATGTGCACAATAATGCAAACTGCTGTGCCAAAGTAAACATTCTACTGGTTTCAAATGAGCTATTTCAGATTCATATAAATGGAAGTGAAACATAACTGAGACTAGGTATCTTAAATTATTGATGTGTGGCATGGTCAGAATGCAAAAACACTTCTGGAAATTCCCAGAGCTTAGCACATAGAGTGTTTAAAAAAAAAATTTTAAAAAAAGGTTAATTATTTCCATGTCTTTCAGACTACAAGTCAATATAGAAAAACTGCTAGAAAAGTCCTGAAATATGAAACTACATAATTAATAAGCTCTATGTACAAAAGCCTTGTTTGGCATGTTTTGTATCAGAAATTACCACAACTGCCATTTACAAGTGTTCTTTTAAACTGTAAGAATCCATCTAACCCCAACTGAAGTATTCTTGAAGATAAAGATTAATGTGTCATGAATCACCACGGTTTAATATGCATGACACAGTTTCATTTCACACATATTCTGCATGGGTTCATTGCCATGTGTACCAATATCAAACAGATGTTAATTCTTTAATTTTTTTTTTGCTCTCAGAGTATGTTTTAATTATCTATGAGGCTTCATAAAGAAAAAGAGGGAGGTTATTTTAAAGCAAATGTAATGAAAAATATTAAAGATTTTAGATTAGATTTTTTCTTTATTTCATGTTCTCAACAATGTAATTTCAATATTAAAAAACCACCTTGATTTGCAAAGGAACTGCAGACTGTTCTCATTAAATGGCTTATTCCTTGTAAGTAAGAAAACTGAATATTTTTATACTAAAATGCATGATTTTAAAAGCTCTGCCAATTCAACATGAGCTTGGTGATAGGAAATGTTTCTGCAAGTCATTGTATGTTTATACTATGCCTAAATTCTTAAATTTGAGTATTTTATAAAGACATCAAAACTCCTTGTAAAACATGACTGTATAAATTCTCTCAATCATCAGGGCTATAGGTCCCATGTATCATCCAAATGAAAAAGTCTTTGACTACAAAATATTTCACAAGCCTCCACTGTACAGAGGCCAGAAATGGAAATGGAAAGACATCCTAGGTTAAAAGTAATGTATAATGAGAAAGCTGTTTTATTCAGCGTCAGCTCCCACTTTCTGCTGTGTCAGATGCAAGCCACGATTCTCCAGGACCACAACAGCAACAGAGCCACAGGTCAGGATGGAATAGTACTGAATAAAAACTCTGAGCTTTAACTAATGCCTAATTTGATCAGAGTTGTTATTGTAATTTCCATGGGAGTTGAAGCATGTCTCTAGCTTTGGCCCCTATCTTCTTGAAATCAACAGGAACAGGAATGGCTCCCAAGGGTTTTGCACTAGAATCAGTTTCACCAAGCTGAAACAGTCTCCACGTTGAAAGTTACAATTACCAAAACTGTCACAAATAGTAATAATAGCAGCAGAAGTGTATATTTGAAACATACATGTCAATGTTAGCTAGTATAAATACAGATAAACAACAATAATAGATAAAACATTGACAAAACTAAGGTATTCAGCCCCTCCATATGTGGTAGAGATTTTTCTATACACAGTAATATTTTCAACACCATAAAAATTATTTAAATTTCTTGCCTATATAACACATACTGACATAAGATGGCATACAGCTCTAAAATCAAAATGTGAACTGACATTTTGAAAAATAACAGACAGTCATGGCACAAGAGTGCAGTGACCTCTGTCCTCCAATATTCTCCCTTTTTCTGTATTTTGTTTTTTTCCAAATGCCCAAATAAGTGTAAAGTGCCCAGAAACAAAATGCATATTACCAGTGACACTCTAATTTCAAAGAAGTCAAAATCACATTTTCACTGAATTTACTGGGCCAAGGAATGAATCTAGAATCAAAACACTTGTGCAGATTTCGGAAAACATACACCTATCGCATTGCAGGGAATTAAGCCTGCATTCCTTGTTCAACCAAAATTCCCTGACTGAAATAACAGCTTGAGATGTTATTTTTGTTCACATTCTGTTTTACTATGTAAAAACACGAGATTTTTTTTTTTTTTTTACTTAAGATAAATGTGTGAAAGTGCCTTCTTTCCATTCATAGATGTTATCTTCCTCAAACTTCAAATGATTCATCTGGGTGAATGTAGTTATAAATAATTTATCAAGATACATAACAGTTGTTAGGGGAAAAAAAAAAACCCGAAGGAAGAATATCACTGCATAAAATCTGAACATTAAAATTGATTTTTTTAAATCAATCTTTAATTGGTTTTATTACCTCCTAATCCAGGTCTGAGGCGATTATCATAACCATCCAGAAGTCTGTCTAGAATTCTTGTGAAGATGGTGATGTTATTCTTAGCTTCGTCTTCCAGGGAGTCAGCCAGTACCGATCTAAATTGATATTTTATGTTTTAGAAGGTGCTAAGCATGTTTTAACATACACTCAACATGCATTTTTTCAGGCTGGCCTTTACTAGCTGCATTCCAACAGGAAAGTTATATTTAACAGTATACAAATACACAATTTATATATAACAAGTTCAGACATATGAATCAACAGCATACTATTTAAAATATCCAGGAATCATTTTCCAGCAGCCTTTACTTGCAGGCATCCTTGTATTACTGTGAGTGCTACTTGAAGCTCCACTAACACTGTTAGTGGAGGCTGTGCTGGTGCAAAACCCGAGAAGAGATTCCCAGGCTTTGGTGGCAAGTCGCTCCTGGGCTGATAACCCAGGATCCCATGCACAAACCCATCTCCTACCAGCTCTATCTTATCTGTCCTCACTTAGGTATGCTCTATCTCTGGATAAATCCTGTGGATTTGCCTCCACCCAATGGTCATGTAATGTACATGACCAGAAGAACTAACATGAGGGAAAACTCCAGCGATCATGCTCAGGGAGTCCTCTGACGCCAGCAGTTGGTGGGAGGGAACACCAGTGCTGACTAGCAAGCTGCAGGATAGCTGTGGACAGCCTTCACCTTTCTAAAACATTATTTTGTCATGAAAACAAAATCTGACATTCCATTAGACACAGAAAAACCTTTTAAAAGTTAGATGGAAAAAGGAATCATAAATGAAGTGTCAAGAAGAATCTGTAGACCACTGACTGTTTCAAACTTCCCCAATAAAGAAAGAGACATTGCAGCCTTTATGGATCAAATCTCTGGGGAACACGCTGGGGGCTGGAATACGAACCTGCTGCCCAGCCAGCTGTGGTGCTCCACAGTCCTCGGGAACCTGGGTACCCAGATGAAAAGGGTTTGTGCCAGGGAAACCCTGACACTAAGAAAGCCTTACACATGCAAATGTTACCGTGCCAACAATTGTAAAGCACTATGCCTGTGAAATACATGAGCTCATCAGTCTCATCTACTTAAACCCAGAATATCAGTATCAAGGAAGTAAAACATCATATGCTACACACATTACCATTGACACCTTTTCCAGCTACCTAAATTTTTAACCCTAAATGTTTGAGTACTAATCATCTCGAAATGACGGCATTCTAGATGCCATAATAGCAAGCAGGTTTTCCTCCTCCTCCTTCAAACCAAAAGTAGGTTTGGGTGATATTTTCTCTAAAGCAAGCTATAAAATTATTAAAGACAAGGCTGTATGTTGGTCCCCAGTTCAATTGCATAAAGTATTTAAATGTAAACCATTGCAGTCTGTGCTTTCCATCACATAAACCATAGAATCGACCTAAATCAGATAACTTATAAAGAACCCATGAAAAATGTTGTGTGTGATTTTACTCATGTGTCAGTTTTTTCTTAGCTGCAATTACTGGATGATTCCTTTTCGGTTTGTAAAAGGTATCATTGTACTCATGGACTACCAGAGTATGTCTCTGCCATTTTTAAGCTTCTTTTTGAGATACAACAGTTTTTGAACTCAAGATTCCACTAAAAAAAAAAATTAGATCAATACAATTACATCAAATTAGGGTCAAATCTTCAAACTTAAGTCAAGCATAAAGTCTTTAGTAACGCAGATAGTCTCTTTGACGTCACTAAGATTACTCACTTGAGTAGAGTTTGCAGGATCTGGCCCACTGTGACTCAACTAATACTGCACCATAGTTAGGTATAAAGTGAAATAGAAAACACAGTTTCAGAAAATATTTTGTTCACTGGGAAACAAACCAAAAATATTGGAGACTTGTTAAATCGTAGGAAACTTGCATTATATGGCATAAAATCTTTACCATATTAGGACAACACCTACTGCAGCCAGAACTAAAGCAAGGAAATCAAAGTTACAAACTACAATTAATTATGTGTTTAGGGCCTGTGAGCAACACAAAAGTATAAAGTAATAAAAATTACTTACTCTTATGTTGTCACTTTAGAAATCGAGAACTTTAAACAACATAAGGAAAGTTGATTAATAAATGATGCTATTGTTTTATTATATGTGATTGTGAAGTTGTATGCTATCACCACCTAGAGGTTTAAAGCTTAAGCATCATTTTGAATTCCATTATATTTGACCAAAAAAAAAAAAATCAAGGGGAAAAAAAAAGGCATGCCCATATTAATAAATACATGAGCATTATTTTAAAGACAGTGATTTGCAGTGTGACTTCATGATAATCTGTTTCTCCATTTTGTACGGTACAGAATCACAGTGATACAGTAACTCAAATCTTTAAGATCCAAAAAGGCATTTAAAGAAATTGTTGTTTTAACGGTGAAATAAAGAATCAATTTACAAACCGTTTAAGGGCAAGAAATCAGGCTTTTATGGTCCCTAAACTACATTCTACCACATTTGCTCTCTAAACTATGTAATACAGCATTCAAACAGCTAAGAAAGATTTTTTTTTTAAAATTACGTTACTACATACTATACTTTTATAACCCCTCACGCAAGCTTACCCTTAGCAGATTGTAACATACATGTTCGCACTGAACGACAAAACTGAATGTCCTCTCACCTTGTTGGTAGCCACACCAATAAAACAAGAAGAACCAACTGCATCTCGGAGAGTGCCAGTGTCCTCTTCATCGCTGCTCTTCGCAAAACCTAACGGTGCAAGAAAAACACAAACCCACCCTCAGCCACAGTCAGTCTCCACCGAGGAAAATATGTCACTTCACTGGAGAAAGGAAACCACTGGATTTCCGCAGCACTTTTCAGTACTAGCAACTTATTGTATCTCCATCTTTCCCAACGATCCTGCTCTGTGCAAGGAGGCAACGTATGATCAGAACTGGCATGTGAGCCGGCGCATCAGATGCTTTCCTGTTCCGTGATGTGAAAGCCCCGAGACGAAAAGGAACAAAAAAATAAAAAGCGTATGTATGGGAGGATGGGGGTTTAACCACCCCTCGCTTCACTACGGCACACCGCAGCCGGGGGGGCGGGGGGGCGGGCGGGAGGCAGAGTCATGCCATTCGCCGGGGCTCGGTGCGGGGACCGCGGCGAGCCGCCCCCCGTCGCCGCCGAGCGCCCAGCACGTTTGACAGCTGCTCGGCAAAGCACCGGCGGCCGCCGCCGGGGGGACGGAGCGGGGCGCGGGGCGGCGGCGGGGGCAGCCCCCGCAGGGAGACAAGTTGCGGAGCGCGGCAGAGCCCCCGACACGGGCAGGCGCTGCCCGCGCCCGCGGGGGACGATCCGCCCGCCCCGCGCTGCCCGCGGCAGCGGGGGACCC
>VZSR01003049.1:4307576-4386187 GCA_013398615.1 Brachypodius melanocephalos
GGCACCGGCCCGGGGCGGCTTCCGCAGCCTCGGAGGGGGCGGGCGCGGCAACGTCGCCGGTGCCCGAACGAGAAACGGGGCTAAAAGCGCTCCCCAGACCGGTACAACACATTTCCCGTAGCCCTCCCTCCTCAGCCTCTCCTCAATCGCCCCCGGTCCAGTGCGCACTTCCCGGGGCACAGCCCCAGCAGCCGCGCCGCGCTGCCCCGGACTGCGGCGGGAGCGGGGAGCCGCCAGCCCCGGCTCCCACCCCGCTCCCCGGTGCCTCATTAACATTCCCTTCCCCACTTGCCCATTGGCACAGTCTAATTGGAATGCAGAGAGGAGAAAAGTCTATCATTTAACATGAGCTCAGGATGCAGTCATACAAGGAAACAAATCTCGCTTGTATTTTTTTCCTTTTCTCTCCCCCAAATTGCATTACTTTCTGTTGCATTGCCTTTTAAAGCACGTTGCCCTCCTTTCGTATATGCAGTCTTCCTCGGGTAGTAACTGGAGCGCTGCTGGCATTCATTCCCGTTAATTTCAGGTTTTCCAGTACAAGTAGAACAGGACAGGCTTGATAATTAAAGATAAGGGTTTATATTTAGTGTACCCTCGTTTTGCATTGTTAACTCGGAAATAATTAAATAACGCTGGCAATAATATTTCTGCTTTTTTTAATTTTTTTTTTTGTCTTTTAAAATCAATTCTCATCTATCTCCTTTCCTTTCAACCTTTTAACAAAGCACCATCTCAGTTATCCTCTCTTAATGTCACTGGCCTGTTTATTGTGTTTAACTTAAATTATTCTGATGAAGTTTAGTCCTGAATCAATACCAGTTCCAAAATGAACATGTGAAGTAGGGTGCACAGACATGGAAGAGGGTGGAGGAGGGAGGGGAGGGAAGTAGGAGGGAAGGAGAAAAAAGTAGGAAAAAAAAGAAGAAAGAATTTCTTATGTTACCTATAGGATTGGGGTGTTCCCTGCATCTTAATTGTTGCAGTTTGCGATTGGAGGGTTCCTTGTTTCCTTCTCCTTTAGTGGTTTAATGACTCCACAATAGAGGATGAGAAACAAAAGAAGGAAAAAACCACTTGGGCTATCAAGACAATTTGTTCCTTCCAATTTGGAGACATTTTGTGACTTGGTGTAAGACTGAGAAGAGAGAGGGCATAACCTGGATGGCTTTGTTTTAGAATAAGCAGTAAAATGACAGCCCAAACTGTGGAAAATGACAAAGATAAGGACACAGGAGCGAAAACAAATCTGAAAAACACTCTTTCAGTAGCCATCTAACCCTGGCTGTGTCTAAGACACAAGGCCCTCATCTTTCCCTGTCCAGATGTGAAAATGTGCTCTGTTCATTGTCAGGTGTCTATGGTCAATCTAAAGTCTTCTTTGGATCTCCCTGTAAATCCCACGTATTAGGAATTAACAATTGATACTAGATGCAGAATCAACCCTCACAGTAAAGAAAGCAAATTCTAACTACTTGTCCTAAGAAAAAGTAAGTTCACAGATATCAAAATGGAGGGTAAAAAAGGATCACTGAAAGTGATCACTGAAAGAGTCTTCATGATTTATTCTTATATGAAATACGCAATGTAATCCAAGCAGATTTTTTTTTCTACAGATATTCATAGCATTCCTTCTTAAAACACACTTCCAGTAATAGCAATACTGAAGCTATAATCTAATTTTCGTATGTAAGTTGCATCAAAAGATAGATTCATTAAGGAAAGCAGTCACAGTGGCTCCTTGTTGCTGTGATAGCATATTGTCATTCTTCAAAGGCCACATGGGGTAGGTATGTATTTATAATGAGCTTGTGCTCATAGACTTTCCCAAGGAAAATGTGCTGGGTTTTAGGCTCTAATCACAATTATTACCTGTGATATTCTTTGAGATTTACCATAGCTTCATGCTCTGAAGTTATGCTTCAGATCTGAAATTTTAAAATAACCCCTCATACCCATTTTAAACAAGTCAGACAGCCCTGTGAGGCATCCCAAATCATAGGAAAGCTGAGTAGAGGGACAAACTACTGTGGCAACATGAAAAATCAGAGGCAATATAATTACTAACAGAGAGAAGGGCTTTTCTGCTAAGCTCACATACTTACAACCTGTGCTACCAGTGAACTGGGAAGTATGTGGGGAGAGAACAGAGGTAATGTTGGGGTGTTATTTTTTAATTGGGTTGCATGCAAGCATAGTTAAAAAATGTTAAATGTGTTGGCTCTAGGTGGTTAGAAACTGTGCTCGAGCCCCCTCAGGTGCACAGTCAGCAGGGAATCCCTTTTCCCTTCTGCATTATTATTCGTGGTATGGTATTGAATGCTGTCATTCATTATTGAATTTCAATTAACTCTAAGTGGTATGCAGCATCCAACTCATCACCTGGGTTTGTGAGACTCTCCCGAGTCCTGAAGCAAGGGTCCTGGAAGGTGGGGAGGCATTGGTTTGAACAGGACTTGAAATAGTCCATAGAAAGGCAGCAGGCCTGCAAATTGTTATTTTCAAAGTATAAATAAAATATTTTACTTAAAAGGTTTTCTTTCTTTTGTGCTATATTTGATGCAATATAGAAATAGAATTCAATCCCTATTTTGATATTTTTAAAAATCCTAAAAACAAACAAAGGACCTTAGAATCCTATTATCCCCCTTGCCAGGGATCCCAAATCTCTGCACAGGCTGATAAATGGTGTTTCAGAACTCTTTTGTGCAATTGAAATTACTTCCTATGTGAGCACAAATTGAATAGCAGGGTAGGTATGTGACATTTCAGAAGCACTTCTTACAGTGTAGAGGTAATAGAAACATGGGAGAGGTTAAGCCAAGGCCTAGTCATTATCCAGACTTCAAAACACTAGATTGAATGCTTCCTTTAAAATTGTGCTTATAAGAATCATTTGTATGACAGGGTTACACCATCCTTCAGACAAAATAAATTACTCAAAAACAATACCTCCAATTCGTAGTCACTAGGGAGGTCGCAGTAATCATTTTCTGTCATGGGCATAATCAAGCAGTGCAAAACAGAACTTAATGCATAACTCTGATCTGGGGTACATTCTGCAGTATAATTTCCAGAAAAAATTGGGCAGATTGAGGTAATCAGCATTTACTTTATACTGCTTAAGAATAATCCCCACCCTTATATCTAGGCCAGAAGCACTCTGAGCTGTAAGGACACAAACAATAATCACTGGAGTTAAATGAAGTGATGCATATGTGTGAAAATTGAAGTGATATATCAGAAATTTTTGTATTTTGTAAGCAGCAGATTTTTTTTTAGTATAAATTATGCATTTTATAAATATTTTTATCTCTAAAAAGGCATAAAACATATTTCAATATGATACTAATTTTTGATAGACTTTCATAATTTTAAAATTTCTATTTATATTAATTAAATAGTTAAATATAAGTTCAAGTGTTTGAGATATATATCCAAGACATAATTTCTATGTAATTTTAAACATGTATGTTATCTTATTTCTGTAAATAATGATGAACTAAAACATTGGGAGGGGAGGGAGGAATTAGTTTTTTACCTAGTCAGTCACTAGGCTGGCTCATCATGCAGGTACATGACTGCTAGTCTGATAAAAAGAAGGAAGAAGCTGGTTTTTTTCAGGAACCCCATAAAATGCTGATGGAAATCAGATCTCTGTAAGAAGACTCAGGTGTCCAAAACTCCTCCTCCTTATGCAAAATTTCAGCCCAAATTTCTCAGAGTTGAAATTATTTTGAGAGCCTCCATCCAACACTTCATGCTAGTATAACAAGGAAGCATGAAAAATCTTACAACTTCGTGCAATACCCATCATTGCAAGGGTCTGAGCAACTCTTAGAGTTTTCAATTTGACTGTGTCACTCACGGATTGGGAAGAGTTTCTACGCTTGCTCAAAAGCTCTAGCTGTCATAGAGTCTTCCTGACTGAAGAGCAAAAGCAAAGGGCCAGTGCCAGCTTTATTTCAGCTGTGTGTAATCGGCTTTAAGTTGCTTTCCAATGTGCACTGAGAAGTTCAGCAGAACGGGAAATTGAAATGAGCTTTCCCACCTTAAATATTGATGAATGTTTTTTTCTTTCCCAGGATTGTACTTCTCCCAGATTTGAACCTTAAATATCACATGAGGATTTTTAGTTTTCTCCAAACGTGAAGATGTCTACAGAAAGGGTGAGCAGAGAGCCTTTGCTGTCTATCACAAGTAGTGAAACTTTCATCATCCTTTTAGAGTAGATCTTCCTTGGAGGGGGAAATGTAAGACAAGCAACAGAGGGCAGTGTAACACATTTACCAGCTGGAACAGGAAAGCTCAGGTAAATAGAACTGGCTAATCACTCTTGGTCTGAGTTGAGAGGGAGATCTGCTTTCACAGAAGCAACACTTTTCTTCATCTGTAAATCCCTGTTTTCTGCTTTATAGCTATAGCTAAAAATGAGTTTACAGCAAAATGAGACCTTTGCTTGAGTAGACAAGACAGAATGCTGAGAATGAAAAATAGGTGTTAAATTGTTCTATAAATATAATTATTTTTGTGTTATTTGGATAAATACAGTTTATCTTTCAAATCTTCACTAAAGTTTGTCTCGGACTCTGAAGATGTTTTTAAGGTAAAGCAACACAGCTCTCTGATGTTTCATGTTTCAGGTGTCCAGTTTGGGGCAAGTAGAACTCGTTTATTAGAAAGATAGAAATACGCCTAATTTCTAAAAATCAGTGTTACAACATGGAACTACTTTGAGTTTCACTTCCTTTGAATATATTTTAAAGCTCAAAAACAAATCCCCTTGTATTGCGACAATGAGATTGATATTCAGAGAAAATTTTACAAATGTAGGGCGGGTTATAAGCAACCCTTTTTCCAGGAATAGAAAGAAAGGGAAGGCACTAGACTTCTGCCACTTTGTGTGGCCTAAAAAATTGCCATGTGCTGACTTTGCAGCCTGGTAATATGAGGAATCATTTGTCAGTGCTTATCTTTATTTCTGCCAAGGTCTCCTCTCCCTTTGTCACTAGCTGATACTGGCCATCCTAAATAATGTTTGATGAACATGAATTTATCAATTATCCCAGGATCTGCCTGAGCCTCAGGGCCTCTGACAGCTTCTCAGAGAATGTGCTTCTGTACGTCTCTTTCCTGCACCATAACATGGGCAGATGACACAATTGAGCAGTGATATTTCTATGTTTAAAACATCTATTTAATTACTTAAATTTTGCTTCTGGGTGTTCGGTAACATGAAAGAGCAGTTAAAATAAGCAGAAAGCTAAATGGAGCGTAGTATGACAAACAAAGGGATTAAGGAGGGATGGACTTTTCAGACAAACTGGTTCAAAAAGTACTGGCTTTTGTAAATAAGCAAAAGTAACTCTAGAACAAGAAGCACAATACAGATCTTCAGATTGCCTGAAAATTGCTGAAATTGGCTGTTCTGGTGGTGCCAGGTTCTGAGCAGAATATAATCATGGGGTGTTTATTCCTACTGAGGGTACATTTAAATTTTAAATGTAAACAAATGGATGCTTCTATAAATTCCTTATTTAAAAAAAAAAATTCATCTTTTGGCCTCATTTCAGTGCTGCTCAAAAAAATGGCCAGAATTCAGTTAGCAGTCTGTTCAACAACTGCTCCTAGTCAGGAAAGCTTTTGTTGCTGATCCAAGACTACATTATCCTGGGTGGCAAAAAGTTTGCCACTTAAAAATTATTCTGCCTCCCAGGACTTCAAAGAGTTTCCTCCTGTCTTTGACTAATGTTAGCTAAAACACACACAAAGGTGTTCGTCTATCAGTAACAACAAATAATCCAAAGACAGTTCTAACATGAAATGTCTTGCCTAGCTTCAGGAAGAACTACTGTAACAAAAAAAATCACATCACCCCATATTTAAGTTAACACAAATGTAGCTTCTTCATCGATGGAGTCTAGGAGGAGAAGTGTTGTGCTTTGTCCCACATTTTTTCAGAAAAAAACCTAAGCCATATAATTGCTTAGGGGTGTAGCTGTAGCTTATAAGTCTGCTCACATTTTGCAGAGCATGGAGCTATATTTATCTGGGTTAATTAGCTGCCATTACAGTATTTTTATGCATTTAAAAGAAGAATTTAGCTTTTCAGCACACTGCAGATGACATATTATGCAGGATGACAATTAAATCGCAGTGTAGACAATGGTATAAACAAACTGGATTTCAGTGCCTGCTCTAAGTATTGCTGTTTTCCAAACATTTCCCAAACTCTAAGTATTGCTGTTTCCTTGCTGCACCAATAGGTAGAGATATCAGGAATCTTCCTAGCTGGGCAAATGAGAACCACTCTGATGAGGTGGTTAAATGGGTTCTCAGCCTGCCCTGCTGGAGGAGGTTGAATTACCCAATGATTTCTCTTAGTATGCACCTAAGCTGGCAGTATGACCCTTCCTTCACTCCTTCTTGTTTGAGCACAAGAGATCCTTGTGTGGATGAAGGTTCTATATCTCATCTCTCCTCGCTTCCAAACATGCAGACGCCAAGTACAGCCCAGAGCCTGAGGAAAAGCTTCAGACTTCAGCTGCTGTCAGTACAGCTGCATTTCATTGCTTTGAGAATGCCCCGGGCTAAAATAAATAAATAACCAGATAAATGGATGACAGTTCATATAACCAGTCCTGATTTACCTTCCTCTCCTTTCAAGCAATGAATCACCAGTAAAAGAGTGATGACTCACTAGGGGAATCCAAAACATGCCTTCTCTTTCATATGTGAGGCTGCAGTAGCCATCCATGCTCCAGAGGGGGAGAAAACTGGCCTGCATTTTAATATTTGTTTCCACAAAACTGAGTCAAAACTGCTGGTAGGTGCCAAGGGATTTTCAAGGAAAAGCAGCTGCCCTCGTATCTCGCGGATGTAGCGAGAGTGTATAAATGGCTGCACATGGCAGAGGGTCAACACCGAATTGTGTTTGTGAGAGTCTGGGTAGCAACCGCTGAACACAAGAAATCATCTGCAATAAGAATAAAATGCTACTGGCTACAAAGTAAGGACTGTGTTACTCAAAAGCTCTGCATGATGCTATTCAAGTTTGCCACTCAAAAAGGGGTGCCCAGAGTAAGAGTTCATTTAACATCACCAAGATTATTTGGGAAGAGAGTTGTGTCCTTAGTTGATTCTCTGGTACATGGCTTTGTGCCCTGAGCTCATTCTGACGGTCTCTGTTGTCTCTCTAAGGACCTGGATAGGTTCGCAGCTTGGCCTGGCCAGTCCCTGGAATGGGTGGACAAGTTCCATGCCACATTTTGGCAACATGGCAACAGGCCCTTCTTCCCTGTTTGGGTTTCCCTTTTCTCTCTGCACAATTTCTTCACTGTGCCACCTGCCTTTAGAGGATTGCCTTGGTGCAAAAAAGTCCCTTTTTCCTGGGAACCCCTAAAGGACGCTGTGGGTGCACAGGGACAGCTCCTTCCCCACCCTGCTTGGGGAGTGCAGGAGTACATTTGATGAAGGAAGCTTTTAGCTGATCCCAGATTGGCACTGTACTGTAAACCAGGCATGAGCGTGGCCAGATGTCACAAACATGCTTGGTAGCTGGGGCAAGATACTCTTCAGTGCTGACTCTCCCTAAGAGCCTCAATCTGTTGTCTCAAACACCAGAGGCAGAGGGACAGTGATCTGGGATGCGAGAGATTGAAGAGGCATGGAAGAAAAGAGTCATTTTTTAATCTAATTTACCAAGTCATACAGCTTAAACTTCCAGCTTTAACGTCCTCACAGAACTGCCACTCCTCTCTTTTGCTTCCCATTTACTACAGGAAACAGTTTGCCAGGAACCTTATATGGTCATATCCTTGAGTGTGTATTTTTTGAATTATATATTTGCCCAACGGGATTATTTCCACCAAAAAAAGTCTATGTGGCTGTCACAATTCCCAATCTGTTTCTCTTCAAGGAAAACAATTGTAGCTGAATGGAGTCTTATTTAGTTTTTGAAATTGTAAAGGACTAGCAGGGGGCTCTGTCTGTATAAGGACCTTTCTATCACTCTGAACCTAAAGCCTATGTGAAAATCTGTAGCTAAAAAAAGAAGAGATCAGTCAATCAAAAGAGCTTACATTCAAGAAGTTGAAGGAAACATGCAAGATAATGTTTATGCACTGTTTATATTAGAGAAGAAAACGCAGTCCAATTCGACAGACTTTTAGCTTTCACATACTTTCATTGGAGTAGTTTGGATTGCAGAGAAGGTCTTTCTTCTCTGGTTTTTACACTTGAGGGACTCAATCCAGTCCCTCATGAGTACATTCAGGAAATGGATGATATTAATTTCATTTTTCATTCTGCACAGCAGCAGGTCTATCTTTAATTCAGTATAAACAAAGTGTTTCCTCTAATTAATTCTTATCATGCATTTAAAAAATAAAAAAACCCAAATGGATCAAGCTATTCAAAGGGACTATAAAGATTTTTAAAATTTTATTTAAATATCATTTATTTATCCAATCATCTTTCTTTTTCAGGGCAATTTTCTGCTCAGCTTCCTGCATTTTTTACCACCCTGTTCCATTTTAAGAAAAATATCACAGGCTTCAAGTTGCTCCTGTGTTATATCATCAAAACGCTGGGAAAATTACTATTTCAAAGGTAATTGTTATTAATAGTTTTAATTTTGTGAACATTATTTTAAAAGTAAAACAAGTCTTTGGTGTTCCATCCCTAAAACTGAAAAAAATATTTTGGCAATGAAGAATTTTGTGCTTCACTAATACAGCAGCTGCATTGAGAACAAGTCTCAAAAATTATAAACAGTACTTGTTAAGCCATGTAAGTCTTCCCAAATGACACAATATGGTTTTATTTGGCTGAAAATGAAAGAGTAAATTTAAGTTAATCCTGAATACTGTGGGAGGACAGATAGAGATAGTGCTGAAGGCAATCTTGCCTCCAATATATTGCAGCTGTGAACATTACCAAAGAGTGGGAACAGCCTTGCCCTCCCAGCTCTGGGTGTGATAAGAGTGAGTGAGGTGATGGAGAGGCAGTAGGAGTCTGCTGGTTGTGCTGTGAGGAGGAGGGGACAGGAGCTCCTGTGAGGGACAGAAAGGGTGACATGCCATACAAGGGACAGACAGGGTTAGGCAGGTGTGCTAGGGACAGGAAGGAGGGAGCTGGAACTGCAGAATGAAGAGAGAGGAAGGAGAGAAAGAGCCAGAGCTGTGTGGAGCTGCCCATGGGAGGCTACACAGAAAAGTTATGAAAGACCTCTAGATAACAAGGTGCTGATGCTTGGAGCTTTCTGGAGTTTTAACCAAAGCACTCTGAGTGGCAAATTCAAATATATTATCTAAAGAAAGACTGCTTGTTTGCAGTTTTCATTATTTTATATGTTTTGTACATCAACTCTGTCAAAATGCACTTTGTAAAACATTAATAGTATGCAACTAGTTGCATATTGTTGCTATGTTTCCTTAAGTTTTTATGTATCTCTGCATTCCAGTCACCTGGCAAACCAAGCTGTAGTGTTAAACACCCCAACCAATTCTCTTGACTTCCACAGGACCCATAATTCTTTCCGAGGGTTTTCACTTCAGAGACTGATTTGAAGGTGAGTCCTTTGGATGTATTTCACAGAGGAATGGCAGGAACTAGCACATTATTCCACCCAAGTGCCTGTGTTTGAGTGAGAGCATCTGTATACTACAATTTTGGAGGGAAGAAAAATGAGGAAGCTTCAAAGCAGCTCAGATGCTGTTAACAGTGTGGAATTTGGCAATAGGAGAAACAGAAGCTGCTTGATAATGTTTGCACCTTTGAGATAGCAGGGTGAACACTCACTGGTGGGTCACTCCATGGCTTTGGTGCTATTAACCCAGATTTGTCTGCAGGTTGCTCGATACTGGATGTATCAGGATGAGTCCCCCTAAAAACTTAACGAGTTTCATTCAGTATTTATGAAACATATTTAAGATCTAAAGTTTTTGCATATGGTCCACAATCTCTTTTCTGTTCCTGTGATCTGATGGACTGAGAATGTAGAGGAAAATTAATACATCATCAACCAAAAAAATGGAATTTTCTACATGTATTGGTTTTGGAATAATCCTGAAGTATTATAACATCATGGAAGGACTATTAACATAATATATTTATACAGGGACAATGTATATTTAATCAGTATTTAATGGTGATATAATAATAGGTTTCCCCATAGGGAGTGAAAATATGATTTTCATCTTCCTGAATTAATAATCTTGCAGAATACTGAAGACCATATCTACATTTCACTCACATGCAGAAAGAAGAAATCTTTTTTCTGAGCAAGTAAGGAAACCTCTAAAACAAATCAAAGATGTGGGCAGTGAGAACTAATTAACTCAAGGCGAGTAACCCAGGAAAATTAATGCTGGACTGGAGGGAGTTCAAAGACTTTCAGGGTAACAGTTTAAAATGAAGCTTTTTATGGCCTTGAATAGTTAAGACCTTGTGAAAGACTACTCTTTTCAGAAGGCATGAAACATCAAAGGCGAGGGGAATAGAAATAAATCTGTGCACAAAAAGAACTGAGGAAGGAAGAACTTTCATTGTGTTCACTGAAGGGAAGGATTCCTCAAGATCCTCAAAGTCTACTCAGGAGATAGTGGCCACTACTACTGCACTATGAACAGGGGCATGGATGCAGAGAGATTGTCAAATGATCATGTGTAAGGGTTCAGATACGCCACATGCCCCTTAGATGATGTGTCTGGTGGATGCTCCAGCTGTGTCAGGATCTTCAGCACAATGTGTGCCCCATGTCTGCAAGAAGCTTCCCTTGTACTGCTGCTGAATTCAGTGTTCATTAATCAGCAAGAGAGAAGAGAGGTGGTTCTGAATCACTGATGTAAAGTGGCACCATAAAGCAACTGTGATCTCAGGACACATCAGGAAGATTTTTTGCAAGAGAAATAAAGTACCTCAGTATAAGATGCTTATGTGGTCCTGTCAGGAAAAATAGTGATCAGCTTTTAAATGGGTGTTTCAGAAGAAGGAATTGAAACTTAGAACATCTGTTGAAAAGGGCCATGGAAATGACAGGATTACTTGCAGGGTTACAGAAGAAAGTCAAGAGTTTTCTCCTTATGCCTACTACAGTGAAGGCTGAAGAAAGAGGGACAAAAAGAGGTAGGAAGCTCTGACAAGGTGCCTTAGGAAACATCAAAGCAAAAAAGAGAGGTTGCTGCTGAAGGACAAAAGAGGTGGGTGACCACAGATCTCGAATAGATGTACCCGTGAAAATAGAGGGTTGATGGCAAAGTGGAACAGCTGCAACAGGAGACTGTGAGAGACAAAAACACAACTGTTGGTAAGAAAAAGGGAGAAAACCAGTTGTTTGAGCATCATTTTTCTGGATGCTTGTTGTTTTAGGATATATTTATCATTCTTTGATTAAACTTTGAAAATACTACAAACTCCTCTTTTAACATCAGCTATATTTTCTACTGAAAGACAGTGTTGACTGGGAAAGCTATAGGCAGGAGCAGAGTGAGTTATTTTACTTTATACATCTTGAATGTTTCAGCACTATTGCTTGGTGGTAGAACAAAAAAATCAAATTAATGATAGAAAAAAATTCTATAATAAATATGGTAGAAAACTGAGGTGCACGCTTTTTTGTAAGCACCTACTGCTGAAGAGTGTTAGTTTGGAAACACTGGTAGCACCAGTGTTTAAACATTGCACAAATATTTAATATTTAAATACCACTACTGTCCAGTTTTTGGAGGGAGCTGTCTTGCAGAAAATTGTATTTAGGAACAAATAATGTGTATACTGATTCCTTACACATGAAACCTGCCCTTTTCCAAGCAACCTCACTATGTCAGCTCATTATGGTTATGAAAAAAAAAAATTAAAATATGTTACCATGCCTGCTCTAGAACTTTTAAACACAAAATTACTTTTTTTTTTCCCCTGAGATTTCTTAGCTGGTTGAGACAAACTCTACCTTCTTCCAAAAGACAAATACAACAAGCCACAGTTCTTTCCCTTCTTTCCTAAGATTAGGATTTTCCCCTTAAGGCTCCATACAGATTCAGTGACATCACAGATGTATATTTTATAACAACATATATTCTGAATACCTCAGGAGAGTAAGGTATTTCTAACTTCTGTCAGCATGTGAGTGAGGTTTCTCAAGGTTCACGAAAATATGTGTGTGGATGAAGATCAAGCTTGGAGATTTTCCGCTGAACAGGAAAGTATTTTTTACAAAACTGTCAAAGTGTGTATTAAAAAATACTTTAATAATTTGGCATCTCATTATCATTTTACTGTACAGTAAAAATTACTGGCCCTGCAGCATCACCATAATTTATTTGATATGCTACTACCTCAAATGTATTCTTTCTCTATTAGAGAGAATGAGACACAACATGTCTGTATATATATCTACACACTAAAAACTGTGATTGATTTGGCTTGATTTTGATTAAGCAGATATGCACTGTTCATTTTTATCCCAAAAGAGATGGAAGGTAAAAAATGAATGAAAAATGTTAGCAAAGTCATTTAAGAATGAATGTGATTAGAATCCATATCCTTCTTACTGTACTCAGAACACTCAAGAGCAAATGGCAAATGTATTCCAGCCACTGGCAAGCAAAGATTAGATAATAAATCTCAGAGAAATGAGAAAGGTTAATAGAAGACCATAATAAGGAAAGAAAATGATCTCATGGATTCAATTAGGAATGCTGATATCTAGCGCTAAAAGTAGAAACCAGAGATTCGGAGATACGTGGACATGGAGTTGTATGTCATTGAAACAAGAAAATATTGAACAAAAATGCTTTTTTGGTAGAGAAAATCCGTTTTAGACAGGTGGAAGATGGACAGAAGTATTTAGTCCACTGAAAAAGCTTCTTTACTAGCTAGATTGGATACTCTTGTTTTGCTATAATAAAGCTGGACTGAATATTTGTGTATTTCCTCCAGTGTGAGCATCTGTCAAAGTCACTCTCAATGGTCAGGAATCCTCACCTCTCTTCTTTGTTTCCCAAGCAGGTGTATTCCCCAGTGAATTCTACAGCCTTGTTTTTAACCTTGATTAGTTAAAGATAAATAGGTAAGTATAAATACAAAGAAAGAAAAAGTTTTCTCTTACTTTGGGCTGTTATTGCTATGAGATACAGTTAACAGAGTAGCTTACAACTTCTATCAACTCACTTCCAGGTCCTTATCCAGAATTACAAACCAGAAATACAGAAAAGCTTTTGCAAAATGTTATTCTATGATTTTGCAGAAAATCGTAAAAGAAAATTCTCCTATTTTAAAGAAGAAAATACAGGGATAAATATAGAAGGACGATCATAAAACTTGAAGTTAGAATATGTCTTTCTACAGCAAAAAGCAATTAAGTACTGGGGAGAATTAAAAAAAAATTTTAAAAAAATAAAATGAAAAACAGTCTCCTGGAGCTCAAGGAATAGTTGTTCACACAGTTGGCCAGGAGAGGGACTGCTGATGTCTGAGTCATGCTCTGCCCAGCAGAGGCTGCCTTAGTTATGCCAGAAAGGCATTTCCAGGACAGTGCTGCTGCCAGGTAGGGGGGTTTGCTTTTGATACTAAACTGCAGTATGAAAGTTTTTACTTTCAGGATAGGGAATGGAATCTTGCGATTTCAATGAGGATTAATTGGGCAAGGTTCGATCCCTTTCCCTGCACTTCTTGTCATCCCATTCACTTTTATTTTTTTAACTTGGTTTCTGAATTTTTCTTTTTTTTTCCTACATTCCATTTCTTCAAATTCTTCTCCTGAGCCTTTATTTACATTTCTTCCCTGATTTCAGGATTTGAATTGGAGGAATTTTTGAAAGTTTTGGTCCTTTTCACTGCCACTCGTTTCATCTCAGTGCATTTGTTTGTAATCACCCCATTTCCAAATTTGCTGTGTTTTTTCAATTGCATTTTATTTGATGATATCTCCTTTCCAGAGCGTTTGTTAGACTTTGCTCTCTGATTTCAAGATTTCATTCCCTTTCCTGAAAGGAAGAACTGGAGATTCAGTTAACTGCCCAAGCTTTCAAAAAATGCACACACACCTCGAAGTTCTGCATTGTGCCCTAATGGATGAAGGGGTTTATTTAAATTTAAAATGACACAGACTTTTCTCCAGGCTTAAATGAATCAATTATACAGCAACTAGAATACAACTCAATCTTGGCAATATCCAGGCTGTTTGTTTGTAGGCTGAAAGCACTAGTCAGCCATTGTCCAGCACTCCCTTCTCTTTCTCACTTATCTGCCAGGCGAGCCTTTGGCCATTCTCTGTTTCATTTTACGACTGCAGGCTGGACCACTTGTTCTCCCAATACTGTGAAGACACAGTGATCTCTGTTTTAACTTGTATACATCTGTTTCCAATAAAGGGCCCAGAGTTCCAAATAAAACTTTGAAATACATGTTGCTATCATCCTTCTCCCCCCGCCCCCCGCCTTTTATATAACTACCTAATGTACTTTGGTTTCAAACATTTTCAATTTGCAGACCTCCAAAATCCTCCCCATGGAGATATGTAGTGAATTGAAGCCTGCTAACATTTCACAGTTCCATTTCTCAGACCCTTAGAGAAGGAACCCATAGAGTCTACAAATTAAAGCCCACCATAATTTCCAAGCCTTATTGTGATTGCAGCCAGCCGGTGAATATGTCCTGTGACTCTAGTTGTATCACTTGATTTTACAGGCCTTCCTGAAAACAGAGGGATAGAATTCCCAATTAAACAGCATTAAATTGGTGAGAATTGACTTACATACATATATTGAAGACAATTTTGTATTTCCCCATCAGAGCTTTGCCAATGGTGATTTACTTTAAAGGGATATAACTAGGAGAAAATATTCCTTTATTCAGTTAGAATACCTTTATTTCTATCAGTCAAGTGCAAACATATCAACAAACTCAAGAAATCACTTTAACTCTATGCATCTACTTTGCAGCCAGAGGAGTAGTATTCTGGAAAGCAAATTTCCCTTCTGCATGTGCAGTTGTCACCCCAGATAGGGCACCCAGGAGGAAAATGGACCTGTCATAGCCCGGCCTGTCCCTCATGTTTCCAGTCATTGGTGTGTGTGCACAGTCCTGAGGTCCTAGGCACCCAGTGCTGAGACAGGAAATTGAGGCTGTATCCAAACTAGGACTCAAGGAGAATCCAGACCTCATGTTAGATACCCCAACACACAGGGCATGCAAAAGAGGGAGAGCTCAAACAACGTCCAGAACAGCTGCCTGGTACTTACACACATCTTCTCCTGAGCTTACAACTACTTTAAAAATCAAGATGTTTTCTATCTTTTGAAAATACTGAGGCACTTGGTTCTTACATTCTAGGCAGGTATTTATCTGCCAAATACATTCTGACCAACCTCTCCCATAATGGCCCCCCAGTCACTCTCCTACTTGGCTGTGACACTATGGAAACTTGTCTATCAACACAACAGAAAAAACTCCCTCTCAGTTATGGGACCATAGGTTGTTATGCAGAAACAAAAGGAATGACCAAACAGGATGGAGATTATGAGAAGATTCAGGGATATTGCTATCAAGGCATGTTCCTCCAAAGCTATTTGCAGAAGGGATATGTTCTGGGAAAAAAAAAAAAAAAAAAAAAGCCAAGAACAAACAAACAAATAACCCCACACCACACACACACATGCACACAGGAGTTTTATTACTCTGCACTTCTCATTGAGATTTCTGAAGAATTTGCCTGGAACAATAAAACAGAGAGAGAAAAGTTAAGTTACTCTTTCTTTTCCCCATATGCTTCAGATTTGTCTAATTTGGATGAAAAGTGATGGGTGGGTGTCGCAATAGGACACGAAATGAGCCACACGAACACAGGCGAGTTCAAAGGCAAGAAAGAAGGCTAGTTTATTTTTCTGGCTCCATCTTATATAATTTCCAGACAATGGCCATCGATTGGAGGATGAAGTTGCCACCTCTCCAACTAGACTGGCTCATTCAACAGTCTGTCAACTTGCCTCCTCCCAGAGGAGAAATATGTAAACAAAAGAGATAATTCCAAAAATATACATAGTTTACAGTTTACGTGAAGGTTCATGAGAACTCCTCTACAAAAAATGCTAAACACTGAGAAGGCTAGAAAAATCAGGGCAACAGGTGGGTATGGACTTTCAAGGACACTTGCTCCAACTGTACAGAAAAGCTCAGCATCCGTTCATCTTTTGGGGGAGCAGAAGGTATATAAGTAGCTAGGAAAGTAGAAACACCAAAATCTGTAAATCCTTACTTGAACTTAATGGCCAAACTTCTGCCTGTAGGTGACAGACTCCATTCCCCATTGGTGCAAATCCTTTTAATCAATGTATTGCTTCAAATCATATACACTGTAAAATAAAGTCATTTGCGTTTGACTTTCCTGTGTTGCAAAGAAATATACTTCCTATTATCAAAGGTGTCTGATACACAAATCACACAAAACAGTTTTTGGAGAAAAAGTTTAAAATCCAGTGGCTGATGCAACATGAGACGGGAAAGTGTTGCATGAAAATGCAAGCTGTGCCTTGTAGAAGTTTTTGCAAAGCAATTACTTTTTAAAAGCTATTTCACAAGAGTATTTAAAAGAGCTGTTAACTCAACTTCTTATTCACACGTAGGAGTTTCATAAAAATTCATTTTAGAATATAAAGCAAATGTCTCCCCAGCCATTTCAAAGAGATGGTGTCCCTTGTAGTTTCGATATATTAAGATACTGAGCATACGATTTTATGTAAAGTTTCAACATGACTAATAGGGTTCAATTAGAGTGTTAAATAATCAGTCTTTAAAATAAGTGTGGGAAGAGACAAACTAAGGCATTGCTATGTTTTTCTTCCTCTGAATTCATAGCTACAGTTCTGCGATTACCCTCTAAGTTTTCTTTATGGTGCATTTGCATGTTTAATAAGTATTTCAGTCCAAATAAAGGTTTAAACAGAAAACAAGAGTAAAAAAAATAAAATCTTAATTTTCATCAAGCCAAGGACACAAATATGTCAGATATATTTGAAACCAACTACATTAATCAATTGTATTAATTTAGGACCTTTCACAATAAAGTTCCTTTAGTATTAATTTATTTAAGTAGACTGAAAAGCCATTTAATAAATTCATCATGGTCAACAGAATTTTTTCCCCTCTGGTTTCAAGACACATGACTGCTATTCCATAATAAGTATTTTTGCCAGTGAACAGTCTGTGATAGACTGCACATTTGAGCCCTGGTATGCCATGTTTGCTTCCATCCCAGAAGCACTGAACATACAAATGACTGCCTTTTGTGCAAAGATCATGAGTTACACAGGGTAAAGAATCTGAGTTAAATATAATCAAATTTAAACACTGTGCTATAAAATTACAGCCTGGATTATTTTTGCTTGCTTGTAGTCAAGAGATTTAAATGAGCATTTCCAGTAATCTCATTTCAACAGTTCAGATTGACACTTCACAGTAGCTACAGTTGAGTCTATTAAATGTTTGGATACCAGAATGAGGAAGGAAGGGGACTTTATTTGAATTGATTGACTTTTTCAGCTGCTCTCTGAAAACATCCATAGCAGGCTCACTGTCCTTGACCTACTCAGACACAACTTTTACCGTAAAATGAGGTTTCAGCTTCAACATCAGAAACGAGATGGGAAATAAGAATGTTGAATTATTGGCATTAGCTATCATTTTTTTTTCCTTGAAAATTATTTATCTCAGAAAGGAAGAACTTCTAATCAAACATTTCAATTCAGTGGAACCCAGCACACTGACATCCTATAGACACTGTTAACACTGTTTTTTCAGTAATATTTGAGACGGCTCTGACATAAGGATTGCTATGCAGAAGTGTATGGGTGAAGTACACCCAGTAAGTTTTACAAGGAAACCTTTTTCTTTCTTTATGCAAAAATGTATCTTTTTCTTTAAGAGCTTGGAAAAGAAGATCACCTTTTCCCTTTGAAATTTTAATTTCAGCTCTTAAAGGAATCTGAAGAGACCCTTAAAATATTTTGAGTCTTTGTGCTTAGTTGCAATTAAAACCTTCACCAAACTGGAACATGCTCTCATTGCTTGACATTCAACTGTGGTGACCAGTCTGAGCTCAGTACGACTGGCATTGTAGTCTTTGTGCTGATGTGTAGTGGTGAAAATTTCTGTAGTGTGTATGTCTGGAAGATATTGCTCTCCAGAAATAATGTGTCTACGGTGGCATAACGAGGACACAGAAAGTTAATTTCCCATATTATCCACTGGAAAAAGCTATTTTAAATGAACAGATTTTAAAACGAACAGATAGAGAGTACATCAGAAAATTGCTTGTCTCTCCAATTCGCGCTATTGAAATAGCACTTGGGGACTGATTTGTGATAATCTGGTGATACACTGGAAAGAGCTGAAGGAGCAATGTCCCCCCTGTTGGCAATGATAAGCAAGAATGAGATTTCTTATTACTGGCCGTGTACCTGCTGAAATTACTACTCAAGTACTTTTTGCTATTGCTGTTTTTCCTTCTGTTGTAATTAAAGCAACACCAGAACACTGCCTTCTGATGTGTTTCAATTAAACCAAAGTCAGCTTCTCCATAAAATCCTATCCAAGAGACAATATACTAACTTTAACACCCTTTCAAAGTTTCTAGCACTTTCACTATTTAGTGGGGCCTTTATTTCAGAGAATTGCATTTCCAAATACTCATGAGACTCCAGATGATTTTGGTTTTTGTGAGGTCACATCCTCATTACTAATTTAATTGAAGCAGGATTCCTGGTTGATCCTAGATACAAGAGTGCCAGCGTGTGACCTGAGTGTTTATCATGCAACAACTCAGATAAAATTCCATATTCTTTCAACAGCTGATTTGATGGAAGGAAAATAAGTATGGAAACACACTCCATGATCTGATGCAAAACTTCAGCCAGATTCATAGATATGATAGTAAATGTAATTTTTATGCCAGGACCAGGTTTATTAACTAGTAGCTGAGCAACATTTTCTTTCTCTGCATACATAAATTGGGTTTGGCTGTTACTTAAATCTTCATCCAAGAGCCCAGCCCCTTCATGGATCAATTGAGACCTCATGCCTGCAGAGCCAAGACCTACTCATATCAATCACAAGTCGTGGGGAATGGAGCCTTCACCCTAGTCCTGCACACTGAAGTACTTCACTCATTAGAGGGAGTATGAAAGATGAATATTGCTTAAAAGGACTGGGATTAAATTACTGTGGGAGGACAGAGATAGTGCTGAAGGCAATCTTGCCTGTCATATATTGCAGCTATGATTATTGTCAAAGAGTGGGAACAGCTTTGCCCTCCCAGCTCTGGGTGTGATAAAAGAGTGAGCTGGTTGGAGTCAGCTGGAGTCTGCTGGCCGTGCTGTGAGGAGGAAGGGACAGGAGCTCGTGTGGAGGACAGAAAGGGGGAGATGTTGTACAAGGGACAGACAGGGTTAGGTGGGTGTGCTAGGGACAAGAAGGAGTAAGCTGGAACTACAGATGGAAGAGAGAGGAAGGAAAGAGCCAGAGATGTGTGCCCATGGGAAGCCAGAAAAGGTACAAGAGCAGTCATATCTCCTCTGTCAAATTACTGCTGTGGAATATATAAAGCATTTTCCCCTGGAGACTTTTCTCTTAATCACACAAGCTATGCCTCTATTGCTAAATAAAATCACGTTTGAGGACACTGACATAGCAAGTGAGATGGTATGGTCCAAACAGGGACAGGTAGCAAGCTATCAGTTCAGTAATTCAGATAGTCAGGAGACCAATATTTGATCTCAGTTTCTGGGCCTCTTGTTAACAAAATAGAGCCATGATAGGAATGCTCAGTAACCCACTGCACAGAACCATGGCTAAAGTCACAGCCCTCAAGCGTCTGCCTTTCTGCAGTAGCCATCTCTTCTGTCAATGGCACAGGGTTCCCTCTTTCTCCAGACTGTCCAGAGATGGATTGGCTTAGGACATGGATCTAATGTTTGGTCCATACTGCTTGGAAATGTGCCAGTCCCAGGGGACAAGAGGAAGAAAATAGCAAAAGGGAGATGACAACAGACGTCAGTAAATATAAAGACAGAGTAGTTCTGTCCATCTCATGTCCAGTTCTACTGACACAGCTGTTTCTTTATAATCTGTTAATTTGTGTATATGTTTTTATATGCAAGTAAGAGGCAGTTTCATGTTACAGCTAAAGGAAACTAACCCCCAGCTGCAATCAAATGGTCCCAACATTTTCCTTATGCTATTTCCTTAGCATTTGTCTCACTTGCAATGAGCCAGTTTCAAACCCTAAACTACACAACTGTACCCTAATTTCTGTCAGCACAGGTCCCTGAATAAATTAACCACTGAACAAGAGCCCATCATGGTGAGGCTGTACTAGAACCCAGAAAGGAAGGTGCTTAACTGGGAGGCAGAAATAGGAGCAGAACTGGCTTTTGTGTCAGCCAACAGCTATTTGACAGGCTCAGCTGTACTTGCAAACATACTGTCAGCCAAGAAGATTTTTATTTAGTAGAGATTTTTTTGGGCCTAACAATATCTACTGTTGCATGCAGAAATTTTGACACAAGAAAGATTTATTCCTTAAGACCTGAAAATACAATTAATAGACAGATTTAGATACATGGGTCAGTTTGAAACTGGAACATTTTCTATTTCTCAGGATGTGATGTCTATCCAGTCTTACCTTGAATCTCATGTCAAAAGTAGGATCCCACCATATACTTGCTGCTTCCTTTTCAGTGAAGAAACCATAGATGCATTAGCAGCAAGAAACCTCTGTAGTCTGAAACTTTGGCTTATCCTTTTAGAATGCTGCTTTCTGGGAATATTGAGAGTAAATCAGTTCTATGAGCTGAATCTCTCAGAAGATCACTGCATTATTAATAGCTGATTTAATTTAGCTAAACAAAGAATGGTTTCTGAAGTTAGACTGGATTTCAACCGCCATTTTTGGATTTATGTAATTTTATCCCTAATTGCTTCCTGTGCATGGATTGCCACACAACTATAATTCCTATATAATATTAAAATGAATAGCTGCTAGGCAATGCTAATCTTTTCTACCATCATGTTGGACATTTTATTCCCCCTCCTGTTTGGATCTTTCCCTAAAAGGGATTTTTAACTTCATCTTGAAATTGCATTGTTGCATTTTCCTAGTCATGCCTTCCCACTTCTCCCCCCTCCCACCAGAGATCCTTCTGCTGCTAATTGTTTATTGAGTTCTAGCGTATCACAGAAATAAAAATGTCTTGGCTTGGAAGCGACTTTAAAGATCATCTAGCTCCAACCCCATCCCACGGGGAGAGAGAAACACCTTCCTCCAGACCAGGTTGCTCACAGCTCCATCCAACCTGGCCTTGAACACCTGCAGGGATGGGGCATCCACAACTTCTCTGGTAGTAGTCCAAGGCTATTCTCACTGTCGAGACATATGAGGTGCACTCAGCCATTCTGATGTAGGAAAGCAGCCAGCACGAAGGCCATGCTCTACCAACATGGCTTTTTAACAATGAAATTTGTTCTAAGAAGAAAGTTTTCAAAGTTAAAATAATGCCTCAGCACCAAATCCCTTTCAAAAGGCAAAGGCAGTGACAATATATTACTCTGTACCTATCTCTATAAATACAGTATATCCTTCAGCTACTTCTTTCCAGATACCATATTTATATTTATTATCAATAACTGAACAATACACAGCAACATTCTGCAATGAAGCCCTGATCACACTGTGCTTTGTTCACTTAGAGTAAGTTTTGTGTCACCAGTAGAAATATGGTTACTGCTCTGAGGCTTTTTTTGACTGAACAATTTCCTCAATGGTCATAACCTTACAGATACATATAATAAAACACTTGCAGAAAAGATTTTAGTTAACATCTACAAATAACTTTAAAAATGAAGAATGGTAATGATTTTTCTCCTTGCTACTTATTTCATTAAAAATTACTCTAGATGTTGAAATGGACAGCAGTAGATATAGAGATTCAAAGAAAGAGTAGTAGCAAAATATTCAGATACAGTGAAGGGAGATGACATTAGTAGACTTTTTTTTTTCTGGGAAAAGGGAGAAAGTGTTGATAATCTTTGGAAAAATAGATAATAAAGCAGTTTAAGTGCTCGCAATGTACGAGACTTCAAGCCTGAATATGTTGGGCCTCTGTTGAAAAAGAATGACTGAGATTTACTGTGGAGGGAAATAAAAAGAAGCCGTGCATGAGAAGGAGCCTGGGTCTTGGAATGCGGCAGGAAATGAGGGTCATCTTGCACACTTTATAATCCATATCCCAAGACACTTTGAAATAACCAATAATACTTTGAAAATGTTTGTTACTTTCAGTTTTATTAAATTACAAATTACTTTCTCATCAATCAATTAAATAGGCAAGACTAGGACTTGACTGTGTATTCCTGAGTTGATCTGCCATAAATCAAGCCTACAGTCGGATGAGTGTTTAATTATGTGTTCACAAACTGTAGTGTATAAAGGAATTTACCTATCAGGTCATATCTTTTACTTCTTATTTGAAGAATTTGTTTCTCATCAGCCACTGACTGGCCACAGTAAACTTTCTTTATAGCCCACTGTCAGGACAGAATCTCACCTAGGAAGGTCCTAAGGGAAAGATATCTGGGGGACAGCTGAGGTCACTTGGTCTGTTCATCCTGAAGGGGACTGAAGGGAGACCTCATCTCAGTCTCCACCTTCCTTGTGAGGGGAAGAGGAAGGGCAGACACTGATCTCTTCTTTTTTGTGACCAGCAACAGGACTCAAGGAAACGACATGAAGCTGAGTCAGGGGAGGTTTAGGTCAGATAACAGGAAAAGCTCCTGCACTCAAAGAGTGGTTGGGCACTGGAACAGGCTCCCCAGGGAAGTAGTGACAGCAGCAGCTTGACAGAGTCCAAGTGTTTGGACAATGCTGTCAGGCACGTGGTGTGACTTGGGGATGTTCCATGCAGGGGCAAGAGTTGGACTTGATGATTCTTCTCGATCTCTTCCAACTCATAATATTCTGTGATTCCATGTGCCCATTGACTCAATTAATTGTCAGCTTGAGGAAATAACTCCATACCTTGCAGAAAGAAGATTCATTTTTCAATCTGAACATGTACACCTCTGGCTTTGTTTATCTTGAATTTGCTGTATTTGGCCCACATTTGTGAAGTGAGTACAAGGAAAGCTTTATATCAAGATACAAGCAGCAAGCTTATTTTTAGAAAACAGACTGGGTTAAAAAAACATGAGGAGTCAGAGTTTTTTTCATCTATTGTGACAAGAAAAGCCAGAGGGTAGTATGCCTGCCAGTGCACCCAAGAGCAAAAATGGATCAGAAAAATTACAGTTTTCCAGAATGGATTGTGTGGCCAAAAGGTGTCGTGACACCCATTTTTAGTAAATTTAAACCATACCATAACCACACCACAGTGCTTCACAATCTTTCTACATTATTTATTGAAAAGCATCAGCCACCTGGGGTTTTTTGCTTGCTTTTAGGAATTTTTAGCCTGATGGGCGATCACAGGTGATTTGTCTGCGGTTCCTTGTTAATGCAAACAATTGAGTGCACTGGGTTTTTTAAGGCTATCAGGCTATTGGTAGATGTATCTCAGACTCCTAGGGTAAGTCATCACCGCTCCAGAGGGAGAGTTTCAGAGACAGACTTCGTATTTTGTAAGGATGAAGCTTTTTGGGAAGTCAACCCTAAGTTCTATAATCACAATTTCTCTCCTACTGATATCCTAAGAAATATACTGTTAAGAACTGTTCTCCCATCTTCTCTATTTGGTCTTTTCAATATATTGCTCTCTTGAGGAGAGTCTAGGAAATCCACATTTCCAGAGTGACTCAGTGCCTAAAGGATCATTGTCACCAGTTAGTGAACCACTATGATGAGTAAGTCATGAGAGGAAAAGAAGTTTCTAACATCAAAACCTATAATGCTCAAAAAAGAAAAGAGCTACATTAGATAGAATCCAAATAATTCATTGTCTTTGACCCCAACTTACACATAAAGTACTTTATAGGATAAGTCATCACAAGTTTTGTCCTGATCTTAAACTTTCTTCTGCTATAAAAACACGCTTTTCAATGGGCAGATAATCACAACATTAGGAAAGAAGAAAATACAGGTTTTCTTTCTTCCAGCCAAGGCTGGTGATGCTTCACAGAATTCGATTTCTTAGAAATAGCAGGTCTTTAAGAGATTTGGCTGGTCCCAGATGTCATTAGGTGTACAGAGAACAGATCACCCTACTACAGTGCCCTTCAAAATCAGTGAAATATTCTTTAATAAATTTGCATAAGGGCACAAGCTCAAACTCTAAAGTCAAAAATAATACATCAATTCTAATTCATTATGCCAAAATCTTTATCTCACATATTTAACTTCTGCTAATATATATGAACATGTTTGGAATCCATAGAAGTTCTTACTGGAAAACCTAATTTAGCCAGAGATGGGAAAGTTGCCACTAAAACTGTACCTTAACATTTTGTCAAAGAACAGTGAATTACATGCTCTTTTAATCAACTTCCAGCTTGCCAAAGAAAACCATATCCGTGCTGTCATAAGGTGATCTGAGAGCAGTAAAATTATACATATCATGCAATGTTTAGAGTGCCATGGAATAATTACAGATTAATTTGAAAGATTAATTTCAGGCTCTTTTCTGAGCAATTAAGACTCTTGGTGTGGGAGGGGAATGGTCAGCTCCAGGCAAAGCATGAGATTTCCAAGAAGCATGAAGAACAAGGATGTCTCTATCTTGCACACCTGTAATTAGTACTTTCCTGTTGCAACCATCTTAGCATATAGTAAATGAGAGACTCTGGCTATTTTCACCCAGGTCAATTCTTGCCAGACTTGATCAGCTTTGCATTTTTTACTGCTGGGAGCCAGATGATGGCTGCCCTTGCTACAGTGCAGGATACCCTTGGATGGAAAAAAAAAAAAAAAAAGAGAGAATGCACAAAAAAACCCCAGTGTTATGTTTCCCCTCCAGAAGGTGGGGAAAACTGGTGAAATCATATAATTATTTTGTATGATTTTTTGGGAGTGTGGAAGTTCTCGTGTTGAATCTTGAGCATTGGCTGCATAGTAATGTATCACTGCTTGTATAGAAAAATGTGGGTTGTGATCTTTGGTGTACCGAACACCTCTGATTTCAGTTTCTGGGCAGCTTCATGTGCTCAATATTTTGTCATATTCTGAGACATGAATAGCTTGATACATGAGTATAGACTAGTTTAAATTCATAAGCAAGATACTTATTTACAGAATCCCAGGATAAGAGTTCTCCTATAGAATGCCTCAGATTTTAATTTGCCTCAAATATGTGTCCTTGCCAAGGACATATCAGAAGCCAGATAAGGTCATTCAGAAATTTATTACAGCTCCAAGGCTTTGAACTAATACAAATAAAGGCAGATAAGTCCTTAATATCCCTTTGGTACTTGGCAAGTGCAATATGTTGAGGGTTTTTTTCTGGGGAGTGGGAAAGAACTGCATCTAGATCCCAAAATTAAAATGTATCTTGTATATTCTTTCATTTAGAGAAATGAACTTTTTTTTTCCCTCTTAGCATCTTCATAATTTGTCCTGATTCAGCAAGGTGCTCAAATTTAAGGCTACAGAAAAGAATGTGGAGTCAATAGAACTGCATATGTCCCCCTGCTAAAGAACACACACAGATATATGTGGAATTCAGTCTTAATTAGTTTCCAGCCCTAGTAAATGCTCCTTAAGACAAGGAAGGTGTGTAGTACATCTTGGTTGGAACATTTCATATACAGCAGAAACAAGGATGATCTTGATCTAGCCATGAATGTCCTAAGTAATTAACCGGCTTCATGCTGACATTTATCAAGGTATTTATTTATTTTAAATAAGGAGAGAGAGAAGACCCCTAAATTCAGAGTTATTCTGACTCTGCTAACACTACAAAATAGGTGGCTAATGAGAATAAAACAAAGAAAATCCTCAAGATAGGAATGCAACCACAGAAGCAGAAAAAATGAAGTATCTTTGTTGGTGGTGAGGTATTCATTTAGATCATCACATTAGGTCTCTCTACCTATTTGTTCTTGCAGATTAAACAAAATGAGTTGTTTAAACTCTATTTACTTAATGGAAGAAGTCACTGCACTTTTTTAGTGGAAAGAGTGGAGACAAGTGGATGAGTTGACTTGGTTTTGGAAAACGTATTAATTATGTTTAGGCACCTTTGTACATACACTAGAAATGTTAATGGGAAACCAGAAAAATGCAGGAAATGGAACCCTCTGCTTATAGGACTCCAGGATAGAAAATTTCTCTCTGCATGTGTAAAACCACACATGAAGAGAGGAGGCAGCTCTAGTGAATAAAAGGAATAGAAAAATGGTGGATAAGGAGTGAGTTTTAAGAATAGCCTTATAAGCAAAAATTTAACTGGATGCTAAATTAATTAGGAGTTAACGAAATTGGTTTAAAAAACATACCTGTTTTCGCATGCCAGCTCAAGTCAGAGCTTCCTGAAATCTTACGTGCCACATCTTCCTTTCTCATTCTTCAAACTGGTACAGGAACCTCTGCAAGTTGCAAAGATGTGTGATGCTTTTTGATTCTCTTCTTAATTTCTCTGCTTCTGGGCTGTGCAAGTCTTCTATTTCCAATATTTTAAACTACTTCACCTAATACAAATAAGAGTCAGAAAATCACTGGAGTAAAAAGTTTATTGACAAAGAAAAACATAAGTGAATAAAGTAACAAAAAAAGACAGAGGTATGTATATTTTAAATACAGAAGAAAGCAGCTGTCTGGTGAATTTGCTTTCCCATAGGAAAAGCCATTTAGCTTGTGTTTAAGAATAATGGAAAACAGTAAAAATAATTAATAGAAACAGATATCACTGGGGCTTTTTAAGTAAGAAAAACTAATATGGTTAAGCACTTGAAGCAATATAACATTTAATGATGGATACTTATAGGGAACTTTATGTGTTCCAGGAACTGCACTTACAGCAATTAATCCTTAAGACACCCCAGGGAGATGACTTTGTAAAAAGTAGTTTCCTGCTCAGTTTGCAGAAGGGGTTACAAGCATGGAAATAAGCTGTCATTGTAACATGCCCAAGACTAAATGGCACTTTGATAGGAACAACAGGGCAAGAACTCCTGAGCTCCTGGGTTTCTGTTCTGTGTTCATGTCATAAAAGTGGCAGAACCAGAGTGATGTGGGAGATAAACACACACAATTATTGTGTGTGTGTGTATGTGTGTGTCTGCACACTCTGTTCCTAAGAGTGGATCTCATACAGTGAAGGCCCAACATTGATGCAGTTTTCAGGATGGAAATTCATAGCTTCCCTTCATTATTTTCAGTGCTATGACTAATAGAAATTTAATCTGGTTTAATAAAGTAAAAAAATAAATAACTGTTGGGCTGTTGTGGGTTTTTTTTATTTCAGAATAGTAGAGAGAAAAGAGTATTTCTTTGCTGGTGTTTTGAGGATGAAGCAGGAGCTGGCTTAAGTTAAAAATGTCTCATATTTTCCCTTGGGATTTGAAGTATCAGTGGCTCATTTGAACATAGGATGGACAACGAAAAGGAAAGACTGTGAAAAAGAGCAAAACAAAATATCATCAGAAAGGAAAGGAAAGAAACTTAGCCTGCAATTTAGAAATCCTGTGTTATATTTAAAATACTCACTTTTTTCCCCCAACAGACTCATATAAGACTTCATCTACCTTACTGAGGTTCACAGAATAATTTTATGTGTTCCCATTTACAAGAATTTTATGGAACATAGCAATTATAGACTATTATCTTTATTAGCATTGGGTACAAGCAGTAGACCAACCTGCCATTATAGAGACAACAACAAAATCATTCCTCCTTCAAACAACTTACACATTCTTTTTAATGGGATGTGTAAAATATTATAATGAGAACAATTCTGAATTGCAGTGATTTTCCTGATTAAATGGTGGCATTTACAGAAACTTCAAAGATGATTTTTTCTTGTAACTCATTACATTTAAAATAATCAGGGTTCTAAAGAAAGCTTAACAGAGAGTTAATATGGACATGGCCATTTTTATTCAGACAATTAATACTTTTTTTAAACATCACAGTTCCAAAACTCTGATGTTTACATGTTCTAAAACAAGTAAAAAAGAAGAATCTGATATTGCTATAGCTGTGTGCCCTGAATAATAACAACTGAATTATCCTGTCACAAGTGTCAGTGATAAGTCTATGGACTTCAGTTTGCATGTGCAGATGTTTATTGTGATGTTTTCACAGTTCCGGCACAGGAGGGATGTATAACAGGTTTTCTTAGGTAATAATCTCAGTCAGATATGCTCAGACATTGTTTTTTGCATTCTGCCATTCCAGCTGAATCCAAAATCCATTGCTGCAAAAAGGACAGTACAAAGACCAACTATACCATGAAAGCAAAAAGTGACTCTTGAAATCCAAGACTCTTTGAAATCATGATTTGTAATACAGCTACTCAGTTACCATACTTTTCTCCTCAAGGGAAAAAAAAAGAAAAAAAAAAAAAAAAAAAAAGAAAAAAAAGGTATGGCGGGAAAGAAAGAGGAAAAAATATTATTGTGCTTCCCATAAGGCTGTGGCTACATGCAATTTGAATCTATCCTGTAGTTTCACGTATATTAGTACCCCTAGTTTGCACTTCTTTTTTTTTATTCTACATCTGCTCTCATAGGGAGAAAACAGTCATGATGTATCCATAATAACTCACAATTACAATGATACATATTGCAATGACATGACCTTTTCCCAAAAAGCAACAGATGCCAGATATTTTGTATTTTTACTATTTTGCCTCATATGATCTCTGAGAAAGAAGCAAAGTTGGAAGTCACAAACTCTATTGTGCATGAGCAATGAATCCTCCTCCTAATCTAGGAAGATGAAGTTCTCTTACAGCCTTAAAATAATCTGAAGAAAGAGCCAGAAGCCAGGAAGCCTGATTAAGGAACATGGTGGAAATATCTGTGTGAGGTTGCTACAATTCTAATTAATTAGAGGCAAATTTAAAGGGAAAGAGAAAATAAACCCAACCCCTTGTAGCAAGGGATAAGAAATCATCATTCCTACTACTAGTGTTCAAGCAGCCTCACGAGAGAAGATGTAAGTTCACAGCCATGCATAAGAAAACCAAGAAGAAAATCTACTGAGCACAAGAGAAACTCACTCTAGGGACAATGTGGTTTTAACAAAGACCAAAAGAACGTCTTACAAAAAGGACTGCTAAAACCCCCAACAAAACAGGGTAATCCCCCAGCACCTATCCTGGCAGAAATGCTGAGGCAGTGAAAGAGGGAGCTTCAGCAGAATCCATCTTTAGCAAAAGAACAAAGAAGTCCAATCTTCCACTCATGTAAAGCATAAGAAAAAATAAGCTCAGCAGGAGCAGGCTTGGGGAAGGGCTTCCTGTCCTTCTGCACAACAGCAAGTCCCAGCACTTCACGTTCATTGCCATTTGTCTCTGCAGCTCTTCAGCAACATGTAATTCCTTATCCTGCAGGTGACAGATATCTTTGGTGTTATTGCTGCTCTGTGGGCAGTAAATCTCCACTCAAATATAAGCCTAGGTCATGCCATGTGACAACTTCTTTACTTATTTGCATCACTGTAAGGCACCCTGGCAATTATACAGAAAGTGTGTTACCATGGCAACACAGGGAAACTGCAGCATCTAAAAAAAAATAAGACTGCAGAATTACTTAACATTTTATTCTCCAAAGACTTCAGGATTCTGAGTTTAAACTTTGCACAAAAAATCATAACAAATGGTGCCTATTTCATAAATAGTGCTTCCTACATCTTTTAGAAGTAATTGCTTCTTTACATCAAAGCATTTTATATTTTCATCTTTGTGGAATTACTGCGTGCAGAGTATAATGAATAAAATACTCCTCTATCCCCTGTCCAGAATATGTTTTTTTGGCAAAAAATACCACTTATTAGTCAAGTCAAATGCAGTAATTATTTCAGCACAGTTAATGCGTAAGTGCCCTCACACACCTCCCACACAAATGACTGCAGACAGCTCTGACAGCGCCTGAGTCTTGGTAAAGCTCTGGAACAGCACAAAAGAATAGCTGACATTTTAGTCTGCATAGGATGGGAAGAGCCAAGCAGTCTGAATCATGAAAAGGTGAGAGGGACACAACTATCAAATGTCCAAGCCATGGGCTGGTACCCACCAACTCAAGGAAAAAAATACCCTGGATTCTAGCATTGGTCAGAAGGCTCCTTCTGGCTTACTGCCTAATTCAAAACCGAGGCTCAGACAATCAAAGATGGCTTTATCATCCTAGTCCCACCAGCTGCATTGGGTTTGGATGTCACATGTCACATGATTTTAACCTTTAGTTGTGCAGGTGATCAGAAAAGCAAGGGAGACAGTGCTACCGCAGACCCCATGTAACCCAGGTTTTGTAATAATTTAGTATAAGCTATTGTTGTCATATTATTACTATACATAGTGGCAATAGAATAAAATACACTTACAGTATTAATACAATACAGTATTATTTCATACTATGAAATTCAAATAAATGAAAAAAAAATCACTATATCCCAGGACATTTTTTCTCATGCTGCTACCATTTCATCTCACAAACATGGTCAATGCATGTAGAGGCAAAAGCTAATTAGTCACATAAGAGTTATTCTGTTCCTCAGAACAGAAATAATTAAGAGCATACATGAAGCAGTCATAGTTTTAGGACACTTTCCTTGCAGACAGAGGGCAGGGAGAGAGAGCTCTTTTTGGGCTCAAAAGACAAAAATGGAACTGTGTGACACAGATACAAAATTTTAGAGGAGCCCATTAATGCATGACTAGTGCTCTCTGCTGAGGTAAATACTCTGGATTCAATTCTTTTTCTAAAAGATTTGACACTAGTAGCAGCCTACTTTAAAATCTGATTTTGTAAAACACACCATTCATTCGTTCATTGGTACAGTCAATAGAAAAAATACATAGTGACATCTGAAGATCAGGATTTGAAAAACAAAGTCTTGGTGTGCAGTGTCTCTGATCTAAATTCCATGCTAATTAACCTATATGTTTCAGTTGAAAACAGATCTTTCTTCCTTATCAAGAAGCCTAATTATGTTACCTACATTGCATTTCTGAAATAGATTACAAGGTCCAGTCTCAAGTCTTTGTTAACACCCTTAACAAATAAAATTCACAGAGAGCTGGTTAGGAACAGAAACTCTAAAAATATCCAAAGCATTTGCACAAATAAAGCGTACATAATTTTACCACCATGGCATACCTAGAATTATCCATTGCCTTACTGTGTACAATAAATCTGCAACAAAAAATTCAAAATAGCCCACCTATCCTTAGTAAAATTCTGGATCTTATGGCCAGCAACACAACAGAACATAAACAGCTCAATAAAAAACTCAGAAATTTAGGCAGCAAGGATACGCAGACTTTTGTTCCAAACAACTAACAAGATGGACAATAATCAGAATGCCAGGCACAGGAAAGAGCAGAAGCAGCAAGAGGAGGAGAGGTAACACAAGGGGATACTTGATGTTGTCAGGGAGTCTACTGACATGTCAGCTGGAGAAACAAGATGAGAGCTGTGAAGAGAAAGTGGTAAACGTGAAGCAGCAGCTCAATCATTAACAAGCAACAGCCAACTAATGGGAAAAGACATCCAGATACCAGGAAGAGAACTCTTAACAAAAACTGCCACAATGGAAAGGGGAGCACCTGGCACGACTGAGAGGAAAACAAACAGCTTTGCATACCAACAAAATTATAAGAGGGATTTAGAGGAAAAAACAGAAAGAAGGGCTGAAGGTAAAGCTGCAGTAAGGTTTTGGCCACATTGCAGACCTTATTTGAAACTAATTTGGTTTTGACCACAGCTTCATGTGGTTAAGTACAGCATTCACAACGAAATGAACAGATTTACAGGTACAAAAAAATTCTGTGTTCCTTCTGGAGAAAATGATGTATCATCATAGGAATAGAACTATTTACCACCTCAGACTAATTGCTTGCCTCTTCCTGTTTGTAAAAGAGCTGAATTCAGTGACTTCTGTTCATAGGACAGCAATGCTTCCATACCACAGCAGTATTTCCCATCATGCCGAGCCCGAATAAAACCACATTTACTCAAGAGAGGGAGGAAGTATGACACAGTAACATCAACATGGGAAGTCAGGAATCAAGCAGGTTCAATTCCCTGCCCTGCTACACCCTTCTGGTGTAAATTTTTACAAGCCAATGTAGGCAATTCAGATCCTTCCAGTCTATCATGTTTCATAGTCTTAGCATGGCTTTCCACTGGGCTCTGCAGCTGATGCACAAGGCTGCATTGGGATACCTCCTGCAGTCACACTGGAAGCCTTCCTGTCCGTCAAATGAACATAACAATCTTCCACATCCTATAAAAATGTGATCTGGGCAGAGATACGGATGGCAAAGAGCTAGTGAAATATTAGATCTGTATAACCTCTTTATTCACAGAGCACAAACTGTTGAAAAATCTAGTGGATATAGGCTGAAAGGAATGTACAGCCACCTCTACAGAAAACATATGGCTGAATTCAATCTTGGTGTAAACAAAAATACTCCAAGTTTCACACAAATTTTTTCCCTTTTTTTTATTTCACACTTTTCCCAATAGCTGCAAACTATCGTCAAAGCCCATCACAGATGAAGTCATTTCTGAAGCCAAGCTATGCATTTTTAACGCCATTTTATCTTTTCCCATATGTCACTCCATCTATTTCTGTTGCTCTTCTTCACCTTAAGCTGATTATGTATCTGGTAATTCACTCTCCAGCAAAGTCTGATTCATCTGTAACCACGTAAGGACAGATTCCATGATGAAATCTTTAATTGAGATGGTTCGGAGGAGGGAAACTTCACAGTTTCCTCCAAAGATATTTTTTCAAGGCATCCCGCTTATGGGAAAAAAAGGCTCTCTGAAGCCTGTGGAATTAACATAATAAATAATACAAACCCTAAGGCCAAGATTGCAAAATAGAGAAGGCTGTTTCTGGACAGGTTTTCTTTCATTCCTCCTGTGAATTTTTTTTCCTTTTTAAGGACACTCTTGGGAGTGATGTTACATTTTACTGTGTCTATAGTAAGTACAAAGTTATTTCACCCATGTTAACAGACATCTATTCATATGGTCACTCTGTCTCTTTTTTTTTTTTTTTTTCCCCTCTATATCCAGTCCTTTGTCTCTAAATCAATGTTTTCCCTACCATTTACTTCGAATGTTTGGAATTCATGGATACGTTTTACCATTTCCATAAGAACTATGTTACTTATGCTGCTAAAGTACTAGTCCCCAAAACAGGTCATTAAATAACTATATTGTTTGACTTATTGTTATTTTTAATACATCTGGTAGTCCTTCAGCTCTTTTTTGTTGGAACATGTGATATTACTCTTTTCAAGTAATCACGAATTAATTTTTGGCACCCAATTACATAAAATGAGGTAAAACTGAAATTAAACCCAGAGATATTTAATTTCATCTGCAGCAATCAGTGTACAGCCACTGATTTTCTACTGTACTTTCAAAAGAACAATTCAAAACATGCCTAATAAAAAACAACTTTTATAAAAATCATAACACTTCCTGCTCAAAATGGTTTTATATGTTTGGAGAGATGGTTACTGCTACAATTCTGTTATGCTTCTAGAAGCAGAAGTTAAAAGTATGGAAGGGTCATGATTATCTTGCTGCTTCAGTCTCTTTCTTATCTACTCCCAATTTACTAATCTGTAAAAACAGGTGTGTTTTTTTCCCATCTTCAATGCCATAAATTCTCAGGAGCAGCAAGTCTCCCAGGCTCTGCTTCTCCAAGTGTTTCCTCACTTGCTCCCTTGTCCTCCGCTGCAATTATTTCTGTATGACCTTTTCTTATTTCTAGTTTGTGTGCACATACGACAAAGAAATTTTGCAGAGAATCTCAATCTTTGCCATTTTCAAATTCATAATTAATTCACTCCTCTTCATTTATTAATGAACTAATTTCTTGCTAAGGTTAAAGTTATTCAAAATCGAACAAAGCCAGAACTTTCTCAGAGAATGAAGTGCTCATCAGTAAAGAAACATGTTTTGGAGGCCTAAATCCCATAGGAATCGACGCACTACAGCAGTGAATAACAGAAGCTGAATGTTTGGGGAAACTGGGACCTGACATCTGTTTTGGACTTGTTTGCACTTTTTCTTCATAAGGCATGTAAGTCGGTTTAGAATCTTTAGAGGAGGAAAATGAAAGCAAACCCCTCAACCATTCCCCTGTAAACACCCACAGACAGAATCTTCTCCACAGCTTTTGGAGATGTGCCTCCCCACCTTCACATGTGTGGATGGTATTTATTTTCTGAGGATCATGAAAGCAATTATTTGAATTTGCATACAAAAAACCTTTTATGATCATTAGCGTCCTGGAATGGGAAGCTCAGGATTTCAAGTGCCTAAATCAGGAATTATAAAGGCATAGCAGACCATGTCCCAGTGCAGCTTTTCTGATGTTGGAGCAGTGCAGTTGGGCAGGTTTGGCTCACAATTTACATATATACCTTCTCCCCTACATACGGTCTGATCATTACACTGAGCTGCACATTCTTTCCTATAGATTGCCAGGTAAGGGGAAGTGTTGAAAGTGAAGATGCTGTATCCATACTACTTGCAGAGATGTTTTTGGATATTGCATGCCACTAACCACATCTTCTGGATTATGCATGCCTCCTGTTCTCCCTACCCTCTTGTATGATTGGATGTTACACACTGATTTCAGATCAGGCTCACTCTCTTTTCATTAGCATTATGTTCTCATTTCTAAGTTCTCTCAGAAAGTGGGTCTTTAGCTCATCTATGTGATATGCACATTTCTAAAACAAAAAATAAGGTCAATCAAGGTCACCATTACTAATGGAGCCTATTCTAAAATTATATAGCCCAGATGTGGGGTTTTTTTCTTTTTTAATCAAATGTAGGACAAGAGTAAAGAGTACTTGAATTGACACATTAATATAGGAGGCAGACTATGTGAAGAAGGAATTAGAGTTATAATCAAAGCCTTCTGCATAAAAGCAGATTGGTTCAGCTATGTTCAGAGTAGAGTATAATTTGATCTGTCTATCCATTTTGATTTCCTTATTACTTTGTTACTGAAGACATATTGTATTTCTATACACAGACACACAATCTGTAAGCAAGAGATCATAGTTACTGTTGGCAAGGAAACAATTTACCAGGTGCTGAAACTCACATTTCAAATTAAAATTATATTAGGATTTGAGTCAATTCATACTTATAATTGTCAGTGAGTTTTTATTTGTATATACTTAGAGCAGGAAGTCATTAATTCAGTTAATATATTTGAAGGAAAATTACTTATTCCGCTAGTGTTGAACTCAAGGAAAGATGCAAGAAATAAATTGCTAAAGAATGTGTGGCCATTCCTCTACAAAAATCAAGCACATAAAATTGCAATAACTTCCCTCCCACAGCTTTCAGTAATTTTTGAGGAAACAAGAAATCAAAACCCAGCATTTTTTGATCATTTCTGTTAAATTACTCCTATAGACTGCTCCTGAATTATCTGCCTTCCCACAGCTGCTGTCCAGAAAGAAAACAAGGGCAATTTCCCTTTCTCCTGTTCTTGCTCATGTTATATTCACGTGCAGCCTTCCTCGTACCCCTCTGTTGCAGTCCCTTCACATTTTGTGCAGTTGTTCAAAGCAATTCAGCACCACTATTTCTCCTTACATTTTAGAACAAGCAAGAAAAGAACCTCGAAATATTCACTGGACCAGGGTTGCATAGACCTAGCAGAAAAAGTGAAAGAAAATGTTTACTCCTTACGGCTCTTGTGAGGGCTTCAAAAAACAGCCAGGAAGGGATGTTCTTGTGTACCACACATCACTTGGATACTGACAGCATTTTCCTGACAGGTATTGCGTGTTACCAGAACAAATTCCATTTACATGGTCACTAAAAAAATTTCATTGTTCCTTAATGGAAAGATTTGAACTTGAATTGAAGTGTAGTGCCACACCAGGTCTTTCTGAAGCAATACTTTTGTTTTTCTTCCATATAGAAATTAAAGAGATTTGGTGGAGATTGCTGAAAATGTTACCACTTTATGTGAAAACATTAAATGTGAAAATATAGTGTGGCAATTCAAGTGATAAGTGGAAGAAGTCAGCATTTTAAATTTTCCACACATAAATCAGTTTGTCACATGTATCTTATTAAGATATTATAACTGAAGAAACTATAATTCACTTCCCATTCTGTTCTCATGATAAGGCTGGTATAGTCTGGGAATGTATCACCTCTGCTTGAACCACTTCTGGGACACACATGCATACTGTATAATGAGCATAAAGCTTCATGTCGTATTTTGGAAATGGCATTTATGGTCTATTTATGGCTTCACAGTTCAAGGTCATTTACAGGGATCATTATCTCCACTTATTCTGCCAATTCTTTCAATATTTTGACATAGTCAACTAGTAAGGTTTCTGAAAGTATTAAAGCATGAGTTGCCTTAGTTTAAAATAGATGACAACTTAGATACATTGTTGAATTTCAAATTAGAAAAAAAGCACATGATATATAATTTATAGACATAGAGTCACAGAATACGCTGTGTTGGAAGGGACACACAAGGACCATCAAGTCCAACTGCTGGCCCTGCACAGAACCATCCCCAAGAGCCACACCACGTGCCTGAGGGCATTGTCCAAAGACTACTTGGACTCTGACCCCCTTGGTGCTATGACCACTTCTCTGGGTGGCCACAGCACCAAGCCTGACAGAATCGGCTCCAGTGCCCGGACCCCTCTGGTTAAAGAACCTTTTCCTAACATTCAACCTAAACCTCCCTTGACTCAGCTTCATGCTGTTTCCTTGAGTTCTGTCACCTATCAGTAGTGAAGAGGTCAGTTCCTTCCCTTCATCTTGCCTTCGTGAGGAAGTTGCAGACTGTAATGAGATCTCTCCTCAGTCTTCTCTTCTTCAGACTGAACAAACCAAGTGACCTCAGACACTCTTCGTGAGGCTTTCCCTCCAGACCCTTCACCATCCTTGCTTCCCTCCTTTGGATACTCCCCAATAGCTTAATGTCTTTCTTACATTGTGGTACACAAAACTGCACACAAGACTCAAGGTGAGGCTGCCCCAGTGCAGAGCAGGACAATGCCCTCCCTTGCCCACTTGGCCATGCTGTGCCTGATGCACCCCAGGAGAGGGCTGTCCCTCCTGGCTGCCAGGGCACTGCTGGCTCATGTTAAAACTTATCATGGACCAGGACCAGTTCCCTTTCTGTGGCACTGCTTTCCAGCATCCCATTCCCCAGTCTATACACACAACTAGGGTTGCCCCACCCTAGATGCAGAATTCAGCACTTAGCCTTGTTAAATTCACAGGGTGGGTGATTGTCCCTCTCTCTAATTTGTCCAGGTCTCTCTGCAGGGCCTCTCTGCCCTTGAGGGAGTCAACAGTGCTTTTCAATTTAGAGTCATCAGCAAACTTACTCAGTATTCCTTCAAGTCCTATGTACAAGCTGTTAATGAGGATGTTGAGGAGCGCTGGGCTGAGGATGGAGCTGGTTGAACTGGTGCTCCAGCCACTGGTGACCAGAGCCCAGCCCAATGTGACCCTATTCACTATAACTCTGTGCCAGACCTGTCAGCCAGCTGCTCACCCAGTGCCCAACACGGTTATTCAGCTGTGGGATGGAAGCTTTGCCTACAAGGACACTGTGAGACACAACAGCTTTTCTGAAATCCAAAAGTATTGCATCTACTGGAGTTCCTAGATCAGCTAGTGTGTTACCCTGCCATAGACGGAAATTAGGTTGGACAAGCAGAACTTTGCCCTCATGAAGCCCTGTAGGCTGTGACAAATGACTGCGTTGTCATGGAGATTTTTTCAATACCTCCCTGAATAATCTTTTCCACACTTTTACTGGGCACTGAATTGAGACTGACAGATCTGTAGTTTCTGGGGTCCTCTTTCTTGCCATTATTAAAAATTAGGATATTAGCCAGTTATATTATAAAATACAAGAGTATATCATCAACTAATAATTGTAAGCATTTTTTTAAAGTTTCCTATGTTCATGGAATTATTAAATTCTGTATGGAAATGGCTCTTCTAACTTTATGTCTTTATGCAAAACAAATACCTCTTATAATTTTAAGATCAAATACAATTTTAATTTTATTTTTGTTTAAAAGAGCATATTTTTGAAATAATGAACTAGAAAAGATGCTCAGGAACAAGGTATTAGATCCTACTACATGTGGGAAGATGGTTTTAAATCTCTTGGTCATTTTTAAGCCAGCAATATGTCATGCACTTATATTATGAGCTTTATTTCATCTGAATAAAAAGAAAATTCTTACTAACTTAACTTCATTAACTATGTGTAACCGTCAGCAAATTTAAAGAATAGAATTATTAGAGAGTTTTCCTGTTCCTTCTAGGGAAAAATTTTCCCTCTCTTTTCAGAAAGCCATGCAGAGCTGCCCTACTACAAATATTAACTTCTTAGCAGCTACAGGAATGGTACATTTTCTTTCTCCTCTCCTAATAAAAATAATTCAGGTATTGAGTACTTTATTTATTACTTCTTAGTACTAATCATTCTTTATGCAAGTGGATCTAATAGCACTGAATTATCAGTACTACTGTCATCAGGTACTGTGCAATGCTGTGAATCTTATTATTTTTAACTTCATATGTCTAAAAGAAACCCCTTATTTGCCTAGAGATGATCCATAGAAACAAGTGATGGACCAGGTTCTTTAAAGATATACATTTCTTTTAGCAAGCACCAGCAAGTAAGACATACAAAGCCAAAATATTTGTATTTGAATGTAAACACAGACCCTGGCCACACCAGGCTTAAACTTTGCCATGTGAGCTTAGAAAATCTCAGTTTAAGTTTGGTGTGGTTCCTTGCTGGAATTGCAAAGGTGCCTCACAACCTAATGGTGATGAATTCATCCTAGTCATGTTCTCCAGGGACTTCAAAGCAATGAACACATCAATTTCAAAAGGAAATGCTTGGTTCTTTCAGAAATAGCTACAATATTTTTCTGTCTACATTCATCCCAGAATCCCAGTGCTTTGTAAACACTGCTGAACACAGCACAGCACTGTGTTAGTGCATGGAGGTGTAGAGAAATGAACCAAACCCACCACACAGGGATTATTCTAGCCAGAATTGGTGGTTGCAATGGCGATTGCTATAGGCAACTTTTATAATTAAAATAGCTAATAATAAATAACAACTCCTTCATTCCTTCTGCACTGCCAGGTACTAAAACAAGTCTCTTTTCTTTTGTATTTCTCTTTAAGCAGGTTTCAAAAGCAGGACCCAAAGCCACATCTTCAGCATCCATGTAGGAAGAGGAGCATGTCCAACCCTACTGTGCTCGGGAGCCATGGGCAGAAGTGTGGGTGCCTGCACAAGCTGAGGAAAAGAGGCTCTTGCTGACTCTTCAGTACTCAATGACAGTGTGGGATTTTGTGTAATTGGTGAGAAATCAAGCAGCAGGAAGCCAAAGTGTTTTCCAGAATAGCTAAAATGTTTTCCAGCCCTGAAGGCACACTTGATTTCTCCTTACTTTGAATGCTTTTCCTGACCCTATTGAAAGTTCCCTTTCTTCTCTGCTGTTTGTCTCACTCTGCTTTCACTACACTTCCCACAGTAACCAGTTGCTCCATTTGTGAAAGATGATTTCATGCTGTGTTGGTACATCTAGGGGAGATCCTGCTGCAGACAGAAAGCTGCAGAAGCCCTTGCAGGGCATGGTTTTGTGGAGACCCATGCACTTCAGTATGTGTACGTGCATAGTGTTTTCCTCTTTCCTCTCAACCAACCTCCAACCAGAAGAAGGGAATGTTTCTGACAAAAAAAAAAATTCAAAACTCTATAAATTCATTTCAAATCAAAGCCATTTGGGTCCCCAAATTATAGGCAACAACACTGGCAAGTGCTGTTACTGACTCTGCAGTGGGTAGTTCAAGGGAGTCAAGGTGACTGACAGCTCTCTCTGGGCTAATAACCACTGAAGCTGAGCCATTTTTTTCTGTAGCTGAAGTACTCCTACAGAAGCTTAAAAGAGCAACACAAACTTCTGCCTTTTCTACACTTTAAAAAATATCTCTATTATTAACTGTTTAGAGCACTCTGGAGCACTTTTCTTCTTTCCAACCATATTTTCGTCATATGTCACCATATACACAATGAGGCATATGTCATCCTTGGAACAGATCTCCTTGCCTTTCTACTCCTTTTAGGTTACCTACAAGAAAATAATAATTTAAAAAAGAAATCCAGATAAAATATGATACTGGGAAAAAAAAACAAAAAGGACTTTGTTTAGAGTCAGAAACAGTTCCCAAGATCTGAAGAGAATTTCTGAAATTACAGTGGAAGTTTTCTCCTTCAAAACCTAGGTGTATTTTCACATGTTCCCTGAGTGATTCATGGAATAGTCAGTAAGTTGATGGAATAGCTCCAAAGGATTTAAGTATATTGCACCAATTAAGTTAACTTAAACATTAGCAACACATTGAAGTCATCAAAATTATTACACACTTCAGAAAATATAGTTATTTCAGTAGAACATAGGTTGTATATTCTGTTACAAGGCAATATATTAAGAAACAGCTGACTCTTTTTTCCTTTCTAATAAGCCCTGGGTTAAAAATCTATTCTTTTCCCGTCCAGTTTGTCTGCACATATTCTCTCAACAATAATCCTGCCCTCAGCTGCATGTGTTCTCCTCAATGCAGAATCTCATTGGGAAGCAATGGACTGATGTCTTTGGTGGAATTTGGTGCAATTTGGTGCTCAGCATATGCAGCACTCCGATGTGCTATGAATAGTGTACATACAAATCACCTCTAAATTTGTTCATTCCAGTAGTGTAAATTAGCAACATTCCAAACAGAGTTTTCAAAGCGTTCATCATAGAAAAAAAATTTTAGAACTGTGAATGCTAGTTCTGCTTTAGTATTACAGCAATACAAAAATCTCTGTCTTCCTAAACTTATGGGAATAAGCTCTTCATTCTATGACAAACAAGACTAACCTTAAAAGTTAGTATTTTTTCATTGTTTGCTTCACTAAAGCTGTGCTCTAATTACACTGGTGGTCAGTCAGCCAGCTGTATGTCTGTTCAGCAACACAGAACCTTTTAAACCTGAAATGCTAAAATGTCTGTTAAAGATGTGTCAAACTATTTTGTGGTGAATAGAATACTAAACAGGAGCCACTCTTTGCTTGTTAATGATGGGCAAGAGATATCATTTCCTCCCCATGACAACAGTGAATTTTTTAGGACTTGCATTGTCATTATTAATGCCTCCCAATTTGCAGCACACAGCACTGCATGAAAAAAGACTCACACAGAGAGAGCTGAATTCCATAGGCTTTTGCTAGGCTAAAACCATTACTCAATTAAGGAGCACAGAATTTAGCACACAGACATTGACCATTTGTCTTATATACAACAATGCATGGTTTTCTAAAATAAGAAGATTTGACACTAACCGATTTTCTTTCATCTTCCCATCTGATAAACAGCAGAAGTACGAATGTTTATATCCCTTCTATAATTCACACTTCTAGTGCAACAGTAAATACTGTGTAGAGATCTATAAAATTTTAGAGACTTTTTGGGTGTCTGTTTGCCATCTGTTTGCAATGATATCTTGGGGCAATACATGACAGAGTTTAATTATGCATTGCAAAAAAAATCATAAGTATTTTTTATTTAGCTTCATGTTGAATGACTGAATGTTCCCTTGCTGTCAGCATCTAGGAACTGTGAACATGAAGGACTGAAAGAGACCCCAGGAAATAATCAAGATTAATCTCCTCTCAGAGGAATATAAATACCACTTACTGTCAACTAGAAGAATGCTCTAGTCTGTGACTAGTCAGTTTTAAGTTGTATATGATGGACAAACATCACCTGATAATTATTTTTTAAGAGAAATTTAATCCTTTTATTATCTTCAGTAAGGATTAAATATTGCCTATTAAGTTAAAATTGCAAAAGGGGGTCACTACAGAAAATAGCCAATTTCATTTATATTTACAACATCAACAGTGCCATTCCATGATTCCTGAGTAACATTTAGCATAATATTAGCTTCCAGTTTTGTTATCTTTAAAGTCATTACTACAATTCTTCCCAAAGGACAAATTCCTGCTATTTGTAAAGACACGCAGAAATTTTTGCTGTGAAAAGAATGCACGACGGACAGGGCTGCCTTCCACAACAGTAAAACAAAAATTCCCAGAAAAATCTCTGGTGAGAAAGCAGATAAGGCAAAAAGACTATGAATTTAAGCGTAGCCCAAATTCAATATTCAAATGGCTTTTGGATCCAAGATAATTTTCAGAGCCTATTCAACTTCATGGAAGTGCTAAATTTTTTTACTCATCTAACAAGATGAAGAAGCCCTGTGATAGCTGGAAAGGTTTTGCTGACTTCTCTGTACATTTACACTGAAGCAAGCTTCTGCAGAAGCAAATTTCATAGTTTGGAGACATTTAATAAGTCAGTACTGATACAACATACCCAGGACTTTATTCTTATGATGGATACTTCATCACTCAGAGCATTTCCAGCCTTTCATTACCAAATCTGATCTGCCCTTCAACTCCCTCTCTGCATAGTGCACAAAATACTCTGCACAGCAGTCCCTTCTGACTCAGTTTATTGCTACCTTGTTTCTGATGATGTATATGCATTCTTATATTTCATTCTTAAGTTTTTCAGTGAATCTATGAATTCAGCTTGTTCCTGTAGCCACAACCAAAATGTTGGATTTTACACAAGGATTAAGAGAATATAATAATCCAAATACTTTGGTCAAAGTTTGGAAACACTGTTTTAGCTTTTCCAGGAAAATTTGTGTACTTCATTCTTTAGCTGTCCTTTGTAGGTCATTCTCTCCTCCTGGGGAAAGCACCTATTTTCATACAAAAGTCCTGTTTAGCCAAAAAGCAAAAAGTACTTAGGTGAGCATGCTCAAGTGTAACTTTCCATCAACCATAATACCAGCACAACAGCAGAGGTTAAAATTTAAATTCCTGTTAGCATGTTCATTTTACAGTCTGTTCTTTCTCATTCTACCCTCTAAACCTCTTTTACATGAAAGGATGTGTCTCAAGAATACAGCTAATGCAGGGGAGCATAACGTAGGAGCCATTTACAGTCAAGGCTAAACTAGTCCTTACCTCATTAAAGTTATTTTTTGACAGCTGTTACAGTCTATCAGGAAAGGAACCTTGCAAACTAAACAGTGTAAAATAACTCAGCACAAAAATAAGGATTGTTTTGTCCTACCTCTGCATTTTCCTAGTTTAATCAGACTCCTGATATTAGTTTAGCATATTTTCCTCTGAGTTCCTTTTTTGGTGTTTAAAAGGAGTTGAATAAATATTTATAACAGATATTTTATTTAAAATTGAGTGTGCTGGTGAAAACAACCAGGCAGACTTCTGATGGAACTCAGTACAGCAAAGCTCCAATTTTCCCCAAAGTGCAACAGTTTAACAGGAGTAACCATTTTTCCTAACATGTGGTCTTCTCATGAAAACATTCACTTTTCAGAATGGGCTCCACCTGTCTAGGAGCATCAAACCCAAGTTCATACCACTAATGTCATTGTATCAAAACTGCAGTCATGCAGGCTTCTGAATCAATCATTCTGAACTTGTATTGTGCTACCATGATGGCATCCTTCCCATCAACCCCACATGCTATATTACTAGTTAAATTACCACCAGTAATATTGGTTTCATAAAAGATCACTATGTGTAATATTTATTTTTAAATACATAAGCATATCCTTAGTACACATATTAATCCTATATATTAAGTATATATAATGATATACTTATGTATTTAAAAATAAATACATAAGTAAATAGTTAAAGCAAAATACTATTTATTACCCAAGCCACTGAAGAACCACATATGCTCTGTGTTTCACAAAGAAGTCCTAGCTTCCCTCCTTTCTTAGGTTTCTTCCAAAATGAATGAAAAATTTCCTTTTTTTGTCTCCTAGTTGAAGTATACCTCTTTATGAAGGGTCTTCAGCCCCTTGCACGGTGTCTGCACACCCAACAGCTCCAGCCACACACTGAAGCACAGCAGAGGGCAGAACTTGCTGTCACAACATGTTCTAGATTTTCAGACTCAAATTAGGCAGGACTTTTGGGTTTAGTAATTAACTGCCCTTCATCAGTGATCCAGGAATAAAAATGCATGCATCAATAAGTTGAAGTTTATGTCTTCAAGGTTTTATCTTTAGCCGTACCTGAATCAAAATGTATCTGAACAGGCACAAAAGGTAAAGTGGCTTTAGTGCAATTGGCACACTTATTTTTACAAAACACTTAAACACACCACTCAAAGATCAGTTCCATAATTTAAAAGGTCAAATACCACCACCATCACCAACAACAAAACATAAATTCAACATACTTCTTGCAGTGTTGAAAGTGATAAGAATGGACAATATTTTGTTATAAGGACAAGCCCATTTTTGTATGCACCTTTCTTAACTGGAACAATAGCAGTAATTAATGTGAGGTCATTCTGGATAACTTTCTATTCTGTGTCAAATGAGATGCACAGACACTCATGGAGTGTTTCCACACATTTTTCAAGCCATAGCAATTTTTACAGAACTACCTGGAACAGTGTCACTCAGAAGCAGTTTATCCAAAGACTAACAATAAGACTGTCTGGTTGCTCTTATTTCATGCTAGATTGAGGAAAAGAAAAACCAAACCACTATGATTCATGTTTTCTACTCTTGACTAGATCACCACTTTTACTATTTTTTCTTGTCTCTCAGGCAATAAATATTTCCAAATGCCTTTCCTTAGACACACTACAGCTAAGACTAAGTCCTTAGGATCAAAGATGACTCAGTACTGTTTTTTTCTACAAAATGTAAAAAAAAATTTGTTTACAGAAGTCACTTCTCTTTGCTCTCTAAAATTAATAACAGGAGTATTTGAAAGAACGTCCTTTCTTACCAACAGCAATTTTGATCTAGTTATCTGTGAAACAATCTCCTGTAATGGTGAGAAGGGTAATAAAGAAGAATGAAATGGGAGTAGAAAGCAGCCAGCTAATAAAAATGTAAGTGACTAAACAAAGGACAGAAAGAAAGCTCTGATTTCATGCCATGTTTACAGAGCTTTAACAAAGAGAAAGGCACTATATTACCTACATTCATCTGTCTGGCCTTCCTATCATAGCTGATCTACAGCTTAGTAAATAACAAAATGCACACATTCTTCATTTTTATGACTTGCATGTAGGATACGAGTAAATCTAATGCTTCACAATGATGTATGAGGGTTTGGAACTTGGGTAACCACTGTCATGGATCATTGTAATTTCCTGCAGACACACCTAGACAGTGCCCCATCAGTTGATTTTTACAGAAGTTTTACTCTTCTTAGATGAATAAACTGATGTTTTACAGACAACAAAAGAAAGAACAATTTCCAAGACAAGGAAACACTGAAACAACCAAACTAATTTACAGAAGCCCCAATACTACCTTCAAGAGAAAGCCCCTGCCTGGAAAACCTAGGGAAGGCAGCATCCCAGATGCTTGGACACATCCAGGAATGGGGCATCCATAACTTTTCTGGGAAAGCTGAGTGCCTTGCTACTCTCTGTGTAGAGTGTTTTTTTCCTAATAGCTAATCTAAACCTACTCTATTTTGGTTTAAAGCCATTCCCTCTTGTCCTGTCACTACATGCCCTTTTAAAAATCCCCCTCCATCTTTCCTGTAGGCTCCTTTCAGGTACTCGAAGGCTGCAGTCAGGTAACTCCAAAACCTTCCCTTCTCCGGGCTGAACAACCCACATTCCCTCAACATTTCCTTATAGGAGAGGTGCTCAATTCCTCTCGCCATCTTGGTGGCCTCCTTTGGGTTTGTTCCAGCAGGTCTGTGTCCTTCTGGTGCTGGGACCCCAGGGCTGGGTGCAGCCCTGCAGGTGGGGTCTCATTACAGCACAGCAGAGGGGCAGAATCACTTTTCTCAGCCTGCTCGCCATGCTGCTTTTGATGCAGCCCAGGTCATGGTTGATTTTCTAGGCCAGCTCATGTCCAGCTCTCTTTTATGTAGCTGCAAATGTTAAAATCATCCTAAGTAAAATATACATTTTAGTTGTGCATCCTTAAAAAAAGAGAGAGAGAGAGAAACAGAACATATAAAACCATTGTAGGAAATATTTTGCCTCCATTTCGAGGTATCAGAAATTGATGCAGTGCCATATCTCCAGTGCCTCTCTTTTGAAATACCGAATTACCCTCCTATGAAGGTGCCTGCTGCCTTTGAAACTGGAGGTTTCTCACTTCAGCTTTCATCTCCTGGGTTTTGATGGAGATGGGAGTGGACCAGGAAATTCATTCTGGTTTGGTGCCTTTGGTGATGACTGTTATATTTTCAGCCATTGTATGTTTTGCTTTCTTCTTGGTCAGGTCACAGGTGTTATTGAATGTTGCATTTGGGAGGGAGATGGGTTTTTGTTTGGTGCGGTTTTTTAATGTCATCCAGCTGTATTGTTTCAACATCCTTGTAGGTTCGTGGATGAAGAAACATCATTTGGAGTAAAGATACAATTTGAGTGCCTTTAAAGGTCCAAGTATATGCTGTCAAAACACATAGATTTGAGATGCTTCGTTTTCATAGATAAAGGTCTCACAATTCCCTTTTTAACAATTGGCAACCTACCTACTACATCCTATTTGATGGAGCTATTACTCTGTTTCAGGACAAGGCTGGCTCTTGAAACACTTGCCTCTGTATTATTATTTATAATCAACATTTAATAACAGCTATGTCTCTAAATAAAGATCTTTTATTCTAAGATATATCAAAGAATGTTTGCATGATTTTTAGCCAAAGTAGTAATGGATATTTGATTGTTTCTTTGCACAATTTCATCAGCCATGTCTATGATTAACACAATATGTTTGATTGCATTTGTGCAATATAAATAATTAGCTCTCCTTTAAGTAGAATGGATTATTACCTAGTGTAACATCCCATTCTGCAACACTTCCCAGGAGTTTAAAAGTGTTTCAGAGTGGTTTCTTTCTCAGGTGCTTTGGACTAATCTCTATAAGGAGGATTCATGCAGTGTTATAACTTGAGCTTTCCCCTTTTTTCCCAGAGACAGACCAAAAAAACCCCACACACAACCCAAAGGTGTTGGTGTCACCTGGTATGAAGCAGTCCTTTTCCAGCATCAGGCAATCAGGGAATTCTAAGCCCTCTCAGGTGCTTAATTTCACCTCAAAACAAATGAGAGGCAGGATATGAACAGCAACAACCACAGTACGCATTTCACTTAAAACTTACCAACAAAGCACAGCTCCTCTGGCACTGTGCTGCTTTGCTAATCCATATAACACTCATCAAGGTAACATGACTGTAAGAGATAAAGGAAAGGATACAATTAATCCTTATAATCAGAGAGGATATAAAGAACATTTGCCTTAATTTGCTCTCAGACTTCTGACACACTTAGCAGCTCCTGTCTGACAGACATACTTTCTTTGAAATCACTGGGACAAATCTGACTCTTGTGTATAAAAGGATAATAGTGTACCAAAGGAGATCTGTTAGCATAAATAGCTGCAGTGGAACAAAAAACCTTCACATTAACTTCATTACTGGATTATTTGGCCATTTAAAATTGCCATATTCAATCTCTTCTGTGACCTTACTTAGGTTTTCTAACTGCAGCAATGAAAGGAAGTGTTACCAAAAATGAACTAAAATAAAAAGGCTCCTTAACACCAATGCAGCATTAAGAAGCAGGCATTCTTTATTCAGGCAGATGCACAAGGGGATATCTCCTCCAAAAATCATGCATGCTGAGTAGAGAAAAAGGTCCTGTTCATGTATTGCAGGTTGCATATTATGTTCATTGATTCTCCCAGAATAAACATACAGATGACAATTATTTCCCCAAAATCATTAATCTTTTTTCCCTCCCCTCCACACATCCAGTCTTCTGTCCTGGGAGACTCTTTGGTGGTCCCTGGTGGTCAACGACCCCAAAGTCATCCCCTATTGCCTGGTGAATTGGTAAAAGCTGGGATGGCTGCTTTCCAGTTCTTCCTACAGAATAAGCATTGTGCAGTTCCGTAGGCCAGTGGTTTTTGAGGAATGATCATTTTATTAGATGCAGTAAACAGAAGTATTACCACATAGAGAAACACCTCCGTTTAAAGCAGGTGACAAAGTACTCCATTTTGTACTTCATGTGTGCTGCAAAGACATAGCATGTGAAAACAAGTTGTTTAGTGCTGGTGCCTGCTAAAATCTCATTAGATAACTGCAATTTCATGTATCACATTTGTCTGCAGCTAATGGTTACAGCTCCCACAGAGCCCCAGTACTTTCCTGGCATTGCCTTTCCATGGCAGGCATCAGTTTTTGGAGAGATGCTTACCTGACATGTAAAGCTATTGGTCTTAACACTAAGCATTGGTGTTTGGAGAAGGCAAAAAACATCCAAACTTTAAACTGAGTAGAAAGCAACTTTGGGAACACTGTAAAAAATTGTGCATTCTATGAACAATGAAATCCAGCAGGCAAGCCACTCAGTTCAGAAGTCACATTTAATAGTTTGTTAAATTGTGTCAAATGGCATAATAATAATTCAGGCAATACTTCAAAGCCTTTACATCAATTTTAAGGTATTCACAAGCAGTGAAACCAGAAATCAAAAGTAGATCTGTTTTTATGATTATAAACATAATTTTACAACCTGCTCATGAATTACTTCTCCATTGTCTGTGAATTTTGAACAGATGCATAATAATCATAAAATAATTCTGATAGCCTCTCTGAGACATATCACCTTCTTATGCTTTTTGATTTGCTGCAGGAGTCAGGCACACACACAGAACAAGAAAAAACTATGAGGAAAAAGATACAAGAATCAGAGTTTCCTGCTTAAACAAGGACATTGTATTTTCATGAGGTAAATGTTTGCCTTTGTTATAGGTGACGATATTTATCCCACTTTTCATATTCTATATAGATGATAAATCGCAATCAAGGAGGCAGTAGTAAACAAAAAAATGTTTTCTTATCTGGAAGTATCAATCAACAGCCTTCAATATTGATATCAAAACTGATTATTTTGTTCATATATTTTCCACTGTTTTGCTCCTGATTTTGCCCCAACATTCTGTTGTGAGAAACTTCCCGGTGAATTTCATGCGCTTAACACTCAAAGAGCAACTTCTCATGTGTTTATATTTTGGTTGCTTTCTTGGTGGCACAAAATACTTGAACAGGTTAAGGAAATCAACATGAAATCTGGTTTTTACTAACAGAAGCCAAAAGGAAGCCACCCTCTTAGCTCTGAACCCAAGTGTACTCAATCTAAAGGAGTGCAGAGGATTCCAAAAGGAAGTTTTGTAAATTTTGTATTTCTTCGCAGCCTGTGCTTTTTTTAAACAAGATTTTAAAATAAAAGCAAGACTGTATAAATGTAGCAATATAAATCATATTAAGTGTGGAACATTGGGTAGAAGTTTGATTTGAACCATTCTAGAAACGGCTATAAATCTAAAAACTCTTTGATCAAAACACAAACAATACAACAAGAATGTCTTCTTGCTATACAGAACACATCACTCCTGCAGAGGTAGCAGCACCTTACAGAGATGACTTGACAAAAATTTGAGTCATGCTTATGCTTTAGAAGGGGATCTGCATGTATAAAGGAGGTATACTGTGTAAAAGAAATGTACTGAGCAGACAGCAACCACAAAAACAGAAGTGATGACAATGGTATATCTTATGAACTGAAAGCCCATAGAGGTTTACCATATCCATCTTTTTGTCTGAAAAGGAGACAAAAAAATCCAAGTATTAACACAGAAATAAACTTGTGATACAGGTAAAAACAGTGTAACTTGTGTGTTACCAAAATAGAAATTCTTTTCTTGTTGCAGTAACATCAAATGTCCTCACTTATTTTACAACTCTACCTGCAGATGTGTTTACTCTAGAAAAAAAAGCCTTCAAGCTTTCACACAATTGCATGAAACTTTGGCTATATACTGGTAAAATGCTGTATATCATGATGTAATAAGCCATAACTTATTGAAAGGTTGCTCTTAATTGGAGTTAAAGACTGCTTAAGAATCATCTATGTTTTGAAAAGTAGATAGTCTGATAAACGAATTTTTTTTAATAAATCAGAAGTAAAACTGGAATTATGTACAATGAGTGAAGACCATCTTTAAGTTTGGCATAACTTCACATTTAGAATTTTTTTTTAAAGATCATGAAATTGAAAAAGTCAAAGAATAATTTAAAATGTTAAATAATCAAAATGGAGATTAGATTAGATTAGATTAGATTAGATTCTGATTAGATTTCAAGGATTGATCATACAGGAAATACTTTATCCTCTCATTCTTGCAAAATTCTGTTCCAAAAAATTTGTATTATATTGGCCTGCTCCTGCTCCGTGTTGTGGCAACTGCGGAGAGGAAAATAAAGATACCTCTTCACCCTGATAAATAGGTAAAATAGATCCCTAAGAAAGATGGTATAAGAATTAACATTCAAAAATGTTTCAAAAGCTTTCCTACTCCTGAGGTGAAAGCAGTTACCCCTCCACTGCATTAGCAACACTGAATATACATTTTTATGACCTGTCCTCTGCTTGCTCTCTGCACTGACTTCAGATAAAATTCACCTGGCACAAAGCTGTTCTTACCTGGAATATCCTGTTACACAACACTGCCCACCCCCTTCATATCTCAGGGATTTATGGAAGATGAAATAACCAGTGTGTGAGTGTGAGCGGCATGGAAACTGTAATGATTCATGAGGATCAAATGAAAAACGTGAACACAGACACACACACAGAATGTCAAATACTACTTCTCTCATCTAAGGCAGCTCCATTTAGTTTATAGATAAAATTTCAAATCCTATAGCTCTCAATGCTGTGGATCTATGATGCTTGTATGGTCAGGCATTATGGTGCCTGGTCTAATAAAAATTAAACAAAGCTGCCAAAAGCTATCAGAAGTTTCTGAAAATTCAGCAGAGAACACATAGCAGCAGGGCACTATCACCTTCCAATATCCTGAAATAATATTATATTTTGATAAGATTTGCTCAACGTTTAAGACTGACAGTAAAATGCTGATAGGTAATGTTAATAGCAAAAACAAAAACAAAAGCCAAACTAAATAAACACATAATACAAACACAACAATTAACTAAATAAGTGTCCAAACACCAGTTGAAACTTTCTAGAGCTGAGGAACCTGCTCCACTCTGACAAGCCATTGCAATGGATGGTTACTTTTTAATAAGAAACTTCATTTATTTCAAGTTTAAATATTTCTTCTTTCACAAGTCAGATACTGAACATCTCTTATCAAAGTTTGTTCTCACTGTTATAAATAGATTTTTCAGCACTGAAACTTCACCTTGATAAGCTACACACACTGAAAGTCTTCAGGAAATATTTAAAGGCCTCTTTTCTTTTTGTTCCCCCACTCTTTTTTTTTTTCCTTTTCTGAATCTTCTTCAATACTTTTTTTTTTTTAGTAAATTAGAGACTTCAGAACTGTATGTAGTATTCTTTCAGTAACCTTGTCAGCATCAAATGGAATATAGATATTAGCAAGAACATGCAATTCCAGCATTAAACATTATTTTCTTGACATTGTTCCTTAGGCTCATATATGGATTCTCAGTGGAAAAATGCATCATGAAGAAAACAATTTGACATTCTCCCTATGATATTTATTTTGCAAAGCCTCTCCATAGGTCTCAGTTTTCTCAGCATAACCTTCCCATTCTGTTGCTCTCCTCAAAATGGTTTCCGACCCTTAAGATCGTCACTGACGTCCCCTAGAATGCCCTTTTTGAAAAACACATGCTCTTTTTTATTTCTTTCCTTCTTTCTCCGTGCTTTCCAGAAAAAGTTTGCCTTTGGAAAGGAGCTTAGCAGAGTTTAAGTGAAAAGACTGGTGAAAAAACAGTCTTAAAAATTTGGTTTCTCTTAATTACTGTAGAGTAGATGCTTACTCTCCCTGATTTGAACCAAATGCATCCAAGTGAAATGCTTCCTGAGTTGGTTCAATTGAACAAGGAGCTGTGAAACTGGGGAGGCAGATGGCAAAGGTGACACTGGGAGTGAACAGTGAGAGGGAGATCATTGAGAGTGATTTATTGCTGCTAGGCTTGGAATGCCAGCAAGAAAGGAGATGTCTCAGCAGAACCCTGCTCACTTCACCTGGTCAGAGACAGCCTAGGAGTTTCCCAGTAAAAAGGACACACCATGATGCCTACACAGGATGTTTGGAACAGGAGAGTGGGCCAAGCCCCAGCAATGTGAGCTGGCATGAGGAGTGTGCCAGTGTGAGAACAGCCAGGAAAAGGAGGATCTGAGGCACTTGGCAAAGCGGCCACAAAGCCTGGCCATCTCTGAGCCATGCAAACTGCGCTCCCACCTTTACCAAACAGCAATCACACATCTGTGAGAGCAGCAGCACTGCCCCAGAGGCTGTGTTTGCTCTGGTGGCCCTGTGAGATCAGGCACACACACAGAGCAGGCTGTGCATTGGGAGTGTCAGCAACTATGCCCTGGACAAGTGCTGTCTTCAGCAGCTGGCTTGGGTCAGTGGAGCAGTTATGAGCATCCTGAGAGGAAAATCACAGCCTTTGAGGAATCATATGATGCTAATAAGCAGACAATAATACTCTTAGTCTTATCTATTAATTACATTTTACTAGAAATAAAACCTGGGTTGTTTCTGAGAGAGATTTTTTTTTTTCCCGCGTGCATTCTATTTTGATAGTAAACCCAACACAAAGATAATCTGTGCAATATCCAATATTGCTTTACCCCTATGACCTGTGAAAAAATGAAAATGGCATTAATACGCTACCTTTCCAGATGTAACTGCATTTCTGAGGATCATTTAATTATCTTTAATTACACAAACAATGGGGAAAAAAAATTAAAAACCTCTGTAAGACAGAAAATCACACTTGGCTCAAGTACACCTCAGTGTGTTGGTTTGGGTTAATTTTTAAAGGTGGAGTTGTTCCTTTCATCTATTCCATATTATCTTTCTAATTTTAGAATTTTTATATGAATAGTAAGTTAACAGCAAGCAGCTCACATATAATGTCTGTATAACATCTTTGAATTTAGTTTGGTGGCCCTTTACGCTTAGTGGATGATTGTGAGCAAAGATAGTAGGGATAAAATATCTCTTGATTTCTCCTACTCATAGGAGAAATGGCTACAAGCTGTTTCTCCTGAAATGTGTGGAAAAATGAGAGAAACATCCTGCAAGCAGAATGTTACTGTGTATGAAAGTCATTGTATGACACAAAAGCCTCGTGAAAACAAAACTGAGATCAGTTCAGGGAATTCAACACCAACAACCACAAAGGTGTTTGCGCAAAAAGCAAAACGCACAGTTCCACAACTCAGGCGTTCTGAGTCTTTTGACTCTGTTTCCCCACCCAGTGATATGAATATCCTCTGGTCCCGTGCTTGTTTTCAGAGCCACCCTGCACACCATCCATGGTCAGTGGAGCTACAGAGCCCGTGAATCTCACACGTCCCCTTCATCCCCGCGGCCACACGTCCTCAGGAGCTGTTCCTGTCCCCATGTCCCGGGGCTGTGTCGCTGCTCCTGCCCTCTCTCCCCTCTGCTCTCTCTGAGTCAGCCTCCCTGGCCCTCTGCCTCTTGTACCGCCCTGCAAAGGGATTTTCGTACTTCCAAACTGTCTAACAATTATTGCTTTACAAATGTCGTGATCACTGTGTCAGTTCTTTTAACTCTCATTGTAATTCGCCGTGAAATTCATTCTGGCAAAGCCCCGGGGGCTTTTCTCCCTTCTCTCCCCATCTCTGAGGCTCTGAACCCTCCTACGCCTTGACCCGGGGCTGAGACTGGCTTATGCAGAAGCCTCGCTCACCCTGCATCCAACTGAAGGCGTTTTGTGCTTATTTAATCTTGGCAGGGCGGCGCGGAGCGGGCGGGCCGGGCCCTGACCCTTCCGCCGTGCTATCAATAGATGGCAGCAAGAAGCTCCTTCTCCTCCTTCTCCTCCTTCTCCTTCTCTCTCTCCCGAGCGCCTCACCGGGATGATGCTCCCGGCGGGAACACGGGGCGAGCTCTCCGACACTCCACACACCAGCGCTGACAGCCTCGGCTCGGCACGGAATGGCTCCGTGTACACTCGCCACAAACCGGAGATTTTACCTTCAGGAAAATGTCCAGACCTGTTTGCAGGACATTTGCGACAGGTCAATGATAGGAACTAAAATAGAGTTTACACTTGAGCTTGCTTGGATTTTTACTGGTGTGGGTGGAAGTCCTAAAATGATGTATATAGCAATGAGAGAAAGCAATAGCCAAACCAGGTCAGGATGCCGTTTGCACCAAATTAAACCACAAGTTTTAACTTTCAAGGAGGGAAATCTTGGTACAGCCCACTACACAATTTGGCCAGTTTGTGTGTTTAGAAGAAAGATGCAACTTATATTACATGAAAATTTGTATGTGTATTAAAAATAACATTTCCCTAGCAAAGATGAGTCCTTCAGGAGTGTCTCAAAACTACTGCATCCTCCCTCTTTGCACTCAATGTGACTCCTTTTTAGTCTGGACCAAATTTTTAACTTCCTGGTTTGCCACTTCATCTATTCAAAATAATACTTTTTCCATTCACAGAATGTCTCTTTAATCACAAATAACTTTTCATCACATCTCACGCGCTAACGCCCCACATCACATATCATTCCTTAACATCCCTTTTTTATGTCTGTTCCTCCCTTTCATCATTTCTCATGCTCTAGAGTGAAAATCTTCACATTAAAGCATCTCTTTGCTGTCCCACATGTTGTAAATTCACTGAGCTGGACAGGTTATTTAAACTGGCCAAGTGATCTGGTGACCTCTAAAGGATGCGTTAAATGGGAATGAGTATGACTAAGCCTTGCTGCTGCCATAAAAATGGGCACACTGTGTTGGGACTGCTTGGGAGACAGATTTTGCTATGGCATTTGATATATCTGCTCATAAATGCAACATTTTAAGCTACAAAACTATTAAAGCAGACCATTAATAACTTTTTTCACACAAAGGATATCTCAATATAATATCCTGAACAGATAACACTCAGTAAAGAGGAAAATATACCTTCTTCAAAGCATTCAGATTAAGAATCTTGAATTTCATTGTTCAATTTCAATAGTAAAAGGGCTCATAACATTGACTTCAAGACCTTTAATTTTCTGCACCATTCTATATACTTTTAGGAAGTAATTTTGCAAAGAAAGAAAAATATTTTTGCTATTCTTTTCAGCAGCTGACCTATTATTTCTGCTTAAGACTTCCCAAGTTCTGGAGCAATTAGCAGTTTCTTGTGCAGATATTGACCAAGTTAAAATACAAAGTCTACAGCATCACTTCTGGATGCCTAAAATCAGTACTAAGGCCAGCAACTGGGATAGTGCCATTCACATCCAGTAGAGTTCTCAGTCTCCTGCATGTCTACAGTAGAAAGCACTGTGAGTGTCAATGGCAGTTAGAGCTATATCAAATTCGGGCCTCTTCTTATCAGCACTGTCATAGTATGCTTGTTAGGTGGTATGGTAAGCTGAGCTGGAAAGAGATGACTTGTGGAGGGATCTAACATTTTCATTTTGTGGCCAAGGTTGGGGAATATATGTACTGGACAAGCTGGAATTGCCTCAGTACATCACACATCTCTCCCGGCAGGTCTAAGAACTCTTTTCTCTTTTTTTGACTTGTTTTTTGGTGTGGGTTTTTTTGGGGGGTGGGGGGGAGGGTGTTGGTTTTTTGTTGTTTTGGGGGCTTTTTTGAAAAAAAATCTCTTTCTCCCTTCCATCAAAAAGTTTTGTTGTTTGGAATTCACAAAGACAAACCTAGTTCACCATGTATTTATCATCCTTGTCCCCTTTATCATCCACCTGTTTTTATGGGCTCTTTCTGACTTCACTGGTCACAATGTGTCTCAGAATTCCTGTGAGGATTTTAAGCAAAATCATGTCGTTAATATCACCTTCTCTTTAAATTTTAGTTAGATGACATCAAGCTCATTTTCTCAAAGCTTTTTTTGTTTGTTTGTTTTGTTTTGGGGGGGGGTTTTGTTCGTTTTTTTTCCAGTCTTTCATTCAAAAGCCATTCAGACTTGCTACAGAAGTCTTGCCTTGTTTTTTTATGCTGGCAGAATAACATTCAAGTATTCTTGCAGTCATCTCCAAGCATGTTTAGCTAAGCTTCAGGTTGGGGAGGACTTTCTGCCAAGATAAAAAGAGGCAAAGGAGAGTCATAAGCTTAAGTGGAAAAGATTTCCTCAGAAGGGTGAAAACCAACAGTTTTCCTGTGAAGTTCTGATAACAGGGAGATAGCCCAGGGCTGCAATCAGAGGTAAAAACCTTCATGCTTGTTAATTTATTTTCCTTTTCTAAGCAACAGAGATCACTGCAGAAAGGTATGATTGAGGAGATATGGATTGTTGACGATAATTTATGGTATGCAATTCTATTTCAACTTATCAAAAATGTGCAGAGGAGGGAAGTGACACCTACACTTGCAGCCAGAGGGTGGCCATAGATTTATTTCTGCTGCACTGGAAGCTGCAACCCCCTCTCCTGTCACGATTATTTGCACATCCAGTACCCAGTCAAAGTGCAGTCACATCCTTGCTGTGTGGCAGCATCAGTCATGGGACTGTGGCGTGGGGGGGCAGGCAGAACAGCTAGCTCCTCTGTTCATCCTTGCAGGTCATGGATGTTGCAGGATGCACATCTGGGCACATGTTAAAAAGAAGCATTGCTTTTCACACAGTGGGTGTGAGATTGGTCACGGCAGAGAAACTGCTGCAGGGACCTGGAAAGCTGCCAGCAGAGAGGACCTGGGGGTGCTGGTTGACAGTGGCAAAGCAAGAGCCAGGGTGTGCCAGTTAGACAAGAAGGCCAAAGGCATCCTGGCCTGTGTCAGCAATAGTGTGGCCAGCAGGGCAGGGATTGTCCCCCTGTACTCAGTACTGATGAGGCCACACTGTGAATCCTGTGTCCAGTTCTGGGCCCATCACTACAAGAAGGACATTGAGGGGCTGCAGTGAGTCCAGAGAAGAGCAATGGAGCTGGGGAAGGGTCTGGAGCACAAGACCTGTGAGGAGAAGGGGTTGTTGCTGGGGTTGTTTAGCCTGGAGAAAAGGAGGCTCAAGGACATTATCACTCTCTACAAGTGCTTGATAGGAAGTTGCATCCAGGTGGGAGTCAGTCTCTTCTCCCGAGTAAAAAGTGACAGGAGAAAAGCAAGCAGCCTCAAGTTGTTCCAGGGGAGGTTTAGACTGACTGTTAGGCAAAATTCCTTCCCAAAATGTTTTCAAGCATTGGAACAGGATGGCCAGGGAAGAAGTTGAGTCACCATCCCTGGAGGTATTTAAAAGACACATAGGTGTGACACTCAGGGACACAGTTTTGTGGTGGACTTCACAGTATTATGTTTACAGTTGGACGAGGTGATCTTGAAGGTCTTTTCCAACCATAGCAATTCTGTAATCCTGAGAAATGAGAGCAGCTTCTGATTGACTGACACCACAGCATTTTGGCTCTGTGACCCCTTCCCACACACAAAGACAGGAGACCGTTCTTAGACGTAGATGGGCAATGGCAACAGAATCACACTGTAGAAGGCAGGAATTTTGCTATAAAGTACATCTGGCACATGGACCACACCTCAGCTAATACTGGTTTGATGAGCAAAAACTGAAAATTTCCTATCATTCTTAACAGGTGACATAATTAAAGGAAGGCAGAGTTATGGCAATGAATAACACAATGCACAGGCTTCACTGAAAGCTAATCCACTAAACAACATGCAGTCTATACACTTTGAGAATATATTTTCCATGATGGAGAATCTTTTCTACAAGAGTTAAGATGCCATTCTGCAAGGCAGTAATAAGTTATGCTCTGTACTGCACACAATTAGGAATTGTTACATAGGTGAAAAAACCTTGTTTTCTTAGCTTTACAACCAGGAATCAGTGAATTAATTTTTTTATTACTTAATCAATGTAACAATTAAATTTCATTACCTAAAAGATTCCACTCATACAGTGCTCTTGAAGTAAAGGATGAATATTTTAGATGCTTGTATTAATCAGATCTCGTACCACACAGACCAATTTCAGTATGATTCCCCTGACAATGCTTCTGCAAACTGCACCTCACCTCAGGGTATTTAAGACAACAATTGTACCAGATTCCCACTGCTTGTTTCATCTTCTTGCAGCTGTTTGCAGTCTTGTAGTCATACACAAGACAATTTAAGGGCAGATGGCTGTAAATGAAAGGGATGACCCTCCCCTGTGCCATTTTGACATGGCTTATTCCCATCTTTTCATCTCCTTTCACCAGCGGAACAGTGAACACTGTGATCAGGAATCAGTTGGAGGATAAGCAGCAGCACCTGCCACCTTCCATTGCTGCACACATGTTTTAGGTATTGTAGCCCCTTCACTAATTTGCTGGGGGTCAGGTTGGTGATGCCTTCTGGTCTCTTTCTCTTATTCTGCTATCACCAACCATCTGTTTTCGGCAGAGATTTCAAATACTTTTCAAAGCTTTTAGAAAGAAGAGATTTTATGTCTGAATAATATTGTGTGATCTTATTTGCAATATGTAATGTGCCCTGCGTTTGTTATCCAGAGGGTTTTACCTTTTTTTTTTTTTTTTTTTTTAAATTTAGAACCACAAAGCAATTGGATCATGGCTAGCTTTTTCAATTCTTTAACCAGGCTTTTCAATAGAAAGGGGATAGCTTGAATTGTTAAACTAGATCCTACCTTTACTCTTTCTTGTTTTGTTGGTTTTTTGAAAAGAATGTGTTTAGGCATCACATCAGGTTGTGTGACATACTTCATTTTTCATCAGTTTCTTGTCTGGAGACAGCGTGAACAGTTAAATTTGCAGAGTGGTACTTACTGGACAGATATAAGAGCCTTTGTAAGTCATCATGCTTCACTCAGTCCTCCCTTCAGAGAGTTCCAAATAGCAACACTGTCACATCTTGTTTTCTTCATTCTTGCTTTTGACTCTTTCTACAATATCAGAAATTTGTTTCTGCAAGGGAGTCAGAAAAAGAAGGATGCAACTGGTGGCAACAGACAGAAGATGCCTTCTCAGAAACATGGGAAAGGTCATAGGAGAGAATTGAATTAGCCCTCAAAAAATTGAGAAGAAGTGAAAATAGTGTACTTGGGAAAGGAAGAAATAGGAAAGTGAAGCAGGATGGAGAGGAAAATACCCTGTCGTTTTATGAAGAAGGAATGTGTGGTTTGTAACATTCTCTGAAGTAGCATGGAAAGGATGTATTGATCAGTTCCAAACAACCATGTGACACTTTTTGAAGAAAACAACTTTAGTGTGCAGAGTGAGAGGAAAGATGAGGATTTAGATGTCAAGGTGACAGCTTTCTTTTTCTTTATGGAGTTCTCTTAACATTGCATAGAAATCCATTAGCTACCTTGCTTACTACTCTAATACCTAAATTTCTCCATTCAGTCTAGTGTTGTTAGCGAGACCTGTAGTATTTCTTATTCTGAAGGCCTTGAGATATTTCCAAGATGCAGTATTTCATTGTCAGTTTTTGTATCCTTTAAAAAGAAGTACATGGTGTCAATCCTGTTACCATTTTCTCATTGTGTGCACAGTCAAGGTGAATGTAGTCATTACCAACATATTTTTCCTACAATTTTTGCTCAAAATGCTAAGAAAATCTTATCACTTTTTCTTTATTACTTTATCTTAGAATAAGGGCAAATGTAAAACTGCAAAATTGACCTATGTAAGACTTTTCAAGGACTAAGATGACAACAATTACCCTTGCTTGTTGTGGGCTTGTTGTGGGCCCACACAACTTGTTTTACAAAAAGCTTTAACCTGCAAAAATATTCCCTGAGGGGAGAGAGAGAGAGAAATGAGAGAAAGGAAGAGAGAAAGAGAGAGAAAAAGAGAGAGAAAAAGAGAAAGAACAAAAGAATGAGAAAGAAAGAGAGAAAGAACAAAAGAATGAAAAAGAAAGAAAGAGAGAAAGAGAGAAAGAACGAAAGAACGGAAGAAAGAAAGAAAGCAAGCTCAGTGACTTCACGTTACCCCCTCCTTGTCTGGAAACCATAGAAACCAAACCGAAAGTACAGCCAAGAAGTTCGTCATTTGGCTATCTCTGGCTGATCTCCATGGAAACATTTCACTTTTTATTGAAAGGAAAGATTTTCAAATCAGACAAATGGCTACAGTCTGACGGGTTATGACATCTTTGGAAAGAATTAAAGGAACAAAAACAATGACAAATGTTTCTGCTTTACATACTTGTATTACACTTCTATTTTACGCCATTCGTGCCTATTTTATTTAGTTACAATTGCAGCCTTTCTTTCAGAGTTTTGTTAGCAAATCAGACATTACATATGGGGGAAAAGGTAATACTCTGCCAACAAACCAGGGTCTATTCACTCCAGTATCCAATTTAGATGTTATTGCTGTAAACTATTTGGATTACTAAATATCTTTTTTGCATGCTTTGCCTGGAAGACTGAATAGAGGTGCTCAATGTGTCATAACAGCTAAAACTGAGAGTTAAGAAAACGTTCAACTCTGGCAACTCACGCCTCTCAGAATTATTCTTTCAGGAATCCTACAGATCCAGGAAGGTACTTATGCCTGTTTCCCACCCCCTTACCTTTTGAGTTAAAATTAAAATAAACACTGGATGATCACGGAAAAAAACTACAGATAAAACAACTAATATGAAAGGCACTGCCATTGGACTCCAGGCTTTTATTGATCCCATGTAAGTCTTTGGGTGCTTAGAGTTCAGTGAGGGTGCTTTCCTTGGAGCTGGAGAGGTGGAGTGATCTGAGGAGCTTCCAGAGGCTTCAGAGCATGGTTGTACCCAACTGCTCAGTCACCTCAGCTGCAAGGCTGCTCAGGGCACAACAGAAAGAGAAGGCTTTGGGAGACTCCTCCTTTACAACTGCATTTAGTTGTATGTAGATACTATCCACACTGTATGTACCACCTACACTGCTAAGATGTGTCTGAGCAGTAGAGATACTCTGCTGAACTATGAATTCTGCACTGAAAATTAAGGAGTCTTGTAACAAAGTGGTCTGAGGCACTAAAGCCTAATTCATTTGTCCTTAGGCATGTCCAAGTTACTGCTGCAACCATTTTGCTCCTCTAAATTTTTATTTGCTTCTTTTACTGATAGTACACAGCATAGATGAGAAGAGGGTAAAATTTTCTGCTAACTTAAATACACACAGAAGCTCTTAGGCAACAAAGCAAAACTACAGATGCCATCTTACCTTAAACATAAAAAAGAAAAGAATCCACAGTCACCCTAACACTATTAAAGAATGATTCTGTTTATCATTGTGTACAGCTCAAAAAACTACAATGCATATGGAGATATGACTTACAGTCTTAGAAAAGGCCCTAGATTTCTCTGATTCATCATGCAATGAATATTATTTCCAACATCAACATTATTGCATTATGGCTTAGCTAATGCCTCATGGTGGCAGTTTATTGCAGTGTTCCTATCAGTGGCCTACCTGCTAAGAAATAGTGACAACAGAAATCAGTGTAACAGAAATATTATCAGCAATGAAGAGGCATCATCTGACTTCAGCTGCACACAAATTGTCACTGAACAAAAGAGAGAGAAAATACGCTGATGCTTCCTAAAATCTGAAAGACTATCAAAAAGACTGCAATGAATTATAGAGACAGAAGTAAACAGAGCAGGAAACTCAAGGAAGTAATGAAAGAACATTCACAAAGAGAGAGTGACAGGCAAAATATGGCTCTGCTGAAAGTTTCATCGAACAGTCAAAGTAAAATAATTGTTCAGAGACAAGATCAAGAAAAAAGGTCACATCCACTCAGTTAGAAGGAGGTATTTTACACACATACAGATGGAGATTTGTATGAAAAAGATGACAGAGTTTGGTCCAGAATATTCAAATCTGCTTAAGAAGTATTCTAAATATTTTGACCACATCTGGCTTCTCTGTGCAGTTCAACAATTGGGATCTAAAAGATTAGTTGGAAGAAGCCCTTTGTATTAAAACCCCTCTAACATCAGAATATAGTAAAACAGGATATAATAAAACAATTATGTAGGAGCAAACAGTACAGGATTTAAGTTAGGTTTGCTCAATGATTTCAAATCTCTTTTCTAACCCAACTTATTTTATGATAAAGGTGGTTAATAGTGGTAGAGTTATTGCTTTCACTGCCCATAATTATGGTATGGATATGCAAGTTCTGTAGAGCACTCGATCTGTAAACATATGGGAGGGCAGGATGTGTATTTTAACTCAATAGTTATAACAGATTGACATTTTCCAACTTGATCCCACTGAAGTTTGGGTGACTTTTTAAATCAGTTATTGAAATTCAAAATCAATTTCAATAAATTTTTGAAATTATTGGGTTTTTTGGGGAAAAAGAAAGTATTTTCTATTTGTGCTCAGATGGAATTAGCTGCCCAAACAAAAGAAGTCGATTGACCTAATAATTAACTTAGGTACCCAACAACATCAATCTAAAAACTGTCTTTGTGTCCTGATGCACATACAGAAAAAGGGGCTGTAGGCAAGGCATCCAACTAGTTCTGTTCAGCACTGCTGCTTCCCACAGAGCATCCATTTCAAGAAATCCAGTGATCAGCTGGATAGAACCTAGAGGAAGACAAGAAAAATTATCAGAGGGCTACAAAATATCCTATAGGGAATGATTGAATTAATTGCAGCTACTTAGTTTGGAGAGAAGAAAGCTAGAGGGAGACTGGGCGTCCTTCTGATATGCAAAATCTTCTTCTAAGGAGAGTAGATCAGTCTGTTTCTGTGTCCATTGCGGGAAGGTCAAGGAACAACAGACTTTTACTGCACTTGGGTCTTTGGTCTAGAGATGAAGAGAGATGTATTTCTAGCCTTAAGCATTGTGATAGTTTTCCTAAGATAGTTTTCCTAGAAATAGAGTGATCTCCAACACTAGCAGTTTTTGAGACCACATCACACAAACATCTGTCAGGAACTATTTATACATAATTGGTACTGCTTGGGCCAGAAGAACCTGATACATCAGAGTTTCCCTGCTTAACTCTGGAGCCCTTTGACGGCTACTGAGGGACAGGGCAAACTCCATTCCCTTCTTTAACCTGGAAAGCCAAAAGGGGACTTGTCATTTAGTTGTAAAGCACTGGCCAAGTTATTTCAGCTGTGCCAGAGTAGACGTCCTCCCCAGGTCCTTAGACCTTGTTTCCTATAAGTTGCCTTACTGTAGGAAAATAAAGGGTATCACAGCATCTCCCCACACCTCCTCTGTCAGGCCTTTCCCTTTCTCTCCCATGGGACAGGAGCCTGAACAAGCTCCCAGGACACTGCCAAGCCTTGAACACAATAAATATTCCTTCAGCAATAAAAAGCCAGGCAGTAGTGAGATAGGGCAACCAAAAATTGCTGTGCTATCTGGATAAAGAACCCTTCAAAAGTGCATCACTACAGGAGAGTTTTAAACTAGAATTTCGTGGGTTTCTGTATTTAATTATTACACTTCCATTGTTCTTGCCTCAATTAAAACTGTTTTGTGGCTACTAAGACCACCCTCGCATGAACAACCTCTTTCTTTGCTTTCACACAAAAAATATGAAATTTTCCCCTTGACTTTTCTTGCTGCAGCTTGTAATAGAACTGCATCTGGAAACACTGTACCATATTCTTATACTACTTTTACAGCAGGAACTGCTAAGTACTTGGCTTGCTTACAAATTCCTCAATTCACTGAGATATAATTGTGCTGTGATTCATGCCTTTGCTAAATCTATGCAAGTTGTGGGCATGATTATTAACATCACATTAAACCCTAGAACTAAAGAGATTAACAAACAGATTTTTTTCCTGGACATTGGCACTTAGGAGATAAATTACACTGTCAAAATGTTTAAGGAAAACAAAGCACAATTATGACAGAAATGGTTTTATTTTACAGATTGCTCTATTTTGAAAGCGTTCATCAATTGTTATATGGCAAAATATAGCATAATTTGAGCATTTGTTTATCCATGGCACAACACAAGCACAGTATAAAACAACCTTAAGTGTTCAATTCAGGAACCCTTGGTATTATTTTTTAATTTCAAAAGAATTTCACACTCAGGATGTTATAAGTCTCTGTAGTGACATAGAGTAGTATAAATAGGCCACTGTATGTCACCTTGTAATTGCTGTGAAGACTATAATATGTTTTTGAACTGCAACCATTGGCAACAAATTGCCTCATTGATTTCATTTCATTATGCTATCTGCATCATCCACCACTAGGAATCTCTGTTAGTAGGATGGTACAAGTAATCTAAGCTAAACATAAAGATTTTGATGCATTTATCATCATTTATTTTGTCACATGTACAAAACAAATAGATGAATAAAAAGTATTTATCTTTAAATCCATTAAGGAAATTCGCCTTATTAATAGTGCCATGAGGTTTATACTAAATGCTACGTTACTCTTACTCCCTTTACAAGTAAATCCTATTACTTACAAAATAAATAATTAAAAACACATCAGTGCCTCTAGTCACTAATCACTCATATCTAATAGCTTTTTTGTGACAATTGATTGTCTTGGTAGTTATACACCAGAATGTTTTCAGATAACATACACTTAAATGCTTTTGGCAAAGAACAAAGGAGATGAAAATACTTTTCTGTTGGTTTTGTCAGAAAATTTTAACATCAAGACCACACAGATATTCAGTGTCTGACAACAGGAACATAACTCACTCCTAACAAGGTAAAATATTGCATTCAGACATACACAAGAGAGACTTGCAGAGGTTTTGGAGCTCCCTTGTGCAGGAATTCCACTCATTTGAGAGAAGCTCTGAGAAAAGAGGACCAGCTCAGCACACCAAACCAGGAACAGTGAGAGAAGTCTGGAGATGGGAGCCTGCTTTCTGGGTGCCCAGCCTGAGCAGCTGGATATCATCACCACCTCAGGTGGCTGGGAGAAGGGAATAGAACCATGCCCACAGTGGTGCACAGGCTCAGGGCAGATGCTGGGGCTCAGGCTTGGCCAGGGCAGAGCAGGAGGCACAGGGGCTGGCATTAAGCAGTTGTCATTGCTAAGGATGTGGCGTAGGATACATGGACACACAACACCACAAGTAGGCTGCTGACACAGCAAGCCTAAAAATCATCCCAGTGGTTTTTTTAGAGCTCGGTGGTGAACCATCCTTGCTTTCACAAGCCTGAATGAACATTCACTCATCTCTGTAGCCCACCACTGGTAATACCAACAAGACTAAGGTTCAGAGCTGTATTATTCAACATATTACTGAGACTAATTTCATCTTATAGCCATGGTATAATTCAAGTGCATCACCTAACAATCAAACAAAGAATTACTAGGACTATAATTTCTTCATTAGCTTCCATAAGAATTCAAAAAGGCGAACATAAGCAAAAGTTTCAGCCTGGATAGTCTGCAGTTATCAAAAAGCTTGCTGTATTAAGAGAGGAACAGCTCTCACCTTAAATCTGTTTCTAAGCTGAAACATTTTAAGATCAAAGCAATGCACAGTACTAACCTGCATAATCACTTGCTGGTCAGATTGCAACAGGAGAATCAAAAGCTACTGGGCAGCAGGTAAAGGCCAAAGTCATTTATAGGTTAGCAGTGAAAGATGATTTTGTTTTGATCAAAGACAGATAAGGATAATTACCAGCTATCCTTTTTTCCCTTGGTCATTTTGCCCATCTCAAGCCTCAGCCTTGTTCACAATGATTTTGGCTGCTAAGCTTTGCAACTGTAAACATGACAGGAGACTTTCATGACTCTTTTGTTCTAAAAATATTAATGTCAAAGAGTAGATGGCACAACAGATAACAAGCAATTTCTTGCTTCGTTTATCACAATTTTCTTGTTAGCTACAGGGCTCTTTTTAATTACAGTTCAAACATTGGCTCAGCTACTTCCTTTCTTGCTTCTGACAAGTTTGTAATTGTTAGTGTCCTCCTTGATCCAATGTAATAATTAGCAAAAGAGTGCAGCACTGAATCTGCCATCATCATCTAATATCTACCCAAAGAAACATCACAAAAAAGATTTATCGATGGGTTTCTTTTTTAAAAAAAATAATGACTGTAACCCAGAGACTGACTAGTTTTTTGACATGGTAGCTCATTAACTTGTTATTAATAAATACACATTTCTCAGGTCCTGTAATTATTGCAGTACTAGACAATATACATATGCAAAAGAGAAAATTAGTGATGCTTTCTAAATAATCTTTTTAAGGCAATCTAAGGCTGTTGCTTGTAGAAGGAAGTGGAATACAGAACATGTCAAAACAAGAACTGCAAGCATCATTTAACCACTGTTTTCAGTGTTGCTGGTTATTTAGAATTTTGGTAGGGCTTTTACTTTCCTCAAGTAAATAACAGTAAAACTTTGAACCACTAATATATTAATTTCTCTTCTACTGGAAATAATCTCCACTCCTGCCGTGGCTCACTGTATGTGCCATGCTTTAAATCAGATAAGGATAAGCCATTTGCGACTCTGACAAATACAAAAGAAGGCTATATGAGTGCATGGTATGGTGAATGTTTCAGGGCTGTGGAAGCAGAAATCTATTGTGAGAAGCTGTTTCCATCAGGTGGGGATGCTCCAGTTGTAGTCTAGTTATAAGCATCAGTTGTAGGCAAAATTTGCAGCTGTAGATGGTGAGAAACAATACTGTGTTTCATCACTACATTACTGACCACACTTACTTTAAAATTCTAAGTTATGACTGTGATTATGAGGGTGTGTTAGGAAGTATTATTACCCTTTATTATCATTTTAAATGGGGATATTACTGGGAATGTAAGTGATTCAGTTAAACAGATTTAACCTGTGCTATGGTGCAATTATATAAAGAAAAATCATGACCATTTTAGCACAGTTCTCAGGAATTAAATAAGATTGTTATCCTTGTATTTCCATAGAAAAAGAGGCTCCTGAGCCAGCTGTAAACAAACGAACGAAATAAACTTAGTGTGAATGCAAGTCATGCTTCTTATAGTATGCCATGACAGTGTATGCAAATGTAAGAGATTACAGCACCCTCAGGTATCCAAGGGACCTCCTTGTTTTCTTTAAGACATACATTTCCATGCTAAAAGCATCAGATAATTTAAAGTAGATGTTTATATAAAAGTCCACTAAAACATATTTCATGTTTATCTGAACAGGTTCACTGATCCTACCATGTAAATTCTTAAACAAGTTGGGATTTTTTTACTATTTAATAAATTAATCTGTAAAATTATTTAATTTCCACACACATATATATTATTTTTTGTAAACTATAACTATTGTACTACTCATTGCTGTTGAAAAAGTTTACTATTACATGCCTTAAAGCTTAGACTGCTTTTGTGTTACTGATATTGCCAGGAACCCCACCTGAAAAAACAGTATTTGAAAGCATCTTGAAAAGCAAGATTTGACTTTACTAAAGACTTAGAATATATGATGCTCAAATGTCTTTATTGCCTAGTTTATAAACACCTTAAACAGAGTATGATAGTGCTAATGTTAAGACATAATGATACTGTGCACTGTCATTAATCCATTACTATCCAAAAGGCTGCAATGATTCATGCTGAACGGTTGCATAGTTTTTTCATTCATATTTAATATTATTAAATTTGCTTTAAAATTAAAAAAAATCCCAAACCTTCTAGGTTTTCTTCTTCCCATCATGATTATTTTCTATTAGTACATCTCTTACAGCATGAAAATTTTAGTGTTAATAAAGCTAATCTGGGACATACAGGAATGGTGCCATTCATATTGTATTTTATATAATTCATCTTCCAGTTGTTCACTTGGTCAATTTGTAGTTTACCCTGTTACATGGTATTTTACTATTCTTCCACTTTGTCTGGTTCCTTGTATTCTAACATATCTGAACCTCCATAGGATGTGCTTTCTATGTTCATGATTATTTGCATGTTTCTCTACCAACCTTTTTTAATTTTCTTTCTGTAGAAGAGAACACTTTTGAAAGTCTTTTCTTCTTACTTCAAAACTAACTAGATTTTTACAGAAGTAATTAAACATTTTATATCATGGAGCAAAACATTGTATGCTTTAGATCATACCATACCAAATTAACTTTAAAAATAAACTGCAAGTAAAGCTAGAGAAGGACCTGTGGCCTAAAATTATTTTTCAGTTTTTTTAATGTGTGAAATGATGCAAATCTTTTCATACAGAAATTATCAGAGAAACATATGCCTGAAGCCAACTCAGATTCCAGGCAAACAGAATATTAAAGTAAAACCAAAATAATGAAAACTTCATGCTCTTGGAGAATAATGATTCTTTCTCTTGTGTAAAACATTATGTTTGCATTTAGTGGTTTAATTCCCAGTCAAGCCCTCTGATGAACATGAACAGTTGACCTTCACAGCACACACAGGTTCAGTAGGGTTTTGTGAGTACAGTCCCAGTATGTTACCTCCCAAACTTTACACACCATGGTTCAAAAAGGCTGGTGCAACAAATGAAATGGCAAATCCTGATTTCCCTTTTGGCATTTCTTCCACCTTGGATTTAAATTCCTCTTTTTTCCTTTAGCTTGGATGCCTTGTGCCCCTATGCAGTTTAATGACTTGGCCCAAAAGATGTATTTATGACAAAAACATGTAAAATATATATAAATAATTTTTTCATGGTATACGCAGGTAAACAGTACACATGCTTCTGCTTAGGTTAGGGCAACATTTACTGCTATCCAGTTAGGAATGGTGCATCCGTGAATTTTGCTGTATATTTTCAAGTTTTCTGTCATTATTGTAGCCTCATGGCCTGCAAGCTCAGTAGTTTCACTGCTAAAATTCAAGAGAATTTTTCAATAAACCTCTGCCACCTTTATAGTACCTTTTATGAAACTTCTTCATTTTATTTTCTCCTCTGAAATAGGCCCAACTCAGTTCTGAGTCTGCATATTTTCTATTTAAATTCAATTTTGTTCCGTTTTAGCCTCTTTTCAGATGTGAATGGATTTTTCTTTCTCCTAGTGTATTCTGATTTCATGCTGTGCAATCTGTATTTTTCAAGACTCCCTGTGACACTGCTTCATTGGTGCTAGCAGTTGTTCACTGTTATGCCAACCTAGGCTGAACATTTCCATGACTTCAGAAAAATGTTTTCAGAAAATTCACTCTGGATTACACCTTGCCAAGAAGTTATTAGCTTAATACAAAAAGCTACTCATGGAGAACAAAACATTTCTGAGCAGGAAAACTCCTGAAATCTATTTTCCTGTGTATGGAGAAAGAAGCGGCCTGTGTTTATGGGATTTCTACCCCACATTGTACTGGGTGATAAGAGAAGAGGTGAACCAAAGAGAAGGTAGAAGTGTGGAGCTCAGAAGGCCCAGAATTTCTGTTAGAGAGAAAACAAAATCTTCCCCCTCTCACCAGCCATCCACAAAACTAGGACCAATCTCATGTCTTTGAGATCTCTACCCTTTTGTCACGTTTGGCTGGAAATGTTGGGAGCACTGAAAAGTTGTGCCACCTTTTGGGGAGGGAGAGGGGAGAGCAGATACTGAAAGCATCGTGGAAATGCAGAGCTCAGCATTTGCTGTCTGCCCTGGGAATGGTGCTACCTCCCACCTGGCAGAGTGGCCAGTGTGGTGGAGGTCACAAATGCAGCCCAAGAGCAGCCATGGCAAACAGAACATCCCAGTGGGGCAAATGGATCAGAAATGTCTGAGGCTGAAGATAGCTTCCAGGGCTCTGACCAAAATTGGAGTACTTCATAGCTGCTCAAGTTCTCTGACCACACTGAAGCGTGAGGAAAGTAAAACAGTAACAGATGTTCTGAGTTGAGGAATAGTCACTAAGAATCCCAAACTAGCATAAAATATGCTCGAAAACAGATCTGGAGAAATATTGCAACTTGGGTAAAGATTCACCTCAAGACCTAGACAGTTGTATACTGCAGTGTAAATGGGACTCCTGAACAGTATTTTAAACACTAGACACTATTAGGTTCTTGTTCCCATCTGAATGTGATGGTTATTTTAGAGTAAGAGTTGACTAACTGCTTTTTGAAAGAGTATCGAAAGAAGAAGTTGGAGGTGAAAAGAAATAAAGGACTAGAGGCTGAATTGTGCTTGGTTCAAGTGAAATTAAGGACCAGTCTTATTTATAAATCTTGCTGAATGAAGCATTTAAGCTAAGGAAACCTGGATCAAGGTTTTAAGTTATTACTATAAAAAGCATTCGTTTCATATTTTCTCTTTTATTGTGCCACATATACTTTGGAAATTGAGACAACCAGTTTGTTTCACATAAGGTACTGAGACTAATTACTTGTAGTGGTTATTGACCTGAACAAAATACCATACACCCTCCAAAAGGTGACATCATCTCTGCACATTAATAATCCTCTACAAAAATGGCAGTCAATAGTCCATGTTTTGCATTACTCAGAAATATGGTGGCACTATGTAGCTGGTTTAAAATACTCTTAAATTTTAAAATCATTAATGCTCTTCCAAACTTACTCTTTTCTAGGAGAGGTCAGAGGTGAAATCTCAAGCATTTACATTTGGTTTGTAGGGCAGCAATGTCAAAACCCCCACTTCCCACTGGTGTTCAGGTGCCAGTCGGAATCCATCCCAACAGCAGGGTTAGCTCGCCTTCACTCAGTTCATGGATGATTTCTGTGCCTATTTCCAGTTAATCCATCCACCCATTCATCCACCCATCCATTTTCTGAATACTCCTCCAGCCAGACCTTTACAGGTCCCAAGATGCTGTACGCAGCAGTGTGAATTTTATCACTGAAGTTTGTCACTCTGTAAATCATAGCGTTAAGCTTTTATTGAGTGTTTTCAGCTTGTGAGGCTGACTGTACCAGGACCAAGGGCAAACTCACAGCTCGTACCTGTCTCGACAAGCACACCCCATGCTGTTTAGTCTGACAATGAACAAAAGAGTAGCCAGTGCAAGCATGTAACTGGGGACCATGGCTAGCAGCAACAAACAACAACAAAAATAAATTTTAAAAACAAATCACTATCATAAAATAAAACACCTAAACAATCTGAAACAATAAAAAGGAAATTCATACAAAATAGGACTTGGAAACAATACTAATTTTTTTTTTCTGAAGATAATTTGATGTAATTAGCAAGTTAGAACCATAAAATCATAGAATTAACAAGGTTGGGAAAGACCATAAGATCTTCAAACCCAACCACAAGGCGAATAACACTACCATGTTCACCACTAATGTCCTCAAGTGCCATATCCACACATTTTTTTTCAATGCTTGTAGGGATGGTGATTGCAGCAACTCCCTGGGAAACCTATTCCAATGCTTTGTAGCCCTTACCATGAAAAAAATTTCCTAATACCTTACCCAAACCTCTCCTGGTCGCAGCTTGAGCGAATTTGCTCTCATCCTGTCACTTGTTGCCTGCTCTCAGGTAGTCCTAGATTGATAAGTTTCCTCCCTGAGCCTCCTTTTTTCCAGCCTAATTCAAATCTAGTTCAAAGCTCTCTCAACAAGCCCTGCTAACTCTTGAGGTAAGATGCTTTTTCCACTTTGAGACAGGTGAATCCCCTATGTTCCCAGCAGCATATGAACCAACCCATAATCAAAAAAAAACCCCAGAATTCTGCTGCTAACACCAATCTCAAAGCATCTCTTCATCTGCATGATTTTTCTATTTCTTGCCCCATCATTGTCTGTAAATGTAAATTCCTCTGTAAACGGCAGGAAAAGCTATGGTATGATCTTTAAGTCTAATTACATTGTGGAATACAGACAATAAAACTGGGTTTGAAGTTCAGCAGACTTTCATCTTTAATGGAAAAAAGATGCTGTGATTCAGCTCTAGAGATGTAACTAAATGTCAGGTTCAACTAGCTGATCCCATAACTTTGCTCCAAGTGTTCATTTTGTACATGCACATAATCATAATGAACACTACTCTGATTCCCTGTTTTCAACGACTGAAGTTGCATAAATATAAAACTGTTTTTGACATTAGGTGGGATATGCATAATTTAAAATTCTGCCAGAGTATTGCAGGGAAATGGTATTTCACCCTACTACTTCCCATGCAAAGACAAAAAGACATTCTAGCTGTGTACTTGTCCATTGACTGATCTGAAAGGGGAAGAAATGAATGAGAAAATTCATGTAGCATGAAAAAGAAAATACCATTGATTACAAAAATTATTGTAGAAATTAAGGGATGTTCCGTGTTCTGAACTATCCCAGGAAGTATTGCTCCATTTCAAAGGTAAAAGAGAATAAAGGTGTACCTGCTAGTACATTATGATACACTTGAAAATGCCACTGCATTTACAGAGTAACAAAAAACTTTAAAGCTATTCCAGATACTCAGGCTGACATCCTGTGCTTCAAATATAATACAAACTTGAGGTGGGTTTGTAGGGGTTTTTTTGGGGGGGTTGGGGTTTTTTTGGTTGGTTTATTTTTTTTTTTTAATTTTGACCAGTTTAAAATTAACTGTATTCTAAACAACAAATTAGAACTGTGTCACAAAGTCCTTTTTTCTTTGTTACTGGCAGCGAGGACCTAAGGCAATACATTTTGAGAGCTTCTTTGGTTGTTTCTGACATAATCTGACAAGAAGTAATTACAGGCCACACACATTCTTTCACGACCTTTTCTGAAGTAGCTTTTAAAGACAAATAATACAGGGCTCCTTGTTTTTCACCTGTCAGTGCCCTCCTGTTCAGAGTTGCTGCTGTTTCTTGCACACCCAGGCAAGAAGCATCTCTGGGAAGGAAGTTTTGCGGTGTGCCCAGGAGGAGACTCTAGGAAACCAAAATCACCTTAGTCTGCAGCAGAGCCCTGGTGTGGTGAGGCAGATTTCACACATACGGGTTTTCCTCTGTGACAGCTGTGTGTTATCCACTACGGTCTGCAAATGTCTGGGTGTGCTGAACATTCTGGATACCTCAGAAACTTCAGCCTCCACATGCTCCCAGATCAGGAGGCCTGCAAGAAAAGCAAACTGAATGTCCCAGAGTGGCTGTGGCCAGTGTTCACTGTGAGGACCAGGATAACCCATTGCACGGCCCTATAGCTACAAAGGGCGACTTGCAACCCATGCCCAGGAACTGGGTCAGGAAGGTCTGACCCTGAAGAGCCTGATTTTTCTTCAGGAAAGAGGGAAATCTGTACCTTATTGGAAACAGAATAAATTTCAGTGGAGCTCACATTTCAGTGAAATTTTGCCTTGGTATTCAGGTTAGTGGAGATATTTCACCAAGGTGAAAGGATTTTTTTCACTCTAAAAGATAAAGGCAGGCGGCAAACACGCAGGAGTTTGAGAACAGTGAAAAATTAACACTCTTCACTGAACTGTCTAAAAGTTTTTTTTTAAAAAAAAGCAATCAGAATAGGTCTCGTGACCCATAAAACCCCCTGCATTTCAGTGACTGGAAGTATACTCATAGTAAGACTAGGAGGCTGGACTTAGGCTCCTCTGTTGTAAAAAGAAATTGTTTAGAAATTTATTTGATCCTCTCTGGCATTTCAGTTGCTATAGTATGCCCTCACATGATCATAGATGTTGCTGTAGGACACAAAATGAACGATACGCACACAGCAAGTGTCAGGGTAAAAAGAGGGAAGTTTATTTTCTTACTTCTCTTATATAGATTGCTGACAATGACCATGGATTGGAGGATGAGGTTGCCACCTCTTCAATCTCACTGGCCAAACTAGACATTCATCATTTGTCTCCTCCTTAGAGAGAGGTATTTCAACAAAAAGGATAGTTACAATAACAAGGGCATTGTTTACATGAAAATCTGTGAGAAACTCCATTGCAAAAATGCAAACATCAGAAGGCTGGAAAAGATCAGGGCGACACATAGACTTTCTTGGTAGGTATTGATTGAAATTTGGTCCCACTAATGCTGATAGAACTATTACAGCTAAGTGATTTCGTTACCAGAAGTAAATGGAAGGACTTGCTATTTGGCAATATCAGTTTCAAACCAAAGATGTTCAGTTCTGCTGACTAGAAGCTCTCAGAATTTCTAGCTAAAAGTCCATAAAATACAGGATTTGGAAACAGCTGCTAAGGCATTAAGTTTAACTCACATTTGCCCTTTAATTTTAGTACAGAACGAGAGATTTTGGCTAGACTGAGGAGGACGAATGTTGTAAACCTTGTCACAACCTCCTTTGAAGGGAAAACATTTGCCAGCAATTTGTCTTTTTCAGATTTATGCTTGATCATTTCAGTGGGGTAAATGTTAGTCATTTCATTCCAAGTAGGTGAGCAGTATCATGCATTAATGCATTTAGCCAGGTGCAGAGTACAGTGGAACAGGTTCATGGCATTGTCAACTTGAGAGACATCAGAAACGTGCTTTGATATAGGCAGCAGGATTTCTGAGACATACTCAATTTTTAAATGTTAATGGTATTTTATTAGAAAGAAGCAGCTGGAATTAAGCATGTAATAGCTTAGAGAATGGAAATATATGCACAGTTACAATGTTCTTACATGGTGACAGGGTTCCTGAGTCATTATGGCATTTATTTTCTGTTACTCAGCAAGAAAAAAAATATTACAAATACCACTGATGGGTATTTATACTGGTGGTTTTATCCATCTGTTTAGCTAATCATAAGGAAACTCAGTTTCTCTGAGTCTGTGGATGTATGTGAATATAAATACATATATATATATATGTGCTTATTTGAAAAGCGTTTATTAGGTGGCTTCACTTAGAGGAATGGCTGTACAAACTAGTAACAGTAGGTTGGAATCTTTGTTGTAAGCAAGTGGGTTAAAATGAGGTGGGTAGAGGATCATATATGCAGTAGTTACTATAGTTACAGTGTCTCTCTCTCTCTCTCTCTCTCTGTCTCTTTAATGAGGAACTAATCACTTTTCTCTGACCAAGACATCCATATTTTGCTCATTTTTCTCTTCACCCACACCAGGCAGCATTTATTTCCCAGGAGAAGGCAGATATAGCAATATTAACCCTTTGGAGTAAAAGAGTCAATAACTAGCTAATTCCAAACCCCACTGAGTTTAATAATGGGCAGGAATCTGCCATGGCATGGCAGCAGAAACCACTACCCACCTCCCCACAGCTAGCAGAAACCCTAAAGGGCTTCTAAGCAGTTACATATCTTACATTTCCATTTCCACCTGTCAGTAAATTGAATATCAGGGATGGGGAATAAAGAGCAGGAATTTGCAAGTATTTCATGAGCAGCTTGCTACAAGGCCCCAAAACTCAGTAGCTCCTAAGATGAAAGAAACCCAGAGGCTCTATAGTAGCTTTTCCCCTCTCTGAAATTATGTCTTACAGCAGTGGGAGATGAATTGTGACCCGAATCCAGGGAGGGATTGAAGGGCTCACATCCAACAGTTAGGATGCTCTGCTTCTCAAAATATCTGCCAGCTGCCTTCAGTACCTCCCTTCCCAGATCTATTTAGGTCTTTCCTTCAGGCAAAAAGGACAAGCCTCAGGGCTGTAAACATAGTTGCCAAATTCCCTTTTTAGGCACAGCTGGGTTTCTGAAACCAAGTCTTATCATGCCAAAATCTTACCTGCTGGTCTGGTACATGCAGATACCTCAGTATCCAGAGCAAGTGCTCTTTTACACAAGGACCAACATGGGAAATTTAGAGCTATCGAGTTTCACAGTATATTTTATACCTCTAATGTGTGGGACACTCCCCCAGGAGGTTGAGGAGTCTGTTATCAAATACCCTAACTCATAGGTAAGAGTTATCTGAAGAATTATTATTTATTATTACAATAATCAGCTACTGATCATTTAATATCACTAAGTAAATGCAATATTTTAATCTTTTCTGTTTCTACCTTTCTGCTCTATAAATGATAAACATCGGTGGCATTAGTCAGATTTGACAGCATGTTTTACTGAGGATAAGCTCAAGCTAAAAAATAACCAATAAAGAAAAATCTGTGTTAATTCCCTGAATACCAGGTACATCTATTACTACAGTAAGCTACAGCTTTCAGCATTTTCAGGTTAAATTACAGACAGGCTTAATGTTGAAGAACAAGGGCTCAATTAAGCTTCATCATAGATTTTTCTCAGTTTAACTAACAAGCTGAAATTGCCCCTACTTGGTCTTTGCCTCAAGGAAATTAGGTTTAAAGTCACCAAAGATTCACATCTCTGTGTGAATATTTGTGTTTGTCTGTATCCCTGTGAGCTCTTCCTCTTTTGCAGTCATTGCCATTTATCAGGTAAATCTGACAAAGTTGAATGTGCTGTTGTAAATACCATAAAGATGTTAAGAAATGTCTTTAATACCTTAAACATTTTTTATCCCTACTTTATATCCTAACTTAATATTCTTAATTACACTGTAATTTTTCCTAGTTTCATAAAGATACTAAGTCTTGTTAATATAGGTGGCCAGAGAGAGAAGCAAAGACGTGCAAGTGTCAAGGTAAAGATTGATTTGTGATTTCAATCCATCTGCACCAGGCAATCCAGATCCAAGACATGTAAAATGGGTTCCATTGGTTTCAACAATGGGCAACATTTTACTGACATTCTAAAAATCAAGCTAAAATAAAATAGGTTCATTATTTTATATTTGAGACAGGGAAGGTATGGTTATCAATTTAGCAAAGGTTTCTGACTGTTCTTAATAATTTCTTTATTATTTGGAAGAATAAATTTAAATTTAGAATGACAGTTCTTAGACATAAGAAATGACACCATAAAACCTGACAAAAATGTGACTCAACTGTCATTGCAGAAAGTCACTGCAGTCTAAAGGGATTTTTACATCCTTTGGGAACAGCATCACAGAACAGTTTCAGGACAGGACACAGACAAAATAGCCTTTCTTTTCTCTCTACTTTCAGTCTCCCTGGTTTTTATTTAAAAAAAAAAACCTCACTGGCTCGGTATCATTCATAACTAGTATATATATTAATATACTTGAAGGTAAAATTAAGATTTGTCAGTTTTGTTTGGAGGTTTGCAGTTTAATTGCTGAATGGTTTGCCTTGGTCCAGCAAGATACATACAGTAAACATACATTAAAGATATTAATGCTGATGGTTGTTGAGGAGACCCTTTATGGTTTTTTCCTAGTATTTTTTCATTTTTTAATGGTATACTTACACAACAGTAAGAAGTAAGAAAGTAGCTGATGAGAAAGAAACATTGCACAAGCAGGAGACAACTAAGGCAACAGTTGTCTCTTTGTAGAAAACTTTTCTTAAAATATCATTTTGCCTTGTTAGCTAAGGCCTTTTATTTTAGTAAATCATGAAAATACAAAAAAAAAAGAATTAATCAGAAGAGCATATGATACATGTATATTAGCCAAAGAGTGACAGACAGTTGCATAAGCAGAAAAAGAACTTCAAAGAAAATTATAGCACCATTAATTCATGGAAATGTTCTTGGTTTTGAACATGCTTCATGTTGTTCAAAGGTCTGCACTGCTAGCTGCAATTGTTTAAAACAAGAGTAATTATGTTCCATACAAAATGACACAGATAATGAACCTGTTAATAAAGTAGGTGGCATCATTCTATCATAGGTTTCAGCATTCTCTACATGGTAAATTAGAGATAGATTTACTTCTACAGCAAAATCGAAATTTTAGCTGCTTTTATACCTGTTTCTCTGTATTTCAAGTATGTAAAATATGGAGCCTAAACTGCAATGGACAGAGTCATTGTGGCTAAATCCTTCCTATACATATTCCCTGCATTGGGAATGACACTTTGTGAATATTACTAACAAAGCAGCTAATAAGTCACCCTCTTAGCTGTAAAATGGTTTATAAGTTTGTCTATTTCCATATGAAAGACAAAAGCAACAATTAAAATAATCTCTAGAAGATAAACTTATTTTATCATTGCAGTTCTACATATAATTTGTCACGTCACATTAGCTTTTTCTTGTTAGAGTATTATGCAAAGCATAACCATTTCTTCCCAACACATTCTTCTGTGAGGCAAATATTTTAAACACTTCTGCTCTGTTTAAAATAGAAAGTGGGTCATTGGGTTTGCAGATAATTTAATATAATCTTCTATTGTCCTGTATGTCTTGTTATCAAGATAATCACTCAATGGTTCAAAATCACACAGTGCCATTTAATCATGGGCCAGCAAACAGGCAAGTGCACTTCATAGCAGGCAGCTGGGGACAGCAAAAATTGCTCACACCTTGAATGGCCCCACAGGCTGGCAGAGTAACACAAATCAGAGCTGTGGGAACTCTAGATGCTGAGAATTTTGGACTCTCTGTGCTGACAGGCACAGAACTTCAGGGAAGCACTGCTTTTGACCAGAGGCCTTAAAACAGGCTTCCAAAAATGAGTGATAGTACTGG
>VZSR01003049.1:4389632-4404215 GCA_013398615.1 Brachypodius melanocephalos
AGTCATGGATGGTACAAACTCAGGAAGAAAGCCAAGTGCTCAGAATGGAGATGCATCAGCAAAACTTAGGAAAAAAACACACATAGCTGGGAATGTAGATGTGCATCTATCCATCAGGACAGTCCTGTATCCTCCTGGGCAGAATAATGACTGTATATTTTAACCAAATGTCTTGGTTTCAGCCAGGACAGCGTTAATCTTTGCAGCATCCAGGAGAGGGCATGGCCAGGAGCCAAAGTTTGTTCTGTACCACCTCATGTCATTGCTGGGCATGGGGGTAAAGGAGTCTCTTCTGGGGAGAAAGGGTCCCATCTGATCGAACAAGCTTGGTGGGTGACACTGGCTCTGAGCAATCATGTGGGAATCATTTGCCTATCTTGTACACTTTCTTATCAATATTTTCGTTCCTACTGTTCACTTTCTTATCTCATTGCTGTTTCCAGTAAATTGTTCTTATCTCAACCTGTGATTTTCACTTTACTGCTTTCAATTCTCCTCTCCATACCACTATGGGAAGAAGAGGAGAGTGAGTGAGACATGCATGGTTTGAAAAGTCTCAGTGGAGACACTAAATTGGAAAGTATCATTCCTGAGCCATGACACCAAATGAAAGACATGGATATTAATTATATCTCACTATCAAATGGTATGAAAAGAGATTGAGAGCAGTGCACATTTGAAAAATACAGTTTCAGAAGGAATCTTAAGACTGCCTATTGTAGCATATTTGACTAATTTTAATTAGCTCGGAATTGCAGGAGCAATAAATGGCCGATTTCATGATAGTCTTATTATTTCAAGTCTGAAAAACATGTCTACCAAGTATAGAAAACAACAGATTTTTGTTCGTAGTCTGATGTTAAAAGGAATGTCAATTTCCAAGACATAAATAATCAAAACGAGATCAGAATATTGCTTCTCTGGAACAAGAAAAGTATGGACATCTGGCTTTTCACAAGTACTCTCCTATACCATTTACATCTGCTCAATGTGAGGACAAATAAGCTTTAAACTGTAGTGTAATAGTGTTTGAAATCCATTTGACTTTTTTTCATATACAATGGAGAAAGAAACCAATTCTATGTGATGCCTTGGGAAGGCTGACCTGGAACAGGGACTAGACAGAGCTAGAGAATAAAGTAGATATTTATCAAAGGGCCTTTAAGGATACACCTTGGGCAGTACAAGAGCCTGGCCAGGGCTATACCCAAAGTGGACTTGAAATTATCACAAAATGGATGACTGGTCATGAGGTCTCACACTTTTATAAGTTTTAATCCATTTGCATATTGGAGTTTAATTGTCCAATTACAGCTTCAGGTTATGAAGTCCCATCCTTCTTGTTTTCTCTCTTCAGTCCACTATTGTTTATGCTTTTGGGCCTGAAAATTTGTAACTGTTGTCTTTGGCCTCCAGCAGGAAAAGGATTTGTTTTGTCTGCCTACTCTGTGAAGAGAGCTAACTAACACTTAATATGAGGCTCAGAACTACACCCTTAGGCAGCACAGAGTATGAAAAACATGAAAGATAAAACTTAGGCATCATATGTATTTCAAGGAAAAAAGAAATAAATATTGTCTGTAGGCTATTTGTCTGTTTTCTAAATTCAGATAAATTTAAAGAAAGCAAATCTACCTTTTGGCTTCTGCATAAGTTATCTTAACAACAGTAATTGAATTAAAATTATGAAAAAAAAAAGAATGAAAAGTTATCAAACTCGGGATAAAGTGAACCAAAACAATCATCAATCAACTGATATTGAATCTCCAATATATTAGATATTAATTAGATTATCAGTCATCTTTCAGCCCTAATCTGATGGGGTGACACAAGCAGAGCCTCTGTCTATATATGAAGGCTACTAACCTCTCTAACTACTCTAGTGGTCTTACTCTGCATCAGCTATGTTTCAAGTTCATCTTTCCTCAATGTAGGTAACCAAAATCAGATGAACCTTCCCAAAGAGGGAGTCTGACCATGTTCTTATACCTAAAGGCATTCTAGAATGTAATAGAATTAAGAGAGCCAAGTATTTGCTTAACTTGCTTATTAAAGCTCTGAAAAGTTGTTATATCAATGTCGTCTCTTTATCCAATTGGTAGAGTCAGTCTGGCACAACATACTCTCACTCCAGGCTGGGTTCCACTGGTACAAATATTTACCAGCCCTGGTTTTATTTGCAATTATCTGTACCATACCTAGAATACCAGGTGGTAGACACTCCACTCTCATCTATGGTCACATTTTGAATTTTGAGGTTTTGCTCCACAAGTATCTTTCTTGGAACTGAATAAAGAGGTCCCCTGAACCCTGGAAGAACTTGCTATGTTTGCCAAGCATCAGAATAAAAAAGCAACATGAACTGAAGCTCATGAGATGATTTTAATGATTGCATAGATACTGAGCCTTCAGAGTATGTAACTAACATAAATGAGATAAAATCTCATAGGGTATGTGTATGTCTGGAATTAAACATGATTTTTAGATGTCCCATAGTGACAGTTCAGCTGCTGAACACAAAAATTCCACAGTGAGAGTGAATTTGAATTTTTATATTCTTTAGAGAACCTTAATGCAAATAAAAAAAAAAAATTAAGTTCCTGAGATCAGAGGCTAGAATCTCTTGGTGGATGATGCTGACACAACATAAATTGGTTGATGCCACAGCAATATGAGCCTATGAGTCTATGAGCCTGTTATGAGCCTTTTGCCTTGATGGTTTCTCAAGCAATTACTTAGCAGCACTGAAGATGAGATTAAGCAAACTAAATTAGAAAAACACTCATATATTTTACTTCCATTCATCACCAATAATTGCCAGTTAAATTTAAATTTGTTCACATTCTGGATGATAAAGTAGAAATGTCCTTAGCGGAAGTATTTGACTACTTATCAACTCAGGGGGGAAATTGGGCTATTTATGGAATGCTAATGCTCAGACCAACTGAGAAGAAAAGCACATATTAATCCTTTACATATTAAGATTTACTCTGTTTTACAAAAAGATTAATATTAAAAAGAAAAAAAAATCTACAAATGGAAATGCCTACTAAATATGGAACAGCTTTTCATGCTAAACTGATCACAAAAGAGAAAAAAAGTGATACAGCATATGAGCTAATACTTATTGTAGAGACAAGGCTTTCAAATATAATTCTGCAATAACTTTATTTTTAAAAGTTAGAGTTACACAATGAGCAAAAATCAACTTGCAGTCAATAGACAAGATGTGATGTGACCTGGAGATAAATAACTAAGTTGTTGAGCTATAAACACTGAAAAGCTCTATAGTGGTCTAGCCAGGAAGAGAAAAAAGGGAAGCTCAAATGTCCTATTGTCACAGCATGCCTTTGATCATGCTGTGATCAATTCAAACTTGGTATGATTTCTGTGGCATTGATGGAGAGCAGCTGCAAGCCCAGGAACAGTTGGAGGTTGCTGACTAGAGCCCAAGGCCTTCTCCAGGCACCTCAAAGCTGGGTGCCCTTATTTAAGAGGTGCCTGCTCTATCAGTGGTTGGATATTCTCTAGTTGATGTGGAGTGGCAGCGTATCCAGCCTAAAGAAATCCTGCCTTTCAGATTACTGATTATCCTAAAGGCAGGAATGCATTACCTAGAGCTGCGCAGCTTCAGCTGAGAGCTGGCTCACATTCAGCCAGCTTGACATCTGAAGAGACAAAGCTGGAGTCTGCTTGAAGACCCTAGGTAGACATAATATACTAAGGACAAAACAGTATTCTTCCCTCTGGCATCCATAAAACTTTAACATCGTGTACCTACACAAGGGCAAGCTTTAACACAAGTCACAACTTACCGAATGCTCTGTGCCACTTGAGGTCATCCCCTGGGACAGGACAGATGAACTGAAATACTAAATAATACTAATTTAGTACTGAAGTACTAAATACTGAAAGTATTTAATCTAGGCTTCCCTCATCCCAATGGTATGACTGAACCTTTATATGCAAACCAACTTCTTTTCCCAATACAGGCTTCTACCACATTATTACATGGGACCCCATCCTGTCCATTAAGTGAACCCTAAAAATGCCTGATTTTCAATTTTGTACATAAACTTATGCCTAGATGGTATTTGGTAACATGCTCTAAGGGAAATTGCCTTTCAGATTGATCAGAAGCTGATCTGCCAGGTCTAAGCATTGATAAACCAGGCAGATACACAAGTGTAATAATCCAGATGGAGCACCTCACTGATCTGAGCTACCTAGAGTCACTTGACCGTGCTAGGGTTGTGGCAGGAGCTCTTACAGACTTGCTTGCCACTCTTTACATATTAACTGTGGCTACCCTTGGTTATGTGCTTTCCCTCTTTTCTCTGTAGTACAGATCAGGTCATGTTCCTTTCCAATGGCAGATACAGTAGTCTTAGATATGCAGGAGAAATGAGACCATTAATGCCCACTACTGGATGTGACACTTTCATAGGAACACAGCAAAGTTTGGGTTGGAAGGGATTGCCTAAGTCCAATTGCCCTTCCATGGGAGAGGACACTTTCCTCTAGACCATGTTGCTCAAAGCCTCATCCAGCCTGGATGCTTCCAGGGATGGTTCATCCACAACTCTGGGAAACCTGTTCCAGTGCCTCAATACCCTCTGGGTAAAGAATGTCTTTCTAACACTAATGTAAATATTCCCTTCTAAGATTGAAGCTATTCCCTCTTGTCACATCACTACACGCCTTTGCAAAAGGTCCCTCTCCAGCTCTCTTGTTGTCACTGTAGGTACTGGAAGGTTGCTGTAGGGCCTCTGTAGAGACTTCTCTAGGTGGAGCAACCCCAACTCTGTCAGCCTGTCCTCATAGGGGGAGAAGTATTCCAACCCACTGAGCATCTTCATGGCCCTCCTGTGGACTCATTCCAGTAGGTCCATGCCTTTCTTATGTTAGCTGCTCCAGACCTGAATGCAGAACTCCAGGTGGGGTTTCATGAGAGTGGAGTAGAGGAGCAGAATGGCTTCCCTTAACCTGCTGGCCATGCTGCTTTGGCTGTAGCCCAGCACATGGTTGGCCTTCTGGGATCCAAGCACACATTGCTGGCTCATGCCAAGTTTCTTGTCCAACACCCCAAGTATTCCTCCATAGCACTGCTCTTGATCCATTCTCCATCCAGTCTGTACCTGTGTTTGGGATTGCCCTGACCCAGGTGCAGGGTCTTGCACTTGGTCTCGAATGCAGGGCCACTTCTAATAATTATCAAGATTTATCTAGAGGGCATCCCTTCTGAGGCTGCAAACTTCCTGTGTTGACTCTCAGTCTCCTCAGGATTTTACATACCACATGAGTAAACCTAGTCAAGAAAAAAGGGATTTGGGGCCTGTCCTGAAGGCAAAATGCTGTGGTGACTTAAGATGCTCTTGAATTGCTGTGTTTACATCACAGCCATTAGACATGTCTCCACAAAAGCTATCTCTGAGAGGCATGATTACCATGCAGCACAAGCTGGACACCCCAAACAGGAAGAAATGCAGACAGTAACTGCACTGGCACAGGCATGCAGCTTTGCTGACATTCCTGTAGTGCCTCCTGACCTGTGTATCTCTGCCTGGTGCTGCCATGTCACCTGCCACCTCAGGGTCTCTATGGTGCATTCAATCCTCCAAGGCAGAGGTTGCTTTAAAATAGTTTGGATTTTTTTTAGAAGAATTGTCAGGTTTCACATTTATATCTACACTACACTATATTTGACGCAGCCAAAGTATTCTCCTACTCTGTTTCTACTCTAATAATGCTGATTTTTTTCAGGGATGGTGAAGTCCATTGGCAATTTCCCATGGTAGAACAGCTTTGCACTAGAAAAACTGATAGCAGAGCATGTAGAGTTTCCAAATTTAGTTTTTCAATTTAAACCAATAGGCCATGACAAGCAGTGAATTTCTTGAACAGTTATTGCAGACTGCAGGAGGCATTAAAAGGTACAAGACAGAAAGCCAAATGGTTTCTTAAGCACTTGAGCAGAGTGAAGTTCAACTGGAAATAAATTACTCGGAGTACGTTATTGCTACTGTAACATGAAATTCAAACATCAAAACAGAACAAGGCAAGCTGTATTTTAAAGAACAAATAATATTGGAGAAATGAAAACTGGGAGATCATAAAGGCAAACATTCTGAAGGAGGCTTATGTATAATTTTAGACAGATCATAATTTTGATGCTCTGAATCTTGAAAGAGAAAACTTGTGAGACTCTACAAAGTTACACTGTGCACCTTGGTCATGGTTGTTAATGAGTATTAAAGAATAAAAACTGTTCCTAAGTAAAAAATATCCAAAAGCATTTAATTATGAGAAAAAAATGAAAACAATTAGCTAGGATTTCACTCAGTCATGTATTTAGAAAATATGTTGGGAATATTACTAATTATGTTCAAATTTTGCCCCAATTTCATGCATTTAATTCTGGCTACCATGACAATAATGTAAAAGTCAGAGTAGTAAAATTTCTAAAGCTTGCTGCTATACCCAAATTACTCTTTGTCCAAGAGGGTTAATGTCTCCAAGAGTTCTTCCTCGTTTCTAGACTCAAGCTAGGTACTGCAAAGCTCAAAAGGCAAGCAAGCCCCTTTTGTATCTAGACCCAAGCAGGTACTGGTGTCCTCACTGTGAAGTTGCCCAGCCTTCTCATTGAAACTCATGCCTTGCTGTTGCCATATGAGCACTCAAAAATGCTGCAGTGTAGTTTAGAAATTTACAGCAGAAATATCTAAAGCTGCTGTCATGTGATTTTAAGTTGAAAGTTAAAGTTGATATTGGCCTAACCACATCTATGGATAAATAAGAAATCTAGAAGATGGGAGATCCATGGCAATTTCTCATTGGAGAGGGCAATGGATTTGTAGGAAAAAGTCTGCATCCACCAATGGCAGCCTCCTGCCTGGATTTTAGTAGAGCATTTAATTTACAGAGCACTTGATTTAGCTAAGTAAACATAAAGTGGAAAGAGATATTGCAACTGGATGGCAAGATGAGTCAGTATTCCCCATGAGGGGAATACTGAAAACTGGAAAAGAAACAATGTGGGACACCTAAATGTTTTGCTGAAGTACCAGAAAATTCCAGAGATGTTCTGGATAAGAAGATCTTGCAGGAATGTATCCATTTCAGTCTTTTAAATTTTTCATTGAAAAGTAAGAGATTTTCTTTCAATTTTATTTTAACAGCAGAAAAACTGTATAAAGGTAACAAGCATTAACAGGCTGGCAGAAAAGAAGTCTGAATATACTACATTCTGTTTTTTTCTTCCTTCCTCCATTGCCATTTTACTGCAGCCTTTTCAAAAGAAAAAATGATCCACAACATTTTCCAAGCATGGATTGTGATATGGAAAGCTATCCTTAACAGCTTTCAATCTCTCTTTTGCTAGCTTAATTCTATACTTGCCTTGAAAATCTCACCTATTGTCCCTTTGATACTTGCAGGATGTGCCAATGACATTCTGTCAAAGTTTTGCTCCTCTAGAATTGCGAGAATCTGAATACATCCATTACTTAACAAAGTGCTTGAAAATCCAGGATAATATTCAGCTTAAAAATTTAAAGCTGACACAGTTTTGATGAAGTATTTTTTCAAAGCATTCGTAGTGCAATATTAATTGTAGTTCTCTCTTGCACACACATTCACAGCTGGAAGAAGATTTCTGTCACTGGGAAGCATGGTTGCCTTTCTGGGCCCTGTGGCACAATGGAATCTCAGGTCCAGAGTCCCCATGCTCACTGCATCTGGTGAGTACATCATCTTCTGAGAGCAGAGAGAGGAGCTGCAAAGGACACACAGTCTTTTGAGCACAAGCTATGTGTTGCAGCATCACATCCTACCACACTGGCCTCATGCTGGCTGTAAAGTCCTTCTGCTCTGCATTTGGCAGTGGTAAGTATAACCTTTTAAAAGCAGGAGAGTGCATCTTTACCAACCAAGATGTGGTCACACCAGCAGATGTCCAGCATGAGGTGTGTTGATTCATTACCTTCCTTTGCATACCCAGGAGAAAATTCACATTTGGACAGGTACAGTTCAAATTGATTTTGGTCCCCTTCAACTTCTCATGACCTGGGATCAGATCAGGGATTTTAGTGAGCCAGAGTAATCATGCTGTATTTAAATATTCCTTAAGTTAATTCTCCCTCACCAAAAAATGTAAGAGCAGTTTTCACTTCTTTTGTAGAAGAATAATCCTAAAATGTGCAAAAAATAAAATACTATTTTAGATTTACTTTGAATTATATGAAAATAATGGTCAAGATAAAAAGGAATTGTGGCTGGTATCTGGATAAAGGCTAACAACAATCTACACATTTACAGATTCCATAGTTTAAACAAATATACATGGATAAATCCTGAAATACATTAATAAATCCTAGGAATAAAATACTACTCAGATGTGCACATGCAAAAAGAGAAACAAGGAAAGGGACTGACAAGGTTCAGAGACCTAAGAGCAGCTGAAAAAATTTAATTTAATTTTGCTCCCGTTTGTGCATTTTGTCAAATTCTAATTTATGCTATCTCCAGTTTACGATAAATAAAAATATTTCATTTAAATTCCTACAACATTTAGATGGGCACCAAAATATCTATGCAGTCATCCCATTTGAACTCCTCACAGGATCAGACTAGAATAAAATAAATTAAACTGACTTTTCCTTATATTTAGACTTTCCAGAAAGTCTTTTTGAAATTTTCTAAGTACAAAAAAACCAAAGTTTGGAGAGGAAGCTGAGAATTAAAATCAGAATACCTTGACTGGAAAAGGAGAATATCACTGATTGACCACATGCTCCAAAAGAAGTATTAAGAAATCAATTGGCCTTTCAGTTGACTGTGGTGTGCAGTTATTGTTCATAGTATCAATACTCCCTTAGCTGAAGAAGGATCAGCGGCAAACTGACACTAAACTCTGGAGACAAATCTTCTTTCTCTTCAGCCAGTTTCTCTTTGCAAAAATTAACAACTGTTATTACAATAAATCCATTTGGAATGCAAAAATGTTCATCAGTCAAAAAAAGCCAAAACACTGGATATAGAAAAGACTTGACTTCTTGGAGCTCTAGCTTTCATTTTCCTCTCTTATTTGTTCCGTGTAAAAACAAAGAGGTCTCGCCATAGTTACAAGAAATATGAAACTCAGTTTGTAGAAGGATAAAACAATGATCTCAAGATAACTAACCAAGTACCTCAGCTACAGTCACAGTTTATTTGTGTGTTAATCATGAGTCTGATGAACGCAAACTGTTGACTCAAAGTATTCCCCGAGCAGTTCAGAGGTCTCCTTGATCACACAAATCAATAGCAAGGGGGACACTGACTATGTTGGCTCTATGTTGAGCAGAATTTTCCAAACTGGAGATGGGAAGACCTTTAACATCAGGAAAATAAAAGACAAATAGACTCAGAGGGAAAAAAAAAAGTCTTTCTAAAAGACTTTTCCCCCTACATTTTGGCAATGTATTCAACATTCATCTCTTATTAAGCTATTTGAAGAATGGCAAATTAAGAATAACACAATATGGCAGAAATGGGCCACCACTTAATTAAATATGCACAACCAATGGGAACCATTTGTGTGTGAAAAGTCACTTTATTTCCAGGGTTCTGGATAAAGACAATTTTGATGAACATTTGGTTGACAAACAACTTAACTGACAGACAGCCTGTATCTAAAGACACTGAACCCATTAATCGAGATAGTATCAATCAATTTACTGGCAAGTAATTTTGTGAATACAGGCTAAAATAGCAGATATTCTGAAGGACCTAATGGTCCTCATCTCTTCAACCAAGAGCATTTGTTTAAGCTGTGCAAGAAAAGGTGCAGGTGCCCCAAACTGGACTTAGACCTAACAAGACTTCCCAAGAGGTTGCTCTGATGCAGGAATTTCAGTCTCTCTTTCTGCATCAATTTTCCTCTGCTTGGCACACTAGTACCACCCTGTCCAGATATAGCCACCAGATTTAGCACAGCAATCCATATTTACTTCCTCTTTTTGGCCCACTCCATGGAAAGCAAAGAACAAAGTCATAACCTCCTCACCCCGGAATAACCTGGAGCAATGTCTTCATGCACACAAGAAATTGCTGGATCCAGACAGCAGAGATATTTTTTTTTTTTATTACTGTCACAATTAAAAAAAAAAAAAAGGAAAAAATGGTAAACATCTTTGAAGTCTTTTTCTGTCTTTTCTCTCAGAGTTCACAGTATCTCACTACTCAGCAGCTAATTAGCATCATGTTGAAAAACAGTGCTGTGAGTCAGTGCCAAGTGACAGGGGAGGGGAGAGGGCTGGAGACTGGTTCAAGCACACACGCTCCTTCCTCTGCCGCCTGACCACGGGCACAGGGAAGGGAGGAACCTGACTAAGAGAAATCATCGTGATTTCTGATTTACTGGTAAGCCACAGACATGATAATGGCGCTCTCAGTGCTTCTCTCGCATCTTTTGCAATACTTTTCAGGCAGGAATTTGGAACTGAAATAATTAAACAACAAAATTAGACATTTATTTTAACTCTGTGGGCCAACGTGTTGGCTGAGGCTTTGCAAATGACGAAAACCACAGCTGCCATGTTCAGCTTTGGGAGCAGCTCAGCTGCACTATGTGTCATCAGCTCCCATCCTGCTCTCTTGTTTTAATTAGACTCTCTTGCAGGCAACAAATCAGACTGATATTCTTCCTAAATGCTGCAAGTGCCCAGAGCAAACTGTGAATACTAAGGGAAAAACAAAGAGACAAACTAGATGTTTGTGTTCTTATATAAGAGATACAAGAACTTTACCGATACAGTCAAATCTATTGAAATAGCCACGTTCAAAATTGCATGCTTCTGTTGCAGTAGTGTTACTTCAAAGTTGTTAGGCAGAAGTTCTTCAGACAAAGTGACTTTCCATGTGCTCAGGCATGGATTATGTAAGGCTCCTGGCCCAGGTCCTACCTCCACTGTTCCTTCTTCAACATTTCTTCCCACCAAGGGTGTTTTGCCTGTGGTAGGGAATATATCCAGGTCTCAAACATGCATTCATTCTATGCCAGACAGCAGTATATATTTGTTATCACACTATAAAAATATTCTAAGCACTGTAACAGCCACTTTTCCTCAGAAAAAGAATTCAAGACATGATGTTAAAAAAAATCCATTGTAGCAGGTTCCATTCTTGGAAAGAGGTGGGGTCTCTAATGTTTCTAAATCCGCTAAGACATGAAAAGCAGCTTCCACTTTTTTACTATTTTAATGAAAAAAATTTTAAAATATTCCCAAAGAAAAATATTTTAAGCCATTCTCAAATCAGCAGACCATTCTATATAAAAATCTGAACAACTGCATGAGCCATAAAGTAACAAGTTAATTACTGAATAAACTACAGTTTTGAAGGATGATTACAACTGAGGCCCTGGGATGCACAGAGCAAGATCCAATAATCTGAAATTATCTTGATTGGGAAAAACAGCAGAGAAGTAGCTTTTCTCCTGATATTGTGGAGGTACATTGTTTTACTGAGGCAAGAATGCAGGGAAATTGGAAAAAAAAAGCTAAGGACAGCTCCCCCTGGAATGTCAATATCTGGGTTTTGAGACTATGGGGCTCACATTCATGGTTATTATCATATGAGTAATATAAATCGCATGATCTTAGTCCTGAAATATATGTAGTCTAATATAATTCTAAAAGAGTGTAAAAGGTTGAATAACTAAATCATCTGAGCTGTGACTGCATGAATCCACAGATGACAAATTCACAATTCTGGGCACTCATCTGATACTTTTTAAGTGAGAGTATATGAAAAAAATACTCAATTGTTGGGCTGCGTTGAGGGAACTGAGGGAATAAACACTGCTAGAATAATTGCCTGTTGACATATTGAAAAGCATGTACACGTTTGCCAAGGCAGGCAGCTCCTAGGGATTATGCTTTTCTCTGAACAGCTATCAGCCTGCAGCATGTATCTGAGTTTAATAAAAGAGGTTTAAGAAAATATGTTGAACTGCAAACAAAAATAGTACCAAGTGCAGGCACAGCTCAAACAGCTGCATTGCAGTAGATGTTTGCTTTGAACATCGTGACAGAACAGCATTCAACAAAACCATCCAGTGCGTGCGCTCAAAAACGATGCCAGGATGTCGCCAGTTCTTGTACTCCCACTTACTGGGATGACAAAGCCATGAACACAATTGTCAGGCAGAAAGAAGAAATGAAGAACTGTGCCAAGGTGCTTCGAACAAAGGAACATAAAGGTTTCTGTGATCAGCTTACATGTCACTAGACTGTAAGGGGGAAAACGGCACAGGGACAAGTGAATGAACAGACTGATGAGAGCACTAGAGACACACACTGAAAGATAAAGGATTGGCACTGCAGAGGGGAAAAATCTCTGCACAGCACTGAAAAGAAAGGATGAGGAATAGATTATAGAAGAATGTAGAAAAACTAAATAATATCAAAACAAATAAACAGTGAAAAGCTCATAAGGTCTTTTCGTCAAAGTCTATCTCTTCCTGTGCACCTTACCAAATATGACCGAGACAGGGTCCCTGGGGTTACAGCTACATGGCAGACATGGGTGTTAAATTAATTATGTTCCTCAAGGCCCCCGGATCTATCAAATCTCTTTCACTAATAAAACAAAGTGTGCTGAAAAGATTACAATGAATCAGTTTGATTGGTTGTTTTTAAATGAATGATACGAAGTCAGGTTAACTGCTCTTTATGTGTTGAAATTATCTCAGCTAACAGCTACATGTTATATAGAAAAGCAGGCATATTTTAAGAAGGCAGGCTTCACAACAGGACTTATCCAACCCATTTTTTCCCAAATAATTGCATTCAGCAACCTTCCAACTGTGGAAGTACTCAAATCTCTTTAAAAACACCCCAAATCCTCACTAACAGCCTTCTACTATTCTGCGTGTCTGCTTCAGCCTGCTTAATTCAGCATCTAGCTCTCACCCAAGTCTCAAGAGGATGCCAAATTACTCATTCATCCACCAAAGTCTTGAACAGAGAATGTTTTAACATGCCCATAATTCACTCAGGACCAGAGACTCTGTGAATGCTACTTGCATTGAAATGTTTCCCAGAGGGAAGCTTTCCAGCAACAGATCACCTCTGCAACATGCAGAGCTTTCAGGGAATGTACAATATGGCCCTAGTGCAATTACACAGCTTCCCACTCAGAAGTGGCAAATATACAAGCAAAAATACCTGCACATTCAATTCAAAGTGTGTATGTCTCTAACATTTTATTGAATACAGCCTCTAAACTAATTTAGAAATGAAAAATATCCTGTTCTGATTTGTTGATTTTTTTAAAATCCCATGTGATATTTTTCTTGGAAGGACGGAAATGAAAAAAGCTGATTTGAACTAAGAGCTGGGGTTTTTTGGAGTTCAACATCCTTATTTTCTTTTTAAGAGATTCTGAATTCTCAGCTATTTTTTCCTGACCCATTAGCTTCTTAAAACTTAATGAACCTATTTTCTCATTTCCTTTCCTTCTTACTCTTGCCCACTTCGTTAATCTTTTTAACACCTGATTAGTTTCAGCCAGACCAATTCATTACTCTTCTTATCATTTATATGTTGATTTCAATGGTTTATTCAATACTCTTGCAAATGTCTCCTTTTTTTTTACCTTCTCTAGTTTTGCATGAAGCCACTTTGCTTGCTTGTTTCACTAAGCTGTCACATCATCCTTAATCATGTTTTCTCCATTATCATCACCCACAAGTTTTGACTCAGAAATCAAAGTTCTTCTATTATATAGACTGCTATTTCAATCCCTGATGAGTAGATACTTCATTCTCAAGATTTGTGCATCTGTATATTATTTCAGTACAACCCACTATTATTATTGTTATATTGTTTCTGTGTAATATTTCTACATCCTAATACTATTTTTATACAACAAATGCCATTGTATCCTCTTTACTGAGCAAAGGGCCCTTTGTTTTAACTGTGTCCGAGGTTCACTGTAATTTTCTTTACCTACTCATTTTCTGATCTCTAAGGCATTTAACTCAAATCTTCAGGCTTTCTTTGACTGCTTGAAGGCAATCTAAATTCTTACCAAAAACCTGAGAAGTTTACTAATTTAGAAAGATACAAAAGTCTTTTATGCAATATTTGAATCTTAAATTTCCTGATTTTTTCTTTCTTTCCTTAAGTAAATCCCAGACATCACCTTCAAATCAGTTTCTGAGGTTCTTATTTCCATTTTTCTTCAACCAAGTTTCCTTCATTCATTATGTCTCATGGTTTAGTCTGAGAATTGGACACCTTAATTACAGACCTACTTTTGTTTTCACAAAATTTAAAGAGAACTGAGACATGTCAGTTTAATGTCAGGATGTTTTGTATTATCAGAGCTCTTTTCACATTTTCAGTGCTTACCACACAGTATCCCTTGATACAAATTTATGTTCAACCATATGCTCATCAGTGAATTATAATATTGGAAAACAGAGAAGCCAGAAGAACATGTGACTACAGACAAACAACTATCTAGTAAATTCCACTTTCATTGGCAATTAAGATCTAACACCTAACCCTAAATAAAGAAAACACAAACACACCCTAA
>VZSR01003049.1:4404315-4448476 GCA_013398615.1 Brachypodius melanocephalos
ACCCAAGCTCTTCTTGTCCCTTATCCCAATATACAATGACATAAGTAGTGATGACAGCAGTAGTAATCAGTAATAATTAACAGCTATGACTCCAGTACAACACAGCTACCCTTCTTTGAGCTAACAGGGTGCAGGTTTATTCCCCATTCTGAAGCATTCATATTATTGATATTCTACTTTTTACTGTCACACATGACTTCAATCAATTCATCTGCAACTTTTGCTTCTTTGACATCACATCACATCACCACAGCCCATTCCATCATTGCACTGCTGAAATATTTATTCAGAAAGTTGTGCAGCGTGGAGGACTGGCAAAAAGAGAAGAGCAGTACCTTTTAGCAGCATCATCAGAAGAAGATAGGACATAACTGGAATTGCCTAGGTGAAATACAGTTTGGATCTCACCACTTGCCCCTACATTCTACATACTAATCCAACAAGGTAAAGCTGAGCTGTAGCACAGTTAAAAATGAAAAGCAATATTGAGGACATAATAGTCCAAGAGAAGCTTTTGTAAGAACTACATTTTTATTTTTTAAAAAAAAATATTTTGATAATTTTACATACAAATGTAGCCTCTTTATTTTTACCTAAGAAAAATTAATATATAGACCAAGAGTTTGAATGGGATTAGAAAACACTATGTAGATAAACTCTCACCAAATTACTCCATGTGAAAAAGATTTTGCAGGAGACCTTATAAAAAAGATGCAAACTCTTTAAAAAAAAAGGAGTTATAGTCACAAAAATATGAAGGAAAATACTAATTTTTAAAGACACACTTGATTTTTTTTTCCTGAATAAAGGAAATACACCTTATTTTTCTTGAAGTATGGATCGTAAGAGATCAGCTAATCTAGACACATATTCATATTCACACACACATACTGTTGGCAGGACCAACAGTATTGAAACATTTCTGATACAGGTTTCTTAAATAGAAAAAGCAATAACAAAGACTCAAAAAACCCCATAGTCACTGCTGTGCTTGAATACAATAGCAGCTGGAAGATTTTTCCCAATGCCAAAGGTATCCCTCATTGCTTGAGTGTCAACCCAGGAGTCTGAGTTGCTGGACAAAATGCAGAAGACTAAAGGGTAATATTCTATGTACGAATAATCAAGAGAGCACGTAAAGTCAACAAGGTGGAAACACATAATTAAAATCACTGAAATACACAGTGGAGTTGAATTAGTGAAGTGGGACACAGCATTGTCACCACGTGAATGTCTCTGGTTTTCCCCAGACATAGAAACACTGACCATCTTCTCAGTTTTAAAGCCTGACATAAATAAATTTCTAGTAAAAAGCACTCACTGGTGGACATGGGTCAGCAAGCACTGGGCTGTTTGACAGCATCAGCAAAGAGCCATGAATCCCATAAAAGCTGATAAATCTGAAGGGGAGCAGGAATTTAGGTCAGAGTAAGAATCTACTTTTAGTTCTGCCCTGCAAGTAAACTGTTTACTATCCTTATATCTCTCCAGTGTTATTACCTTCACATTCCAAGTTTTCATGAGGTGTATTACTTCACTTAATTGTTCTTACTCTCTGTTCTTGTTCTCTCTTTAAAGGCCCCCAACAGGGATGTTTTACAAGGACTGTCTATACCAGCAATTGCAATTCCTGAAATGAAGAAAGGTATAGAGATTCTTTTTCTGTACCAGCTTGAAGCCAAGAGCGTTTAGGGTTTGCTTTTTTTATCCCTTACAATTTCCTGTTTGACAATCATAGAAGCTGTTCACTTTATGTAATTGTTTCCTTAAACTGCTGTTTTCAATTTGCATAATGTATCATTTAAGTAAAGGTAAAGAAGCATTTCATCTTGATAATTTCTGCCACAGCTGAGATTGCAAAATTGCTTCTTGTTAGAAGGAAATTTTTAAAAAGTGCAATCACTGCAACTTTCCAGATGGCATCTAACATATTTTTCAATCTGCTGCAATAGTATGTTATAGATATGCTTGCTATTCAGTTCAAACTAGGGAACATTTTCTCTAGCTGAGGTAGGTCTTTTGGCCCCACTTTTTTATATTGCATCACATTCCTTGACAATTTCCTGATTTATTCCATAGTTCTAAACATTTTCTTGTGTATAAAAAGTTCTCAACAATTTGACTTACCAAGACACTCCTTCTCCAGAAAGCTAATTTCCTTTCTGTTAAATCTGATTAATTCTTTTCTACAGCCTTATCTAAGAATGCCATAATTTAGCCAAAATGTCATTCCACATCAGCAACTTCTCCTAACTTCAATTCTCTTCTATTATTAATAGCAAGTATTGATACATGCAGTACCCTATACCTCAGATGTACCCATAGGTTGAAGTCCTCAAAACACAAAACTTCTCCTAAGTTGCATGCCTGATACTTCTCTGGAATTAGCCTTTATAGATAATGTTGCTGGAAATATCAGTGTCATTATATTGAATAGTTCTGTGCAGGTCAAAATCTGGCAATTGATCTATAAATATTTGTTTGTACATGTTTAGTCCCACATTCACCTGAGCTTTTGACTCAGCCAAGCATATGAGTCTTATGCTTCTGTAAAGTCACTACTTACATGCCTAAACTTTGGTTCAGTGTGGCAATACCACCACAGATATTCAACCATTTAAATAAAAATATTTTTTTAAAAAAATTTATTCCTTTACAGGTGATAAAGAACATATAGATCACGGTGGCTTAAACAATCCTATTGCTTAAGACTGCAAGTCAGACAGTGCCTGCCAGAGAGAAAAAAACCCCACTGAGTTACCCTCAAGCTCTTCACCTGGGTCAGGAATCATTCTTATGCACCTGAACTCTCCCATTCTCCCTTTGCACTTCAAGGCAAGCAGGGTACACATCCTTATTGCATCTGCAGCACAGGGTCATAGACCTGTGCTGATAGTCAGCAAAATAAAACAAGATTTGTCCTTGATTTGATCATTTTGATTTTCATACATTTAGAATGCTCTATTTCTCTATCTCTCTATCACTTGCAAGTCTGCAAGCTGATGCAACCCCTCACTTGAAATTCTTTCATTAGATCAAGAACATTAAAATGGGGCATGCATATGCCTACTTAGTTGATATATTAATCTGTTTTTTTCCATCAGAACTGGACAAAATTTCCAAGTTTTTCATTGAAAATTTGAAAATCTTTGTTTTGTTGACTTGAAAATTCAGGTATTTTAAGGATTTCTTTTTCAATCACTCTTGTTTTCAAGCTTAATTTTAACACCAAAGGAAACAAAAATCTCTCATAATGTCATCTTTTATGACATCTCTCTTGGTCAAAGTAAGCTCTATGACACATTTCAGCTTCAAAGAGCTCCAGTGTTTCCTTTATTTTTAATGACTGTGACATGGACTCAAGTGATCTGCAAGATCTGCAAGAAGGCAGCAAAATCAGCCACCAGCATGGAAGAGTCAGGACTGTTTAATGTCAGACCTGAAAGACTGTAAAGAGTACAGAGTTTATCCAGATTATGTGCACATCAGCATGTGGTTAATGATTCATGAAGCTATCACCATGTCTTAGTCTGGGTGGAATATACTGTGGGATGTCTCAAGTGAATTGTTCGTATAGCATTGCTTGGTTGTGGTCAGAGGCTGTGAAGTTCACATGTGACAGCACCAGCAAGATCATCTGAGATATCTGAAACATTAAATAGCTTTATCTCAGACTGAAGGATTGTGTTAGCCTTATTTGCAAGACAATGAAAAGCATTTGTAAAGGACCAAATTGTAATAACACATGCAATTTCATTTTGAAATACAAGGATTAATGGCACACAACGCCAGTAATGGCAGTTAAATTTGACCTCCAGCAAATAGTCCAGCAAGTACTATTATAACCCTGCAGGGTATTCCTCTGCAACTGCTTCTAAAAATTTTACTTCCAACAAAAAAGTTTGCTGCATCGACCCATAGTCCTTTAAGGAACACAAGGACTTTTCTCCACCCCACTGCAGCCTGGTGCACCTATGCACCTACATTAAACCTGGCCAGGACTGTGCCTGCTGCTTAGGCCAGCTGGCACTGAACAAAGTGAGGTCATTTACTATAGGAGCCTGAAGTGAGACATGTGGGACTACAGGCAGCTCTTCAGAATGCTGTTTATTTTATAGAAGATGTTACAGCAGGAATGGGTTGTGGATAACAGAGCCAAGCCTAAAGCTGCCAGATACAGATTATACACAAACCTTAAGCCAAGTTAGTTCTGGTTACAATGCATTATATATTTTTCTTTGCTGAGCACATTACTACATAATAACCAATCAGTATCATACACAATACCTTTACCATTATCTACAGTCTATCATAACTACTATATTGATTTAGTATGTTACAGTTTAAGCTTAAAGTTGTTTTTCTGTTTTCTTGCAGTGGAAAATTCTTAGACCTTTTTTCTACTTGATACATCGGCATGTTTATTTGCCTATAGTATCTTCTGCTTTTCCTAAGACCTATTTTTGCTTGGTAAAAACATCTTCTTTGCTTGTGGTCAACATATCCTTTGCTCTAGCCATAAAAGCTCCTTCCAGCTTGACTTAACCTTTGCTTTCTTAGTTGCCCAGTAACTACTGGCTCAGCAATTCTTAATTTAGAAATCTTTTATTCTTCTATATCAAAACTTGCTTCCATCTCTATTCCGCTCTCAGGTTCCACTTTTAGAGAGTCTTCTGCTAAGCATCTACATCTGTGAAACTTTCTTGTGAAACTTTCATCTTTCCCAACAATTTTCTCCTCTTGCCCCTCAGTGAGGGCAACTATGTATTGAGAAAACTCCCATCAGGAACTCCCACTTATTTCCAGAAACCACTTGGCTAGCTGATGCAAACCAAAAACACCCCAAAGACTAGCTTGGAGCTTAACTTCTAACATGGACATAGTCAAGAAGAAACAAAATCAAAAATTAAACAAAATTATGTCTTTCACAGAATCATCAAGGTTGTAAGAGACCTTCAAGATATTCTAGTCCAACCCTCAACCTAGCACCATCATAATCACCACTAAAGCACAATCCAAATGTCATATTCAGATGCCTCTTGAACAGCTCCAGTTACAGTAAATCCACCACCTACCTGGAGAACTTACTTCAATATCCAACCACTCTTTCAATGAAAAAAAAAATATATCTAATCTGAACCTCCCCTAGAGCAACCTAACATCATTTCTTCTTATCTTTTCATTTGAGACATGGCAAAAAAACTAATCCCCACCTCCTTGGTGGGATCATTTACACTTGGAGGGGATCACTACAACCTCCTGACAGATAGCTCCCTCAGCCACTCCTTACAGGACTTGAGCTCCAGATCCTTTGCCAGCTCCATTGCACATCTCCAGACTCTCTTCAGCACTTCAGTGTCTTTTTCGAAGGGAAGAGCCCAGAAATGAACATAGCACTTGAGGTGTGGCCTCAACAGGGCCAAGCACAGCGGGACAATCACTGCCATGGCCACACTATTGCTGATCCAGGCCAGGATGCCTTTGGCCTTCTGGGCCACCTGGGCACAGCTGGCTCATGTTCAACTGCTGCTGATCAGCATCTTCTGGTCCTTCTCAGCTGAGCAGCTTTCCAGCCACTCTGCCCCCAGCCTGTAGCACATCCTGGGTTGTTGTGACCCAAGTGCAGGACCTGACACTTGGCCTTGTTGAACCTCATACAGTTGACCTCAGCCCATCAATCCAGCCTGTCCAGATCCCTCTGCAGAGCCTTCCTACCTTCCAGCAGATCAACATCCCCACCCAACCTGGTGTTGTTTGTGAACCTACTGAGAATGCTCTCAATCTCCTCATCCAAACCATCTCTAAAGACATTTAACAGGACCAGCCAAAACACTGATCACTGAGGAACACTGCTAGCAGCCAGCTGCCAGCTGGATGTAACATCATTCACCACCATCTCTGGGCCCAGCAATCCAGCCAGTTTTTCACACAGTGAGGAGTTCTGCTGTCCAAGCTATACTGCAGAGTATAGCTACTGCAACTGGGTGATACCCACAAAGGCTTCTAAATTATAATGTAAGTGGGGTCTTGTCTACAGCAGGTATTTGAGAGGTTTATCTAGTTGCCTGAACAATTTATTAATAAAGTGCTTTGTAACAAAACTAACATAAACAAATTGTTCTTGCATTTATTCATAACTCAGAAAACTCTTCATAAATGTTATTTACTTCACATTTCAGTCTGATTAATTAGAGCATCCTTCAGGAGAGCACTTGAGCATGTCCTCAAGTTCCACTGAATCCAATTATTAGGTTGAGAGTATCAGTTACAAAGAGAGATTGGGGTAGAACAGTGGACAAAGAAAAGCAGGAACTAAATAGCCAAGTACAGAAACAGAATATGGGACAAAGCCTAAACAAAAACCAAACAAAGGAAAGGGCCAAAAAACCAGGACCTGAGATTAAATCTGGTGGCCTTGTACTTTGTACACTCTACTTTGGCTGTTGTTGGAATATGTACCTCACTCTCCAGTAGTTTCAGCACATGCAGAGTAGAAAATATCTTCTGTACTTCTCTTGTAAGTTTCTTCACGACTCTTGCAAAATTCTTTATTTTATACAACTTAACCTACAAAACTCTTTAAATAAACATGTTAGTAACACTGCACAAAGATAACAAATGTAACCTGAATAAAGTACTTGTGATTTCATCCAAATTTATAGACATTAATGTAATATGTATGAACTAAATAGTGAAAAAAACCTAAATAATGATTACAGGTAAATGCAACAGCAATGCATTTGCAAGGACATAATGAATACTCACGGGGAAAAATCCATGACAATGAATTAAGCATATGATTAACTAATGATTTGGTTGATTTGCTCCATTTAGCACACCCTGCTACTATGATAACAGAAGTAAGAGATGCTCACACTATACAATTTACTCAATGAATTTGACTTTCTTGTGAATAAAGAAACAATAAATCAAGCTGCATGACACAAAAAAATGCTCAGCCTCGTTCCCTCTGCTCTCACTTTAAGCACTTGTAACCTGTCACTGCCACAGGTCATTTCTTCCCATAAGATTGAACAAGCAGACCAGAGAATGTGCAGGGACGGAGGCTAGATAATAAACCAAAGATCTAATTTGGAGTTCAATACATGTTCCTGCATGACTAAACTTAAACTTCTTTTCAAGACTTGCATGGCATACTTGTTCAAGAATAAGACATGAAAACAGTGACCCATTAGAGAATAAATTTTTATATTGTTCAAATTATGCCAGTATTACCTGAGAATAGAGTTGCCTTTTCCTCCCATCCATTGTCCAGCTTCACTTCCCTGTTACCTGCCTTTCTATCCTCCTCCCTTTTCCTAGGAAAAAAAATGCAGGAACAAAGGCCTTTGCCATGGTATCTGTATGGCATAGCATCTGCTTGGGTTTAAGTTCAAACTTTACTATAGGTGTGGTTGTTGGATTTCAGTGGGAGGAACCAGCACCTAAAATGCTGTGCTTGTTTGAGCCCAGGGTTTGCAATCCAGATGTTCAAAGGAGAGACTGTTGGTTTTCCTCCTCTGGGATCCCTGACTCCTCATCCTATGTTTATCTGAGAGTTACAGTGTCTCAGAAAGGGATTTCAAAGGTTAGGATGCTAAAGAGGAACTGTCTGGAGGTGGCTCAAAGGAAAACTGAGAAGACAGTATATCCTAATCTTTCCTCAACCACTTCTTTGGGCTTCACTCAGGTTTACAGTGAGATATGTTTTCTCCAGGCTAAAAACTCTGGGTGGGTTGCTGCTAACAGCATTTTTTTTTCCCAGAAAATTCTGCAGATCTCATTTCTAGCACACCTTCTCAATTTTTCCCTCTGATGAGAGCATATTTCTTCCTTACTGGTAGCATTTATATGCATTGGTTTTGCATTCCAGCAGAGAGAGAACTCAATGCCCAAGTACTTCAAAGGCATATCCAGCGCATGAACAAAAATTTTCATATGTAGGTTTTGATATACCTACTTACACAGCTTTGCCCACAGACAGCTCAGAGAGAGAAATGAGCAATCCATTAGAGATAAGCTCTTTTCAGATCTTTCTCAGCATACAGATACATGTAGATTTGACAAATTTCAAGATATGCTAAACCAACTTCTCTTTCAATCACCATTTTGCAGTATCAAACTGATGGCCATTTATTTTCATGTGATTCTATTCCTATCCCAGAGAAAACTAATTGTTTGTATTTTAGAATGCAGTTATTGACAACAATGTATGGAAATAAGGGCAAGATAAAACATTCATTATGTAAGAACGGATTGAAAAAGAACTGAAAAGATGCCAGATGTCACAAATTTGATAACTAAATATAGTCAGAAGCAACAATATTGACATCTTAGCTAATCTAGGTGAATGTGAAAATTAGCAAAGCCCAAGAATTTGTTAGGTCCCAGGCTCTTAAAATCACAGGAAAAGAGGCTTCCAGTTAGAGAAATTAAGCACATTTAACAATTACCCTACTTGTGTTGTTACTTTCATAAACAGTTTCAATATTTTCTCAAATTCATGGATAGAATTAATCACATTTGGCCTCCAAAGCTGGTATTTATTGTAATCTTAGGTGATCAATTTAAAAGATAGTAAAAGGGCCTTAAAATAATGCCAGCTGTGCCAGTTCTCAGACACAGCTTGGAGCCACATGGAGAGAATGGAAACGTATGTCAAATACCTCTTTCCTTGTGATGGCCAGGGAATCTGGTAGGGGTCTGCTTCTGCATTCCTAAGGCATCCCAGCTTCTTGACCTTCAGCTGTCAACATACAAAGCAGAGCTTACACACCCTGTCTCCAAAACACTGCTGTGCTTTACAGCTCACAATGAATCACAGCACAGACGCAATGCTGCTTAGAGGAGCTGGAAATTTAGAAAAAAACACAAGCACAACTTCCAGCCTGAACTGACAGATGTAATTCATTTCCATAAAAGCAAAGACTGTTATTAAGGAGGATAAATAGAGGAATCAAAGTCAAATGCATGGTAAAAAAAGAGGCTGATATACTGCAGTAGCAAAAATAATTCAAACAGGCCTAGACTTGTGCAAATAATCAGGCCCATTTAACTTCCAACTGGACATCTCTACCCTTAAAAATTCCTTCTTTGAGCTTCATATCAACACCACTATAACACCTAGTCATAAAGCTGGGGTGGAACTCCAAGGATGGTTGTGTTCCTGGGAAAAATACCCTTCCTGTGGCTGCAGTTGTGTCCATAAACCCACACAGCATTTGGGCCTCCTCAGCTGAGTCCAGCTCCCTTCAGGGCCAAATCTGCAGGCATTCTAACACATCTATTCCAAACTCCATGTACAACATTACCTGGTGCTAAGGCTTCCTGCATGTAGAGGTTCCTCAAACAAGGGGTCCAGAAACACTGGGAAAAACATGTATGAAATTATCTCCTGAACCAGCAACAGAATCATACACCTCTTTCATCTTCAGATCCTGGACAGACTCCTGAAGCAAAATACCTTCTACTGTGCCTCAAGGGACCCCACAGCTCTTTCCCTTTGCTATGATGGCCCACTGGCTGCGGTTACTTCATATTACACACACAGGTCTTCTATGTCAGCAGGTAGCTGACTCTTAAATATGTTTTAAAACAGACAGAAGACTTTCAACGTCTTTTATGGGCAAGTGCTCTAATCATTAGCCTTGTAAAGGAAGGATATAACAACACGACCACCTGCAATCATTAAAAAAAAAAAAAAAAAAAACCAACACCAACCGACTAACCAAAAAAAACCCAAAACCAAAACAAAAAAAAACACACCAAAAAACCCCAGCAGATAAAACATCAGGGAGCCCCGAGTTGTTTGTGTCATTTTGGCAGGCTCTCCCATACTGTGAACGACACTTCAGAGGAGCTTTTTATTCAGCTTCTTGTCATCTGGAAAAGAAAATACTTCAATGCATTTTTAATGAATTTCCTGTAGTTTGAAATGAAATTTTCTCAGTCGAGAAAGTAAAAATCTCCACAGAACAAACAGAAAAAGTCATTAAAGAAAAATAGCCAAAATTGCAATAAATACAGTGAGTACATCTGGACACATTGCCCATCCTAGTATGCCCTTGGCAATTTGCCCCAACAGCTTCACACCTGCTAGGTCTCCAGCAAGTTTCCTTTCACACTATCCATCAGGGCTGACACATATTCCCATCCAAAGGCTTTCAACAGCATTAGAGCAGTTCAGTGATACAGGTAAGTTTTCTATTCCTCTTAAAGACCCCCCAGCAAATCTGAAAAACAAGCCTTTGTTATATAATTTCTCTAAATTTTGCTGGCTTAATCACATCAAGTGATGTCTTCATCTTCCCTCTCCTAATTGCATCAGGAGCTACCAGTTCCTTCCTGCACTCAGACTGGGACTACTCTTCACCTTGGATTTTTAATTTCTCCTCCAGGCTCACTCAGCTTGTGCTGCAGTCGATCCAACTTCCAGTCTCTCTGTGCCTGTGCTGGCTGCCCTCCTGACATGACAATTGCTAGCATAAGCTATGAAACGTCACATGAGCTACATCCAGCCTTTCCCCAGGTGCTTCCACACTCATATCTGAAGCTGTCATCTAGCTGGCTTCCTCGAAAATCTTAGTCTTACCATCTCAGACCACTAAACAAGCTGAGCAGATTTACCTTTATGTATCAGGTCAGAGACTGTTCAGTAGATGAACACTGGTACTCAGCATTTGAGACCAAGATTTTTACTCAAGTAACAGCATACTTAATTGTGTCTTCTCCAGGGCCATTCCAAAAGAGCATCCAAATACAAATCTGAGAATACGAATTTGAGACTTATCTCTGCAGAAAGCAAGGAGGAAAAAGGACAGAAGGCAGGGGTAGGCAAAAAGCCAGAACCTGACTTCCACACCTAAGTCCTCCTCAGCTGTGTTTTTTCTCTTACAAGTACTAAGTACCACATATAAAAGTAAATATACTTTAATGGGAATTGAGAGCACCTATTCCCAGCTCAATCTCAGATATTTCATGGGCCCACAGTAAGACCACTCAGACAGAAAACACAGGCTCAATTCCCTTAAGCTCAGACTGAAATTATGTACAACAGAAGTCTCATGCTCATAACTACCAGAAATTGATCTAGTGCTCTTAAGAAGCACTAATCACACCCAGTACACAAAGAGGTATTAAAAATTAATTTAGGAGGTATTTTTCACCAGGCCAGGTAAAGTTCCTAATAATTTTCAGCTTGCAGACTGAATTCCTCTTATACTACCAGGAGCCGTAGTTTTGAATTACATAAAACCTGACCCCAGCATCCAGTGAAACTCTCCTTGGATGCTAAACGGGCCTCATCTATAACCTAACAGCAAAAATCCCCATCTAATCAATGCAAGTGATGTGAGTAAAATGTAAGATGTGGGGTAGGTACCATCATGCCACATAGCATTAAGTGGCAGCAGCAGCATGTATGACTAATTTGTGCTACAGGCTTAAAAATGACAGCCACAGTAGCTAGGAGAAAGGGCTGTAGCCTCTCAAATCTATGATCTAGCTGTGGTTGTCAAACGTGGCAGATTTCTTGGCATCAACATCTGTCGCCGAAGCAAGCAGCAATTAGAGCACTTTGCAGCACTGTAAGCCATTCTGACAGCTTTCAGCTCAGCCTGCAAAGAGATTTGATGGTCCTGGCCACACTTAGCAAAAGAAATATGCGTTCCCCACTCTCTGCTTTGCATGGCCCACTAGTCATACTAAAATGATTTCTCCATACATGCCTCTATACACATATTTGTCACAAGCTACAGTTCATTTTTGCTAAAACACACGTTTTTACAAGTCTATGGTTGCTAATGTACAGAAGCATTGAAGGCCCAAGCACAGAATAATAGAAAATCACTTTAGGTCATGTAAAGAAATAGAGCAGCTGACAAATGGTCTCTTGGCAGGTAAGGTGAGAAGGAAGTGCTCTTAGATTACCTCACAGGAATAAAAAATAAATAAATTAGATAATAAAGTGAGCATTGCTAATCAGTGTATTATTTGTCTCTGCTGCTGTGAGAGAGGCAAGGTAATTCATTTAGCTTTTAGCTTGCTGACATAGTGAGACACATCATGACAATGATACATCAGTAGACTGGTCTGCCATCTTAATAAATAATAGAGCAGATTAACATTCATCATATTGCTCAAGAAACCCATCCCTTTATCTGGTCATATCAAAACATCAGGTTGATGGAATTATTTCGCTAGCATCAATGTTACAGCAGTCATTTCTGGAGAGTCCATATCAAAGAGGTTTACTGTATTCCTTCTTCTTTCTGCTTCATGCCACAATTAGAAAGACAACTGTTTAAGAACTCTCACAATTGTATTTTATTTGACATCAGCAATATACACTGGAGTATAATAGGAACAATTTTTTTGCACAATCTTTCTCGCAAGATGGATTTATTTTCCAAATACATAGATGTTCATAATACAGGAAGGTAACAGTTAAGCTGCACAATAGCAAAACAAGTTGACAGCTATCAAACCACCTTTTGTTAGTATAGTCAGGTGACCAGCATTGAACATATCATTCAAATAATTTAGTTAACCTCTGATTCTTCAAATCTTCCCAGCCACATTGTTCCATGCAACTAAAATGTGCACCAAGAATAGTGTAAAAAAATTGAACCAAAGGCTTCTCTTGCTTTGATTTCCTTTCAGTTTTTCCCCATGTATGAGCCAATAAAAAGGGATAAACATCTGAATTTGGCATGGTACAGGAACTCTTGCAACATGCATTGAGGACAGCCACATATTGCAGAAGTAGTAAGTTATTGACAGAAAAGTTAGGACTTTCTCATAGGGGGTATTTAAAAAGTATTTTTACTATGCCTGCTTTAAGTGTATATTTTCTGCATGCCACTACTTTTACAGAAAAAAAAAAAAAAAAAGATAAAAGTACTTCTAAAAGCTTCATATTTTTCACTAGGAGTCTTCCTTGCAAGGAACCCAAATGTTTTGGTTGCAATGGACAGGGTTTGTCAGGATAAGGAAAGCTTACAGTAAAACAAAATATCAGTAAATACCATCTTCTTTTTGGTTTTCTTTTCCTTACTTCTTTTAATTTTCAGCTTTAAAATGACAAGATATAGCAGCTGCTGCACATCACGTATAAATTCCTTTTTTTTCTTTTTTCTGGTTCCTCAGTTGGTACAGGTCTCAAACTTCAAATTTTCACAGAGGTTGATATCTCCCAGTCTGCCTCTCAACTGTGAATTTGTGAGTAGAAAGAGCAAGAGAAAGGATGCTCCTCATCATTTGTTACATGGACTGATTTTAACAGCTCACTAAAGTGCCCCAGCAGTTTGTAATATCAGAACTGGCTGACTGGCAGAGTGCAAGCATAGTAGGTAAAAGTGAGGAGACAAAGGTACCCAAGGCAACTTCTAGGCACCTTATTTGCTTACTACCAGCAAGTTAAGTACTGTGCCTGCAGATAGCCTTTTAACAGTCTCTGCTCTGTATGCTTGCTAATGATGCAGCACAGAGCACAAGTGGGCTGATAGTGCTAGCAGTCATCCAGAAAACTTAGAAACTTGAAAACCTTTTGTCTGTTGTACAGTTGGCCTGTACTTCAAGCAGCCAAAGTTGGTTTATGCACTAGCACTGGATCTTGAAGCCCACCCAAAAATCCTTAACACCATACTTTAGAACTCCAACCCTACTCAGACTGCTTACTGCTTGACTGCCAGGGTTTATCTGCCACTGGCATGGATGCACACCCTCTCCCTGCCTAGATTCTGCTGTCCACCTGGTGATGGAGACGTGATGCATAGAGAGCCCGTGGCTAAAGGGAAAAGCATGGGAATCCCGTATCATCCCAGAAACTGCTGCTCCTCAGCTCAGCCACAAGGCAATGGAGCAAAGTCAGAGACAGGACTTGAAGAAATCAAAATAGTGCAAAAGTAGAACACGCCAAGGAGTGGGTTTGGATTGTTCACTGGGGAAGTTCAAAACAGTTAATGAGCAGCCCTTAAGCCTAATTCAACTCTTACATCTTACCTCAGCAAAATGCCTCAGCTGTTCCTACCCAGAACGGGGATACCTTCTCCTGCTGAACAGATTGCTCCATCACTCACAAATACATGCCCCTAACTCGGCAAAACCAGCACTGAGTGCCCTCCTAACTGGACTGATGAACTGAACCTAAAAATTCCTAGGTCTTCCACAGTTCACCCATGGCATAGAAGGAAGAAATCCTGGAAGAAAACCAGGGAAGCTGGTTAATTGCATACTTAGTAAGATCAGCTGAGAATGTGAAGATCAAAGAACGTCCTTTTTTCACTCACTTATCTTTTCTCATCTGGTTTCACTATACTTTTGCATATGATAGCCTGAGAGGAAGTGAGAAGTAGCATTTTAAAACCTCTCCCCAGAATTTTCCCACCTTCTGTTTGTATATCCTTTCCACATTCTCCATAGAATAAAAAACACAATCCATGTATTTATGAAATGGCTACTGAATATCCAACAGCTAAGCACCTGGTTTAGCTTAGCAGAAAACCCACATACATTTCACCTTACCTTCCTAAATGAAATGTCTACTAATAAAATTCCCATTTTCAGTACAGAGAAAATATTTTTGCATTTAAAATTTTAATCCAAATTAGATATTTTATTTTAATACAAAAGCGACCTTTGTGAGACAATCATAGACAGAAGGTTGCATAGAAGTGTTTCCTACCTTCCTGAAGTTTGCAATGGAGCTTATGATTTCCATGTGTGCAGGTGAGACAACCCCTTAATTTTTTTTTTTAAATGAGAAGAATTCAGCTTGATTTTTTCTTCATAATTATGCAACAAAATGGAGAAATGTGCGTAATTATGCAGCAAAATAGAGCATGAAAGAGAACCCATCTTTTTCCAATGTTTAAGTTACAGGAGAGATGGTAGGGGCATAATAATTTTATCTACAAAAAAGTCAGTGATGCAGTTCTGTCTCTAGGAAGGCCCAAAAGCTGTTGGCAAGAGACTGTGGGTACTTACCAGGCAGCAGCACTGAGAATCTTCTGTTTCATGACCAGACCTGGACTCGTCATTCCCACCACTCTCCATTTAAAAAACATTTAGCAGATAGGCAAGCAGAAGACAAGACTGCAACACACCTTGGTGCTCCTTTGGGATGTTCTGTGCTGTTACAGTGCCTATGAGCAGTGCTGATCTGAAGGAAGTTTTCATTCTGTACCCCAAAAAAGTACTTTCCATCCCACTCCCACTACTCTCCAAAGACCCTGTTGCACTACAGGACAGCTTGGCATTCCAGCTGGCAGCAGGAGCCACCTCACATCTCTTCAGTCTTCTAGCCACAGCATCAGAAACCTTAGGGGAGATGAACTGTGCTGATCCTCATGTAGGATTTACAGTTGGAGTCAAATTCCACATTGCACTCAGCTTGCTCCTAAGCTGTCTATATGGAAAAGAGTTTAGGAGGCATTTTTGTAAGTGGCTTAATCCAATATAAGCTCTGCTCAGCCTCTGAAAGAGGCAGTCATACTCTCCTTACCCTCTGTTTCTGACCACAGACTCCCATCCTCTCCCGCATGAGCAACAGAACGACTCTCATGGACCCACAGTGGACTACACACACACCTTTGCTTTTTGTGGGATCCATGTTCTGCAAGAGCCAAGTTGTGAAAGTACATTTTCAGTCATGGCAACCTTAAATGCAGGTGCAGCCCACAGGCTCTAGCACTGACTGGATTATCAGAAATGCTCAGCAATAAACAGCTCCCATGAATTCAGGTACAAGAAGGAAGTCTTCAGATTTAGTAAGAAAGCAGCAAGATACTTTAAAAAAAACTGGTTGTTACTGTAATGAAAGCTGTTTTCTTCACCCACATGCCCTGTGATAACGAAATTAAATCAGAGACAGCATTCTATTTAGTCTCTCAAACATAAAGCAAGTTAAATGCCAAACATTCCAAAGTGCTTTATTACTGAAAATTAAATATATAGAGCCCCAGAAAGATTTTCTTCAAAATGTTACTGTTTACATTTTTAGTTGAGAAATGTTCTAAAACAAAGGGAAACAGTAATACTTAATAAACTCATTCTTTTTCCTTCCCATTCTGTCTCCTAATTCTTCCTGGCTGACAATGAAAATACCATTTTCGAAAACAGCTACAATGGAATACAAATGTTTATAATAGGAAATTAGACACTTTTCTTTATTACTTTCTCATTACACTTATAATGAAAAAATAATTATTTCTAGGCTGTTTCCTGCCACATGCAGTTCTAGTACCTCTAATAGGACCTATCTTAAAATAACTGCTTGGTAGCAAGAAACAAATTTTTTCATTCATACTCATGTTTTCCCTTCTCTTCCCTTTCTCTCTCTTCAAATAACTTCATTGATTTTGGCTCTTTCAAAAATTCTGGCCTCTTTTTTTGGTTTTTTTTGTTTGTTTTTTGGGGTTTTTTTTAGTCCATGATTTGTCATTGATATAATTCACAAAACCACCTTTGTGGAAGACGAATGACCACAGGGGGCACCGGAGGTTTGAGAAAGCCCAACAGAGCCTGTTTTAATGACAGGGGAGCTAAGAGGAGAATCCTCAGACTGTGGTTTCACACCAGCATTAACACAGCTCAAAGCATCAATCCAAGCTCCTCATGCCCTCCTTTTTACCAGCACTAAGATGGGAGCCAGATCAGACAGATCCCACTACTGCTAACCAGCCAAAAGGAAACATGAAAAAATCGAGGGTTCAGCCAGCCAAGTTATTTCAGCCTGCTCCCCCACAAGCACTGAAATTCTTCCCCACATACAAAGCAAGGCAGTAAGGAAGGTGAGGATGCTACATTCAGCAGTAATACACTTTTATAGTGGAGTCTTAAGAAAAGATTGCAAAAAGCCCATGGATTCAGCTTGTAGTCTCTCTGGTGCAGACTGCTTCAGAAGATGGCAGGATGTAAGCCAGCACAAATTCAGAAGCCTCCTAGAATAAACATGCTCTGAGTCCTGCCTGGCCCAATGCACTTCATCAGCCCTTCAAATATGAGTTGAGTATTCAAGGCCAGGATTTTTCACTGGTGGATTAATTTTTACCACAAAAGCACTGCTGGTATTGATTTGCAAAGGTATGTATCTATGAAACAAATATTTTAAAGTGATTGCTCAAGAACTCCGTTTATCTGAAACACCTCAAATCTCCTCGTCTGGTAATAGAGAATGTTGCTACAAATTAATACAAAAATGAAATATATGCACATACAGCTTCATCTATTTATGAAAAGTTCATTTGACAACCTGCATCCTAACAGAAAAGGAGATTTTCAAGTTTGCAAATGTAAAGCATACTGTGACGTTACTGCTAGTAGTAAGGTTAGCTAGCTCATATTTCAAAATAACTTTGAAGAAATACTTGTGGATGTTCTTTAGTTCTGAGTCCTCCATCCTCATGGCAGTTTTACTTACCACAGAGATGAGCCACCAGCACAAGATGAAGATGCAAGACAAAGCAGTACTCAACTAAATTTTTCAATGTATTGAGCTCAAAAGTACAGCTGAGTTCTTCATACTGCCACCTTCTTCTTCTACCAAACTCCAGTTAAGTTTTTTCCAAGGACGAAAACATATTCACAAACAATAATTTCCTTTTGTGTTTCTTTATGTCATCAGATCATCCACAGATTGCTGTCAGTTAACAGCAACCTGGATACAGCACTCAAAAAACACTAAGCAAATGTTGACACAACAGCAAGATGACCAGCAGGAAATAACCCAGATCTTCATGCTATTTGCAGATTAATTCAGTAATATCACACTCTTCCTCCAGATCTTTTTCTTGAAAATAGTTATATGAAGACAGTAATTAAAAAAATACCTACCTCACATGGTGTTTTCCATCCAGAAAGGTACTCCTCTAATACAGAACTATTAGCAAGTCCATCTTGAGTTTGCCTTCTTAAAATTCAGGAAAATTATATTATTTCAAGGGATATTTCTATATATGTATCCAGTCTGCAACAGCATTAGTATTTTTAAATGCTAAAACTATGCTTTCTTTTTTTAAAAGTATTCAAAAACTGATGGGAGATTGGAAGGTTTTCTGAAAAAGGGAATCTTCAAGGCTTTTGTTTTGCTGCTGTTACTTTTATTTTGAAGAAGCTATCATGCTCTCAATTCCTCTTGCACAAGAAAATGAAAATAGAATTATGACCAAAAAATATAGTGAACTGCAATGGATATTAACTTTTTTTTTCCTAAATCCTTTTCAGTGGAATAATACAAAAAGCATAAGAAAGTCTAAGAGATACTTTTAGGTGCAGTAAGTTATGGACTAGAAAACAATGCTAGTCAACTCTGAAATAAATATCTATCACAGTTCTAACTCATGAAAACAAAGTATGTTTTGCAAATTCTATCAATTTTACAATAATTGCATTTTTCATTCCCTCCACTTAACACAGATGATAACATTAGCAAAGAGAGATCTTTACAGGGTTCTCTGTAATATAACATTAGCAAAGAGAGATCATTACAGGGCGTTCTGTACTTTGCACTACTCTCACTTGCCTGGGATGTGGCAAAAATTTACTTTCAGAGGCTGATTTACTCAGAACAAGCTGAAACTCTCACCACACTCAAAAATTAGCTATTCTCCAAAATAGCTACATCTTGACTCCGAGCAGAGGCCTACAAATGAAGATTGTACAAACCAACACGTACCAGACTCTTTCAAAATGGCACATTTTTCCTTTCAGTAAATTTCCTGTTTAAAGTGCACTGAAGTAAATGAAAAACACATATTGGTGTCAGTGGATACCGGTAGACTGTCCACTCTTAAAAATCTCTCATATCCATTCTTAAAAAAATGCAAACTCACCTTGGAAGCCCACAGTGAAAGAAATACAAGGTCTTGGAAAAATACATACACAAACAAATAAATAATTTTAAAAACCGCTACTGTCATTTAACTTAGTTTAATTTTTTTAATGGATTTTTTCCCCCTGTTTTTGGGTGCTTTGTGTCTGGTGGTTAATACTGACCTTCATAATGCTATTTGCCCCTCGGATTTTCATTGAGTATGAAACTGTGTTTATGCTCTACCAAATATAAACGGAGGAGCTGTACTGTTTTATGCTTTATTGCTTTACTCATGTCAGAATATAAAGGGAAGCACATTCTTTTCTCCCCACTTAGCACTGACCTGCTCCAAACTTACTGCTGTGTAGCCCTGCAGTTCTGTAAGACTTCTACAACCTTGATCCTCCTTGGCTTGATCGATATCATCAGCAGATGTTATACTAAACCTAGGCTTCTCAACACTACAGCTGCTTTTCTTCTAATCTATATTCAATACTAGGATTAAATAAAACCAAGGGTGAGTTTTGTCAGCTGTCTGTATTGAAATTCATAACAGTGCTAGCCACACGAACCCTTTCTATTTTAGTGCAGCCAAGCTCTCTTGGCAAGTCCCAGGAAGACAAGGTACAACTCACCAAAATTTCTTTCCTCCTTAATCTTCTATGCCAAGCAAAAGTTTTAAGAAGTGTGCAAAGTGCATGATCTATTGTGCTATCCAAACAGACCTCTTGGCAGCTTTTGGATTTGGATGTACAGTGTGCTATAGCACACTGAAAAAGTTTCTCCTAAGAAATCTGCAGTATCTGTGGGAAAATGTCCCAGATGGCCAAAGTGTGTCTCTTACAAAGCCTGTGTGTCATTTCTTCCATTCTGGCCTTCCCTACACTTCTAACAGAACAAACAATATGGGAAGTCAGGCTTTGGATAAATTGGATAAACAGATACTGCATACCCCGACGTTCTCACATGACAAACAGACAATGAGCTACAGCATTAAGGTACACTGAGGCCAAATGACGTACAGAAGGCACACAATACAGTGGAAGAACATGGAATTCTGGGCATATCAAAAAGCTGAGTTCATTCCATTTTTTGTAGAAATAGTGGTTAAATCCTATTAAATACATTTACTTGGTACTATTTTTATTTAAGGTCCATTCTGAATGGTAAAGATGATGAGATGCCAAAGGCTACAAAATCCTGTAATCAATAACTCTTAGCTCCTGTTAACAGAAGAGCTCTAATCACATTCCTTATTCAAGTATTTACCTCTTTCATTCAATTATCACCCAGTTTACTTGCCTGATCAAAGGGTAATGTAGAGTGGATAACTAAACAGTTTAAAAAGCCTACTTTTTTTTTTCCCCTTCAAAGACACATGGGAGAAGAAATGCACTACCAACATCCATTTGATGGAGACAAGTCCATTTTAATAGGAGGAAAAACAGATTCCAGTACCTCTGGTGAGCTCTAAGAGTTCAGGTCACCCTGAAGGGCTGGGGTCTAAGCTTGCTACCTTTCTCATCTTCATTATTTTCACAACTGCAGTGAAACCTGTTAATAGTAGGCTCACAATTGACTACAAACCACACTTCAGTTCCTGTGAAGGTGTTCTTCCCTGAACCTAGTATTTAACTGTTTTTCTCAAATGACTGCATTAGTGGTCAGGGCTGCATCACTGCAATATGTGGGAGTTTTGCTGCTGCTAACAATGTCTCCAAGGAAATGTCAGTGAAGAACTATCTCTGTTTCCTTGTAAAGATTTTTGTCTTTCTATCCAGTTTCTTTCCTGTTGATAGATGCGAATTTATCTGAAGTGTTTTGTTGGTTTTAAATCACTTTGATACTGTCAAAAAAAGAAAAAAAGACAATTCAACAATGCCAATAGGAAAAAAAAAAAAACAAAACCCAAAAATATAGCTCTTGTAGAGTTCATCTCACTGAAGCTCATCTCTAATAAGCTATTTGGTCACCGAAATGACACCTGCAATATTCCCACTTAGTATTTTAGTTGGCAGTTTTGAACATTTGAGCTGTTATATTTAGCATATTCCTCCTTTTCCAAGTTATGGTGTCACTGAGTATATCACAGGCCCTTTGTTGTTTTACTGTTTCTGCTCATCCAGGGAGATTAAAAATAATGAAGAACAACTGTTAACAATAAATTCCTGTTTACATTTTCCACATGTATTTTGGAAAGCTAACTATGGCAATTTCTTCATATGCTGCAACATAAAAATGTAGTACAGTTCAATAAATTAGTCCTAGATTCATAACGATTTTTTTAATGTACTTCATCTTGAATTTAGGCATGGAAGTGTTGGAAGGTACTTCAGAAATACATTGTCAGATTTAAAATAGGTAACTTTTTCTACGGTATCTTTAAAAAGTTGTCCCAAAATGGAAGCATAGAAATAAATATTTGGAATTTATTATTTTTGCAATTTTTTTCCCTCTTATAAGCCTTTAAAATTAAACAGAAACTATAAGTGAATTCAAGCAGCACAGTTAGATCAATCTTAGCCTGAACTGGTGTTGATCCCACTCAACAACGCACTAGAAAAAGCTGATTATAAAATCAGTATACCAGGATGGGTGAAAGGAACAGACAACTGTTTCTAATGAATTGTTTAAAGCTCTTCCTGTGAGAAAACATCCTTGGTTTTCATCACAGAGGAAAGCAAAGAGTAACTTCAGTAACTTCTGGTGCAGATATTAGGTTCTCCACACAGCAGGTCACGGTTCTACATGCTGGAATTATTTTATAATTTGTGCCAGAGGTTTAGCTTTGTTTATTATTCTAGCTTAACCAAATAAATAATCTGTTGCACACTATCTTCTATTCTAACAATTTGTAACAATGTGACCTAATTGGAGAGGAAACAGCTACAGCAACCAGCAGTACATCCAAAAACACAAATTACTGCAGTTAGACATCTTGCACAAGTATTCCACTTCCAGTTCTGTGATATGCCACATAAAGTTTTTCTAATGAGTGCTGTAATCTCAGGCATCTTCTAGATGTAAAAGATGAAAAATTAAAGAAACATACCTGGCCTTTTGAGAGCATCTCGTTAGTAAAAGAAAGACTATGGCAATTGTTTATATACTCCATTATAATAAAGTTACATAAGACAATCCCATCACATTCTATCATCTACAGTTCATTATTACACATGAAAGAACCGTCTGGGATCCATACTACACACTGTAGCATCTCTTGCCAGGTATCTCCCAGGTCCCACAAGTTAAAGGTCAGAATCTCAGCCATGAGCTGGCTAAAATGCTTGGAGAGGCAGCGACATGGTCATAAATTCACCATTATGGGGTCCTTTTTACCTGGACTCTTGTCACATCATAGTCTAGGGCACTCTAGGGCATCCCTTGTGCTGCCAGCAGCTTGTGGTCTCCATAAATCCCTTGATCATTATCTGGGCACAGAATCACCCAACGCTCACCTGATCTGCCCTGCAGCATAAGACTCTGACAATAGGCTACCAATCTGCTATTCAATCAACTGAAGCTAAGGATTAGTCCAGACCCTTTAAAGGCACAGCCAGATCATAGCTGAGACTTTGGCCTTTGATTTTCACTTGTCACCTGCACAGAAAAGCTAACCGTTTGCCAAGCCTGACAGATCTGTACAAACAGCTCTTGTTCTTACTGGCAATATGTTTTCTACCTGTTCTAGGGAAAATAACATTTATGAACAGGACTTCTATCAGGTTTAACAATTCAATTCTTTAATGATGTTGCCTGCTTGCATACTGCAATTTTGTAAGGAAAGCCCCTATCTATGCCACAGTTTAAAGTAAACAAATGGATCGTAAATTAACTCTTTTAGCCTGGGATCCACCTGGAAAGTTTACTCGCTTATTTATATCACAGCAGTCCTTCTCAAAAAGGGTGTCTTTCATTCACTCAGTGGCATGCCACACTTATCTATGCACAGAAAATGGGGCTTTTTTGCTTAATTTTGAGGCTGCTTTTAAAACTGTGTTGAAAATTTAACTTGACACAAAATTATATCAGGGGGAGGAGGCAATGGAATACGTGTTTAAAGGAAATCAGAAGGGTAACTAAAAAGCATGGGGGAAAAAAAGAAAAAACAAACCAAAACCCAAACCCCAAAGCATCCAAAGAAAAAGCAAAGAATTCAAGTAAAAAGCTGAACATTGTGGTCTGGTCTTCATCTACTACAATTGATGTAATTTAGGAACAAATCCTCTCAAGCTGGTCAGCAAGGTCAAAGAAGAATCGCCCACTTGAGATCACCTTACCAAACAAGAAAATCCAATTTTGAGAATTACATCAGATTTCAAATTTTACAAGGTTCACTCATTCTTAGTTTGGTGTGAGAATTTCCCAGGTTACAATGCAAAATAATGCTTAGTAAAAATATACGGAGCTCTACAACTCCTTTGCATAACTTTCCTGGAGTTGCACTCTCCCAGGCTGGACTCTCTTCCCTTTTGCCCCTATTGATTTTCTTCCCCCCATTCTGTCAATTCTAATCTAGCAGGAAAAGTCCTTTTCTAGCAACCACTGTCAAAATATTCAGGACATAGACCTCACACTCTGAGAATGCAATGCTGTGTCCAGACAGCAGTGCTGGGTGCCTCAGGCATTTGTAATAGCCAACATGCATATTCCTAGCAGTCAGATGTGTTCCACTGCACATCCTGTGCACCTCTGCCTCTGATTTTTTTCAGGTGCTGTTCCTCTCAAATGCAAGTTCTGTGCAGCCAGAGTAGTTTGCCTCAAGCAAGTGTTGGTTCATTGGTGGCTGAAGAGAGGAAGACCCATTACTGTTACCCATTACTCTGTTAAAGAGTTAACTAATTATTCCCACTAACTCCAGCCTTTAGAACGGGAAAGTAGCACACAGCTTTTATAAATAAGAATTACTGACCTTTTTAAATAGTTTCAAAAGAAGAAACTCTGCATCAAATGTGAGTATAATTTAGGAACTACTACATAGCAGCAAAACTACATTAGACTTTCCGATTTTTCCATGGTATCCTTGGATAGATAGACCACCCAGTAGACCATGTTAAATGCTCCGAAGGTAACAGGAAATAAAATGCGTGCATATTTGTCTATCTTACTCGTGCCAGAGTGGGAGGCGGGGGGAGGAGGTGGTGTGACAGCAGATGGCTTTGTAGATGCTCCTAATGCATTAGGTGTGGTGGTCTGAATCTGCTCCAGTCTAGATCCAAGCAAGTGCTGAATGGAAGGGGATCCAGCTGTGGCATGCTGGGATACAAATCCAGTTAAAATTGGGGTAGAAGGAGGAGCAGGAGGGGTAGCTCTTGCAGAAGATAATGTCTCTGATGCATTGATTCGTGTGAAAGGGTTGGGACTTGATGCAGAAAGGGAGTGGGGTGTAATGTCAGAAGACCCCTGAGCTACAGAGGAAGGCTGGACAGAGCTGTGCCTTGTGTCAATGCGGCTCCCACCATCAGCTTCAGACTGTACTGTGGCATTCGTTCTTTTCCTCACATTTGAATTGGCATCTGTACTCTGCAAAGTTACAGAAAAATATGTGTCATTCTTAAAACAAACACTCAAACAAAAGCAATGGAAACTATAATCAAGCACTATCCAAGTAATACTCACTAATAGAACCAGTAGCTTGATCCTGAAGAACAAAGATACCAAAACCTCATGAAAATACATTTAGCAGCAAGTAAAGTTCCTTTTACCTGTGGCTGGAATATCAGAGTGAAGACATCCAAATGCATCACACTCCATGTGATGCAGTACCTATACAAACTGAATACCATGAAGCTAAGGATTCTCAGGTTAGAGTCACAGCTTTTTCCAGGCTCAAGCTCAAAACAAGATTCTCTAATGTCTACCTATTTCTCTGATGATATAAAAACACTCTAGATGCAACTTACCAGCCATACCATTTATGCTTTATATCTCCAGAAAAATAACTACCATATACTAAGAACTCTAATCTTCTACAGAAGAGGTTGCTAAAATGCAAGTATTCAGCAAACCAAGTTACCGCATTGCTGCTCTTTCAGAAATAAAGCCAGTGCTTTTTCACATCAACCATAGCATTAAATTCACCAGGCACAACTGAACCAGGGAATAAATTAGTCTTTCATCAACTACTCCGCTCCATTCATTAAGTAACAGAAGTGGTGAATGCTCCATCACTTGGTATCTTCAGGCAAGTCTGGATGTCTTCCTGAAAGATATTCGCCAACCAAATAGTACTTATTAGGCTGCATGAGAAACTGAAATGCAGATAAGGAAGTACGGGAATAGGAAATCCATCAGAGTTTAACGTTCTACTGACTTTTGGGAGTGGAACTTGGCCTCTGCCTTTCTTCTCTGCACTTAAGAGGAAAGACTAACATCTCCTGAACTTCTTTCTGGAAAGGTATCTAGAGAATTCTAACCTTCAGCCCTGCATCTAAAGATGATGTAAAACATATAATACTTGGGATATAATATGTGAATATCTTCTAATTAAGAAACAAACTGCTTTCCAGAAGACAAAGACTTGAGGACAGATAGGGTACACAGGTCTAAATACAAACAGGATGAAACAACCTCTCGTTTTATATAAAAAAAAATCCTGTTTTATGCCTCTCTGATGATACCATTCCCAAGCACTGCCCTGCACCATACTGACTGTGTCTTTGGCTCCCCTTTTCTCCAACCTTCCCAGAGAACCCTGCCAAAGCTCACAGCACAAATCAAAGGGAGAAAAGGCAGGCAGTGATGTCTTTCCTCCTTCGTCCAACAGCAGTTCTCTCCAGCCAAGTGAGAGAGCAGTAACAGAGAGCAGGTTAGGTATTATTCAAGGTATTAGTAGTACCTTGAGCAGTGACAAGAGTGACACTGTGTCTGTCTGCTACACCAGTTGTGCTTTCACTATTCTGCTCAAGGAAATAGAGAAATTGAAGCTGAAAGAAAATCTAAAAAAATAATTTAAAAAAACCGAAATCACTTGATAGTATTCCCATCATGACCAGAATGCTGGCCCCTAATCCTGTTAATTGCAGTACAAATCTGTAACTGGCAATATTGTTGGCCTGAATTTATCTGAAACTGTCACAGCTTTATGCCTGTTCATGGCTGATGTATTTGCCAGCTCACAGTTGATATATCAAAGAATCCCTCTTAAATTTCAGTTTTCCTTTCTTGCATAGAAGCATGTCAATCCCTTTTATTTATTGTTCTGCATCTGCAATCCAAAGAAGAGGAATGGAAGAAACACCAGAAGAAACTGGTAGTTCCTGAAAGAAACACTAATTTTACTGTTTGATGGAGAAGCCTAAGTCACTCTTTGGGAAGTGCAGAAGTACACACAGGTGTGCAAATCATATACTTTCATACTACGACTGTCAATGACCCATGAATAGTAAAGCTGCTTCCAAGACTGCTAAATTGAAATGATAAAGTACAACCAGGACAGAGGTACATTTACTAGAGACTTGGTAATACCTGATGGAGTGCTGCATGTCACTTGAAGGCTCGCAAAGCTAATGTTCACTGCCCAAAACAATCTCTCTGTGCCATGGAGAAGCTGGCACTAGTCAATGAGAGGAGGTGAATTTTATCTTCTAAATGCAGATTCCTGGACAACCTGGCTTTGCTCAAGTATGTGTCACGCACTGTAAAGCTCTCAAGCAGTGCCTGGGAACCAAAAATCCATGGGCTGGGACAGGGGTTGCAAAGTAGATCTGCATTGGAACCAAGACGTATCTCGATTCCCTCCTGTTCTCTGCCTACATTAGACAGGTAAAAAGGCTGCTTAAAAACGTTGCTGCTGGAGAACAGAATTACCACATCCCCAGTCACTCTACATGCAAACATAAAGAATACTCCAAAGAGCAAAACAATAAATTAGGTGCAATTAATTTATAGAGGCACTGCTTTATGTTCTTGCTCACTTGTTCTGTCGCCTGCTTTCAACAACCATCTCAGATACTTCCCTTTTGTGCACCATCAACTACAGGCCCAGGTAAGACAGGCAGGTAACAGTCGAGCTCCTCACATTCCAGTCATCTCCATTTCTTTTGGAGGAAATTGTTTCCATCAGTATATCTGCATAACCTCATCTTTCCCCCCACTTCAACAGTCATCTAAATGACCAAATCAGACCTGTTTCTATTGGATTCACTGCTTATTTTCTATTACAGTTTCTATTCTAAATAAAATTATCTATACTATTTCAAATGGTCAAAATGGGTATCTGTGTAAAAGCCTACTGGGCATTTGCTTTCTTGTTATTAACACAGAAAATTTCCAATACTTTAGAAACCTTAAGTTTAGAGAGAAACACAATCTTCTCATAACATACACATAAATGTACACATAAAGCCCAAATACATAATATTGTAAGATCAGAAAATAAAACAGCAAAACAATCACAAAAAATATGGGTACATTTTTTGTTAATTCTCTGGGAACCACCTTCCAATCACTCAGAGCACGGAAATCAGAAATGGCATTTTCTAACATGCTCCACAGACAATGTATCACAGAAACTCGGCTGTTCTTGCACAATGTGATTGTAATAGTTTGGATCTGTGTTGTTGAGTAGAACCTTGAAAGATACTGAAACAAGCACGGAGCACCCAGATCCACACCCTGTCAAAGCTGAGCACAATGCACTATCCTTGTCCTCCAGCACATTGACCATCACAGCCCCTCATTTATCCTTTCCTTGCACTTGTTTTACTCAAGATAATATCATGACAATAGCTCATTCTCCTCATTCAAAGCACTCAGGTATCCCTCCTTGTTAAGCTGTCCAGCTGAAAAGTTCCTAGCAAAAATTCTTATTGGTGGTTGCATACATAGGCCCCTTATATATTTCTCTATTCAATGTTGCAACGTTGCACTTCTTCCTACATTAGTCTATTCTCCTTTGTACAGAAGCTCTCTCATAACTCTACATCATCTGAAGATTAGTGACAAGATCACTAATGAAAATACCGAACAAGCCTGATTCCACGGCAAGCCTTAATGAACCAAATTCTGTTGTAAAACATAGTAAAATACAACACTCATTTTGTATTACGAAAACATTTCACAGTCATTTCAGTTATGATATATACTCCTAGTAAAAGGATAATGAAATAATGACAATCTGACCAGCAAAATTATAAATGTATGCAAAGTACTTGCTACCTCCCAAAAGTATTTAACTTTATCTTTTTTAAAACAACAGCAAGAAACAAAAAAAACCTACTGCCTTTTAGTTTGGAAGCACCAATTAGGTTTGCATGGCAAGGTCTGCAGGGCAGAAGGGCCACAGGGATGGCTTCTGCAAGAAGCTGCCAGAAACTTCCCCTGTGTCTGACAGACACACACCTGCAGCCCATGGAGGTCCCCATGACAGAGCGTGGAGCAGCCTCTTTTTGACGGACTGCATTCCATGGAAGGGACCCACACTGGAGCAGCTCATATCAAATTGCAGAGCCTGAGAAGGACTCACATTGGAAAAAGTTCATGAAGGACTGTCTCCCTCAGGAGAGGCCTCACACTGGAGCAAGACAAGAGTGTGAGGATTCTTCCCCCTGACGAGAAAGCAGTGGCAGAAATAACTTGTAATGAACTGACTGTAACTATCATCTCCCATCCCCCTGAACCACCGTAGGACAGGAGATTAATTCAGGAGTAAAATTAAGCACAGGAAGAAGGCTGCAGGGAAGACGTTTTAAGGTGCAGTTTTTACCTTCTCATTACCCTACACTGCTTTGACTAGTAATAAACTAAACTAATTTTCCCCAAGTCAAGTCTGTTTTGCCCATGATGGTAATTGGTGAGTGATCTCTCCCTGTCCTTATCTTGACCCATGAGCCTTTTGTTATATTTTCTTTACCCTGTGCATTTTAGGAGAGGAGTGATAGAGCAGCTTTGGTGGGCACCTGGTGTTCAGCCAGGGTCAACCCATCACAGGCACAAAACCAAGAAATATAACATAAAAATCAAATAGAAGCCAAATGAAAATGCAAGCCAAGAAAGGAACAGATTATCCAAGTAAGGATTTTTTTATGAGGGCAAGTCAGGAAACCACTCAATTGTCCTGAGCCAACAGGACTGCCATGCTAGTCCAGACGGGGCTCCACAGGAAATACAGAGAGCACATTTTTCACACTCTTACTCTAGATTTAAAAAGGTTCTGATTTTCTGGAGGCATTTCAGTAAGACTTTTGGGAGACATTTAAAATTGTGCAGCTCAGGAATCCAAAATGGGAGCCCAGAAAATATCATAACATCCAGTCTATTACACTGTGCAGCACCAGGCTTAATAGATCTGATAAAGATTGCCTGTCTATAAAAGCAACAAATTCTGCACAGGTGAATCATGCCTCCCCTTTCCTTTGAACGAGCCTATCCATCTGATAGGTCCAACCAATTCCACACAAACCAGAAACTAATCATAACTACCACCAAATCAGAAGTTGTAAGTACTTTGCTCTGATATATCCTCCTTCAAGAGCAAATCTTCTTCTACAGATCCTGTCAGGAGAATTCAGCCTCTGAACCTTCACTGGCAGAAACACTATGGATAAGTTTCAAAGTTTTGGGAGATTTGAATGCACAATTCCTGCCTGTGCATTAACAAAGTTCTCAAAAGCTCTGAGAATACATATATTGTCCTAATTCTAAGATATCTTCATTGGCTAAAGCTCTGTGGTGGGCTGGGATACACTAATGCCTATTTTATTCTTAATTGCCAAGATCAACAACAGTGGAAACTAAATTCCAGCCTTGATGGGAGTTCAAACATTTATCACCAAAACTTTCATCATGCCAGAGGAAGATAGGTGAGTGTAGTAAAGCCAAGGAATGGACCAAATATGGGAAAATGTGGACTAGCCTTTTTCAGAAGAGATTGATAATCACTCCTCCTTTCTTTACAAATGAATATTTCCTTAGTAAATACAACTAAAAAAGAAAAGAAAACAAAAAATCTGCTCAGTAAAACAGGTTTAGAAAACTCCCATCCTATGCATAAGCATACTTCACCGCAGAGGAAGGAGGCTAGGATAGAACGGGAGGTTCAAATTCAGTCAGACAAATTTTGTCACACAGCATGCGATGTGCAAAAAGTTTTTGAAGTACTTACTATTTTAAAAGGCATAGAGATTTTACTTTAATTTTGAGTATCCCATGCTATTTCCCATGTGTTTTATCTTCAAAATAACTAAATTATGGAAAGAATCATTGAGTATAAATTCTTCCTATGTGTAATGCAAGATGTCCTTTTGCTAGCACTAGAACAGAAAGTCCATTTCACTTGGCACGAAGATAGGACATCTAAACTAACCTCCTTCCAAGTGTGTGTAAAATGTGGTAATTAATGCTGTATCCTTCCCTTGACCAGTAGATTCACACGCAATTAACCATGAATAATACAATGAAAGATGCTGTTAGCATAGTTCAGGATAAATCTATATGATTTATAGTTAAATACTGTGGCAGATTTGTGGAGTAAGTTTGATGGTCAGCTTCTACGACAGAACGTATAGAACAAACAAAAAACCCCTACAACAAATCTATTGCGAAACATCAACTCACACATTTGCTTTTCCATTTAAGCTCAACTTTGACGGATACTGCTGTTTACTACAGCACTAAAATGATGCACAAATATGAGTCCATCTAAATTCTAAATTCTAATATTTAATGTGGTTTGTACACCATAAACAGCTGCTCACATAACGTGGAAATTCTGAAAGTATTTCTAAGTCTATATAAGCCTCAGCTTGAGCAAAAAAAAAAAAAAAAACTGGATTGTTTTGTATGTATTACCAGTTTTCGAAAAGCAAGGCAATTTTGCACTTCAATGAAGTCAAGACTGCAAATTTAGCATGAAGTGAAGTAGCATGCAGCAGCTGAGCTGAGGTTCAAGGGAAGGGGATCATCAGCACTGCAATATGCAGCGCTGAACTGACAAACTTAGTCATCTTGTTACAGAACAAAGAGACCTGGTAACAAGCACACTGCATATTTCCTATGATAAGGCCAACCTAGAATCTGTAAAACAAACAAGAACATAATTTTAAAGTCACAAGCCAAGTCCTGGGGAGAATGCATCAATGACAAAAGTGATTACCAGAGCATCAGGGAACTTAATCCTTAGGACTGTATTTAAAAACAAAAGCAGTGAGAACACTGCAAGCTGTGAGAAACTCTTGTGTTGGTACAGCATTGTACAGTCAGCTGTTTCACGCAACTCAAGAGCATCCTTCTGTAGCCTGTTCGTGCTCTACATAGCAGCTTTAAATCAGTCTCTATAATTTTAAATTTCTTCACAGTTTTTATGATGGACACATCCTTTTCAGATGTGAATCTAAAATAAGCAGCTCTTATTGCCTGAGCTAACAGAGTATCAGTAGTACTCAGCATGGAAAATCCCCTTCTTAGGCCCTCTGATCACTAGGAAGCACAGCCATCATCAATTCCTGAAAAACAGGTGCACATAAAACTAGAACCATGTATTGGCAATATAATTCACATGTGTTCTTCTAATCTTCCTCAGGGCTCCTTGGAAAATAGCTCAACAGTTGTGGGGTGTGATATACAGACACTTCTGAAAACCTGCGTCAGGCTCACCCTGTGACAGAGCTTCATGGCATCACTGTGCAAGATCCCAGGGCTGCTTTTGCACTGTTTGTTTACTCAAGTGGAGAACTCACTGCTGTATGTCAATACATTTTCTAGTTCAGAAGAGATCTTTGCCACGGGATATCACTAAAATGGTATCTCTGGGACTGAGGTAGTACAATACCTAAAAGCAGTAGCTTCTTTTTTTCCCAGGGAAAGATGCACAGCAGAATTTACAAGTCACAACACCACCATCTGGTACCACTTCTAGTGGGAGAGAGAGCTAACACTTTGACATCCAGCAAGCAGCTGTCAAAGCTGGAGAGAAATGCCCTGGGCAGGATCACAGCCTAAATTACATGCCTTCACAGAAGGAGCCACCCAACTGTATCCAGCGCTTAGCTCTTTCCCGAGGCAAGACAGCCAAGTCACACTGTAAAAAGACACTCACAAAAAGACTCTGTCCTCCTCTACTGCAACCCAGTAACCAGGATGGGAACATGGGTCTGGTGATAGGAGACCACCTCTCAGATCTGCCCTGACTGTCACAGGGATATCAACACAGGCTTTTCACATCTCAAGCGTTTCCCCACCAGGCCACAGGATATTCTAGGACAAGTGATCATCCTTCCTTGCTAGAGATGTTGCTTTCTCCCATTGCAGTGCATGCACAGACAAGCTGGCTCCAGAATCAATTCCTCTCCTTCTCCATGCCCCCCTATAAATTACTTAACATAACAAGGGCAGCTTCAATAGAACTTAACATGCCAAGGACTACCTAGCAGTCTGGCTACTAATCTAATTCTCCAGTATTGAAAAACCGTGACTCAAATGTGCTCAGACTCACATGTGGGATTTGTGGGAGTCTGTATCTAATAGGCATGCTGGCCACTGACTTGAAACAGGGCAGGTATCCACAAACACTAAAGAAGCAGCAAGTCAATTCTGCACATGCCTACCCAGGGAAATTTAGTAATTAAGCCTTTCAGGTGTCTAATCACCATTTTGCATACTTCATCTCCCTAAGTAAAAAATAAAATCCAAACACAAAACCAACCAGTCAAAAAAAAAAAAAAATCCTGAAAAGGGCACCACAATCAAAGCAGTTTTAAAAATCCAAAGAATTTTAATTGTTTATTAGAATAGTCAGCATGTAACAATGAGGTGTTAGTAGAACAAAATCAAAAGTGAACAGTCAATAAACTTCTTCATGCTTTTCTGTTAATTTTCCAAGGATACAATTAGTGTCTTTCATGACAGCACGACTAAAACTTCAATGAGACACAGGTAAATTAATATATTGGAGAGTCAGTAATGTATTATATGATAGCATGGGCTTCCCAAACTGGGAAAACTCAATTAAGCCAAGCCAAAACTCATGGACATATTGGAAGGCTTAGAGCAACTAAAGTCTGACATCACTTACTGTTTAGCTGCAACAAGAAGATTGTTTGTATGGTAATTTAGTAATATTTTACTATTAAAATCTACCACTGTGGTTTTTATCCTTACCAATCCTTCCTAAGAAAACAGTCTGTTTTTCTGGTAGGACATTGTATATCCTGCCAAATTCACACTATTTGACATTTATCAGGGAAGCAGCATGTTGTCATCAGTGTAAATAATGCTGCTTGTCCCAAATCCCACTGAGTCACCATATTGACCTGCTGCGAGCAAAAGCAAAACTTGGAGGAGAAATCTATCCTGTTTTACTACTGTGTTGCAGAGCCAGTCAATCAGAATTTTACTGGAATATTACAAGAAATTTTGGGTTGTGTTACAGAGCCCTGGAATATGACCAAGTAAAAGCTCCACCTGCCACAAAACACAATGAATTCTAGTCCATACCTCTAGCAGTGCAGAGAGCAGTGCAAATTATTTGGAAAGAAAAAACAAAGAGGAGAGAAGTTATAAGAGCCAGTCCACTATCCACTCTGCTCATTTTGCAATCTGAATCATGTGATGGGAGGGGAAAAGAGGCAAGAAGAGCACTCCATTCTATGTTTTACCACTAGATGGGCATAAAAGTGCACAAAGTAGGAGAAAAGTGGATACAAGGTTATTAAAGAAACATAAATTACAAAAACCTTTTTTAAATAAATGGATGCCAAAATTATGCCAAATAAACCCATCCATCTGTGTGCTGCCTAAAAGTTTTACACATGTAAAGGTGTATATATATGTATGTATATGTATTTAAATATAAGTATGCATATATATGATTCTTATGCACTGGTATGCACAGTTCTCAGAGATTTCATTTATATTATGACAAAATGAAAGAACTGAAAAAGTAACTATGGCAGGGAACAAATCTATTAGCCTAAGTCATGTCCTAATGAACTGTGGAGGTGATTTGTGTAACATCTATGAAAGGAAGAATGGCTGAGTAGGAACCAAGGACCTTAGTCACTTTCTGTATCTTTCAATTTTCATTGACCTTAAAGCTGTAGTTAAATTAGCTTTAGTAGTTTGCCGAAAGTGCTTTGAACACCCATTGCATCGTAGATTTTCCCAAGCCTCTCAATGCTTATTTCTTCTGATTCCAATTTTCCCAGAGTAAAAATGAAGTCAGCCAGAAATCTCACATACAGCTGGGAAACTCAAATGTGACTTGGTGTCATTGGATGCACCAGTATTGAAAACTTTGTGGAGGAGAAACAAAACTAAAATTTGAATATAAATACATGAAAAGGTTTAAGCAGAAAATATGAAGAGTCTTGCATTCAGAGATATAATTTCATATTAACCATCACAGGGAAAACAATAAACTCCTCAACAATTTTCACTGTAAGGGTTGATGCAGGACAATCTGAAAATTTTACCCCTGTCACCATAAAGGATTGTCCTGACTCGATGTTTCTGAAATGCTACCACGTATTTTTTGACTACATAACATTTCCCTCTACAAAAAAAAGGGAGGAAATTTCCATTATATCAATAGAAAACCTATCTGAATGCCTGCAACTGGTATTGGCAGGAAATTAACTTATTATTAAACAGAAACATACAAACATTGTATATTCTAACGAAAAACACATATGGAATATGGTTTTTTGGAGCATGACAGTCTTTCTTTTTCTAGTAGATCATCACAATGACAGAGAAAGACATTCACACATATTTTTGGAACCCAAAACAATGGGATGTAGTATTTTTAAAAATGACTGCATTATGCTTTGGTTTCCAAAAGGAAGCCTTATCCTAATACTATTTAAATAAAGTCTTCCACTACTTACAGTAAACACTGTCAGGTATTTTAGTATCAGATGAGTAACAGCCAAGTATGTCCTTCATATTTCCTTGTCTACTTTGTGACAGATCATTCTAATACTTACATAAAATTGAAGAATGATCAATAATAACATTTCCTAATAAGGCTTGGAGAAGATAGCACTCCAGAAGGATCTTTTTGTTATCTACCAGGTGCTGTAGCTAAACTCCTGCTTCTTTTTGTGTATATTGAAAAAAAATCACAACAAACCCAACCTCCCCCCCAAAAAACCTTTCCACTACAATAAGAAAAAACTTCATTGTCCACCTTTAAATCTCAACGGTTTTGATCAAACACCCCGCCATTTTTTTGTCTTCATTATAAATGAATTCTGGAATTCAGTGGAGTTTATATTACAGTTAAATTGGGTCAGAATCCAGTCACAAACCCTATACTACACTGCCTACTTCCATTAATTACTCTGCTCACTTTGCAGTAGAGAAATGTCTCTACTTAAAATTTAAATTGATTCCACAACTCAACCATCTTAAAGGTAGAGTAATATCAGGTTGCTGAAGAGAGACAAATTTTTTTAATTTAGTACTTTAATTTTTGCTATCTAAAAAGACATATTATGTGAAATATTAAAAAAAAATTAAATCTTATGTCTCATATTTATGCCCTAGTCATATTGTTTGGGCACATACCTAGCTTTATACATTATGAATAGTGCCAGTTAATCAGTAGAATTGTCTAAGTCTAGTGAACCAAGTAAAAAAGCAAAAACAAACAAAAAAGCCCATAAAATGAAAAAAACAAACAAACCAAAACACAAAAACAAACAAAAAATCTAAAAAAGAACCAAACAAAAACCCCAACCAAACCAAAAAATCCTACAACCAAAATCAATAACAAAAAAGCCCCAAATGAAAACAAAACATCCCTCCCCCATAATTTTTTTTTTTTTTTTAAATTTAAAAATCATCAAAACAACAAAAAGGCAAATAAAATCAAGGAAGCACAAAAAGCCCCACAAAACACTGTACCTGAGCATCACAGCTAACAAAATATTTTACGAACCATTTTGGATCTATTCTATCCTCAAATATCCAAACATTGAAGCTTCCCACTAAGTCATTGCAACCTTCTCCCAGGGGATCAATCTCTCCCATCTTTCAAGTAGTATTTAATATAAAACGTGCCAGTTGTTTATGACCTGCATCCACTCTCATCCTATTTAAACCCAGTGCTAGCATATCTTGACTGCAAATGATTAACAACAAAAATGTTGGCTTATGAAATTAGAGCCACAGAAAATTGTTGACATGTCAAAGAAATTGTTCACGTGGCACAGCAGCCTCCATTTGTATGGTCTTGTCCTTATATTGAGATTAACTCAATGCATTTCTTTGAGCTTGACATCCTTCATTAGGATCTAAGTTTTAAATGCCACTGCCCTAAAAACACTCAAACCATAAGACCTTATGCAGTGGAGAAGCAGTGAAGCTGCTAAAAAACAAATGGTCATTATATTTAAAACCTGACACAGTGTCCTAACTGCAGAGCTGTTTAAGTCACACACAGGAGATGGGCTATGCATCCACCTAAGGAGTTCAGTAACCAGACCTGTGGCCCAAGTACTGCCATCAAGATGAACCTGCTCTTCAGATACTTCCATTCATATATGAGGCAGGAGGGTTTAGCTCCACTTCACTATTGCTGGGACAAAGGAAGCTATTATTCTACTACTCCAAAGGAGAAGCAAAGTTATACTACTCTAGGTCTGGTAGGCTTTTTGCACCTCTCCATTATGTCTATGTATTCAAATAGAGGTGTATCTGCTGACATCTCACCATTAATCAAACTCAGTGATTAAGAACAACAACAAAACAAGAGCACACTAAAAAAAGAAGCATCTTACCTATAGCCTCAAGATTGTATGCAGCCCATCAGAACAATTTATCAGGTCCAATCATTGTTCTGTATGTCAGGAGTTTGGGGAACAGAGCTGGCCATCAGCCAGATTCATTGCTCTAGATGTCTGCTCACCAAGGGCTGCCAAAGGATCTCCAGTTTTCTCCCACCCCATCACATAACTTGAGCTACGCCCATAAACGACTAAAAGATAAGTATTCCATACCAGAGAAAACAAATTTGAATCACACAAAAGCACTATGCCTGTTGTCCACATGACAACATTTCCCGTAAACATGTGAGGTGGATGCCAGTCACACAGTGCCCAAGCAAGGAGAGGAGTGTGTGCCCACATGGCAGTGAAGAGCTTCACCCTGGAGTTCCCCCATTTGATGCTACAGGACTTGCTGAAGACAGGATGGCATTTAACTGTCTTCAGAAAAGAGGAAGAAAAATTGAGAGTTACAAGCTACTTGTGGCTGAGCTAGAAGAAATAATTCCATTCAAAAGGGTTTTTTTGAGACTGACCTGATTTTTCCCGAGTTTCACACTCTTTTAACAAACAGCTGAGGTTGAAGCTCATGTTACCAGTGTTTAGGAGTCTATTTTTTGAAGACTACTTTTCAGTAGCATTCTTTATCTCCAAAACTGGGTAGGTCTTTAAAAATAAACTTCATAGGAATACAGTGAAAAGGAAATAGTACAGAAGCATAAAAATAGACTCAGGAGTCCAATAACAAACTATAAATCATTCATTTCCATCACACATTGACTTGCAGCAACATTTCTGCTTATACTAACAAAAGTAGTTCAGAACATCTAGGGATAAGTTCATTCCTTCTAAACAGAAAGCATCTTAACTTGCTCCCAAAACAAAGAAATCACAGGTAAGCATGGTTTGTTATCTCTCTTGGCTTAGACGTATTTCAGTGCTATCCTGCTGTGCTTGACAAAAAGTCTGTCCAAGTCCCTTGTGAAGGCAAACCTCAAAAAAGCTTGGGTCTTACTCCTGGGATGTCTTCTGCAGACCTACACTCCTCCTTATTGAAACACATTAAGTTTGTATCAAGAAGTTAAAGACAAGCAGAAAGAGTTGAAACAGGGTGGACAGGGAAAGGAGTATTAAGAAAATATTGAAGATTACTATGGCTAAAGTCAAATAGTGATAAAGGAACCCAAACTGCATCGGCAGCTATTGCAGGCTTGTTCCTGCTACCCTCAGCCCAGTAAATTAGCTTGATGACACAGTTCAGATTACTTAGCTAGGTTCTGAACTCCATTTAATGCTTGCTTTAATCAGTGTATTCATCAGTCACACCCATCATGTGGCTCCAAAATTAGAAAAGCAGATAGCCCACTTTTGCTACAGTAAAGATTTATTGGTTCTAATAAAGAAATATATAATATGTAGTAATATATCCAAATAATTTGATCATAATGATAAATGATAGGAGTTGCCTTGGATTCAAGACAACTATAAAAGTTGTTTTGACTGAAAAGAGAAAAATAACACACCACTAAAGGTTCTAATTAGCATGAGTAATATATGAACTGATTCAATATAGAAAACCAACTTTAATTCTATGGTCACAAAATTGGCCAAAGATATACCTGTCAAAAAAGGACTTCTAGCAATGTGCAATTTATCTTCACCAAAATTTACTATTAATATGCCTAATTTCTAATATAATCAGATAGAAGAAATTTCATATTCTGTAGCTAATCCCGTTTCATAGCCCAAGCTGCTCCCTCATAGAATCCTTCAAGGACAATCCCACCATGTTACTTGAGGGGAAAAAAAAATCAGATGTGTGAAACCATCTAGGTAATAATGCAGAATCAACAGCTCATAAAACAATGCCCTTATTTAAATGTATCATGTCACCATGTTTGTTTTCCTTAACAACCTCAACTGCTCCATAATTTTTCAGGGGACTTATACAGATGGCATCTCAATTGCAAAAGAAGTGGGCAGAGACACTTGTATGCCCTTTCAAGGCAGGCTAAAGTAGAGGACTAATAAGCTTAAGACAGGAATCTCCCCCCCAACCCAGTTAGTAGAAGATCCAAAGCACGTTGGAAATGTGATATATTCAACAGAAAGAACTGTAAGGTTTAGGTATTCAGGCATCTTCTTTCCCAATCAGCAAACATGTCTTGTGGGCTAAGTGAAAATTTTTAATTTTGGGGGACTGGTAAATTTAGTTATAGACAAAATCTGTTTGAAGAAAGTTTCAAGTTTAAAATACAACTTTTCCTTGAGGTCTGGCAATTGTACTGCTACCAACAGAATTTCTACCACAATAGTGTCACAACAGTACAGATTTTTTTAAAATACTAACTGGGTCAAGAAATCAAGCCTATCATTTATCTGCTGAGAAAAAAAATGTGTAGATTCACATTAAGAAACACTGTTTACAAATTACATGCTGTCCTTTGGGCACCACAAACTCACCACCAATCTCAGTATCAAGGAAACTGAGATTTCATTATCTCTAGTACATCAGCACTGACTAGACAGTATTTGTGCAGAACAAAAAGTCAAATTCATAAAGGAACGAAGAGATAATATAATAATAATCCAATAGAAATAAAAGATAACATAATAAAAACATAATAATATGGAATGATGAAAATTCTAGATTAGTCCTTACAAGCAAAATATAGCAAAGAGTATTTTACTTGTCAGGTTGGAAAGCAGGGTGTAACATTCATGTTAGGTTCTAGAGAATTAGAGCAGTGATCCTAGTTTCTGTTCTGCACAGTAGGAGATCAGAAGTAATCCTCCAGTCATAGACAGGACTGCACAATAGTTAAGCCCTTATAACAGTAGCTGGGGGCTCATCTTGAACGCCTGTCCTGGAAGAGCAAAGTCTCAAATCTTAGTATAGGTATAACTAGGGAGAAAGCCATGAAAAAAAATAACAGTTCAAGGTACAATCAACACTATCACTCACTTATATACTCATAACATTAATGTGTAACCCCTTGAGTAGATTGCTCCCTTGAGTGCCTTCAAAGTCTTCCAGTCTGTAAGAATGCTCCCACATTTATCCCAGCACTATTAATCGAGCAGTGTTCACATCTAATTTTATCTGACTTTCAAGCTGAAAGAAGATGTGTGTGTCCTGTTGCTGGTGTTTTAAAAAAAATAATAGCAACAGTAATAACAATAACAACAATAGGAAAAAAAAAAAAAGGATTTTCTCCAAAATGTTTATTAATAAGCATTACACACTACTAACTTAAAGCAATTCTGTCAATGAATCAAAAGAGTTTTCTGAAGCCTCCATAAGAATAAGTTTTATTAAGCTACCTGAGAAAACTACTGGTTTTCCTATTGTTTTAAATATAATCTAATAAATAAACCTAGGATTAAACTGCTCTTAAGTAATTTATTTTCCTAGGTATGCAAATAAAACCTGTCACCAAAAGCAGTACCTACTTTCACTCCTCAGGAGCAGCCAAGATACTCTACTAAACTTCATACTGCACAGCCAAGAAGCTTAGCATAAACTCATAGCACTAATACCTCTGTGTAAAAAGTGAACTATGTGCTACTATAAACATATTTCTTGATTCCTGTCTCTTACCAGCAGCCAATGGAGTGACAAATAACAAACTCTTCAGGAGCATATCTATTCTTTTAAGCAGAAATGGGAGCTACCATAACAACACAGCCAGGAGATTGAAAACAGTATCTACAGTAGGAGAGCAAAGAAGAGGAAGAAAAATGGAAGTGGGTGGACAGCAGCTGTGCAGCAATAGAAAATGGAAGGGGTGGGAAGGCAAAACGAGAAGACGAATACGGAAGGAGACAAACGAGATGTGAAAAGAGACAGAAGACAAAATTAACAAGAGTTAGTCTAAAACAGCACTTCTTAAATCTTGGCTCAGCCAAAGGAAATTACAAAGCCACCCTGACAGGAAGAGTTAAGTAAATTCCAACACTGCTGTCAGAGTCTCACTTCTTGAGTGGTGTTGCCAAGAGTCAGTCATGGCTGGGAAGCACTGCCCCACTGCATGGCTGGGACAGGTGCTGCAATGACTGTCAGCTACATGTCTCATGAACAGATGCTTCAGAGAGTAAGCACCATGTATTGGGAATGGGAAAAGAGAGGAAAGGGCAATCACCAGGGAGCTCAACTGGAAATGAGATCGAGCCTTTGTTAGCTAGTCCAAACACTAAAACAGCTCCAACACAAGTCACACTTAATCCAAAGCATTAGGAAAGCAGGAAAGCATTTTGCTAAGCAGAGTGGCAAAAACTTAGCAGGAATTGAGGTGAACTACTGTGCAAAGATACAGAAATTACATAAAAATTATATCTATGGTAGACAAAATGTTTCCATCTGACATCTTCAAAAATCCCTGAAATTGTAACAGAAAAAGAAAGAAAACTCTTGATAGGCAACACATGTAATGCAAGGAGAACTGTGATGTTTAGGGAAATGCTCCAAGGTACAGCTGCAATGCTTTAACATATTTTTATTCATTAAAGACATTAGCCACATAAGGTAACATGAGGCCCTTATAATCTGCAATATCTTGGCCTGTATAATCAGTCCATACAGAATCAATGTGGAAAAGAATAAGTTTCCTCAAGATTCCCATCCTAACCGACCTTCACCAAAACACAAATAAACATAGAAGAGAGTGCACATATGGATGGACAAAATGGCCACCTCTCCCCTGAGTTTATTCAATAACACAAACAAGAATTAAATCATGTTTTACAGACTTTTATAATTGAATATAGTGTAGTATTAGCTTTCCATTAATCTGATGTACAACACATCATTAGCTCAAGGGGAACCTGGGAGGAAGCTAAAGGCCAACTTTTTCTGAGAAAAACTACCAAGAATACAGAAAATGTTTGCATAAGCTGAAAACATACCGTGAATGTCTCTTCTGCACTTCTTTTTCTTTGTACTGGAGCAACTGGAAATTCAAGAAGAGACTTTACCGTCTTCCTTTTGGCTTTTTCCATTTGAATGTTAGTAAAATAGTTGACAGCAGCAAACTCAATGAGAGCAGAGAACACAAAGGCAAAGCAAACCGCTATGAACCAGTCCATGGCAGTAGCATAGGATACTTTTGGCAGTGAATGTCTTGCACTGATGCTCAGTGTCGTCATTGTCAACACTGTGGTTATTCCTTCAAAAAAAATAAAGGAAAAGAACAGTTGAATCAAAGTGAAACAAAGAAAGAACTGGCAAGCAGCTTCAAAGAAAGAATTTTAAAGCACTTGTGAGTCTTTCTCTGATGCTTGTGAATACTGCATTAGATCTAAGTCATGGCAAGCATCACATACTCACGAGTAGATAAGCCCAGAGAACCACTTTTTAAAGGCACAGAGAACCACGGCTTCAGCAGATCATCTCCAGCTCACATGAAGAAAACACAGAAGCCTTCATTTCATATGTCAAGTTCAGTAGAATTTTTTACAAGTTATTTTCTATATATTTGAATAAGATTTAAGTTGTTAAATTGGGGAGCACTCCTCAGACTGCAAGAAAAACATGACTTTTCACGTAAATGGTTCTGAATGCCACCTATTATTCTGTGTCTGTGCCTCTGGTTTCACTTGTAATCCAGGAGCCATTAAGTCATATAACAAATTATTTTGGTGCTAAGGAAGAATATTATGTTAAAAACTCTGTTATTTAAAAAACCATCAGGTTTTTTTAATATCCTTCTGCTACTAGTCAGCCAATGAAATTTAATTAGAACTTCATCTTCTGAAAGAAGAACTTTAATTAAAAAGTGTGCAAGCATGAATACTGAACTCAAAAGATGGCCACTTCATGGTAGTGCTTCAAATGCAAACACATGCTGTATAAAAACAAAATTAATAGGGTCTTCTTTTCTTTTTTCATCCAAAATATCCTATATCATACAAAATATAAAACCCCAAGTATGTAGTGAACACTGCATAAATCCTAGCATGATAACATCAATGAAGAGTGATTACAAATACAGATGTCCTTACTCTTGTGAAAAAAAACTGTACTCATTCTAATTCAAGATGTAATTCTCATGCTCAGAAGAATTTAAACTCATCATGAATACGTTTTTCAACAGATTCCTCACATCCTTATTTTTTAAATGATGGTATTCCATCTAGGTAATATAATAAAAAAAGCGCTTCACCTACACATTGCCATACAGAGAATTGGTTACAATGAAATCAGTCCTTCCTACTAAAGAAGAAAAATGAAAAGAAAAGAGAAATAGCCAGGTCATGAGAGCTCAAAGGACTTCTCAGAGTTTTCAGGAGGATAAAAAATACAGATGCAAGTGCACAAAACCTTCTTCAGTGGGAAGGTCTTGAAAGCCACACCACTGAAAATGTTAACATCTGTGGAAAAAAAAAAAAAAAAAGGTATGGAAAATTGTTTGGGTTTTGTTTTTTTCCCTGAAGGAGACCCATCTCTGTTTAGCCCTATCCTTTCTAAGGACCTGAGCGGACCTTTATCCTCTTCAAGCAAAAAGTTTGTTCAAATTGCTTCTAAAAACATTTGTTTAAGATATGTAAAAATAGGGTAAAGTGAAATAAATAGCCAAACATCAACCAAAACCAAGGAGGAGACAGTACTCTGTGACAATATTAGTTTACTGACAGTCTATATCAGATTTTTCCCTATTAAATATTTTTTCTGGAAGACTTGGAGGTGCCAGTACAACTGTAGCTATCACTCTTGCCAGCATCTAGCAGTCCATAGAAAGGCTTGTAGTAGAACATTCTCTTCCTGCTTTAGGCTGCTTTTAAAATGTTTTTATCCTATTTCTTTGTCAGGAAACATACTTTCATTTAGATTCTTGCACTTTGTCTTCACTGAAGATATTCTGTTATTTTCACTGTGCCATCTCATTCAAGCTTTATTTTGAAGAGAGCAATTTTAATATATTGTGGTAATTTTACTTTTGTCACTCATTTTCATGGTGGCAGTGGGTAGAAAGGAAAGAAAAGCACTAAATATGAAATTACAGCAACAGAATCTGAGACTTGTTCATAGCAAGCTTCCACTGATGACACAGATACCTCATAACAAGACATTGGAAGACTTCACACACCCCAAATCAATGTATTTTACAAGTATTCTATAAACCGTGAGTTCGAATACTTACGCTACTGTCCACTGGAGGATAAACCTGACCTGGATGTAGAATAAAGACTTGAGTGTGTTATTCACAGCCAGTTTGCTCCCTTGAGCAGGTAGAATCCCTGGAGCTGCTACAGGCCACCCTTCTGGTTATATACTCCGAGTTTCTCTTCGGATTCCAAGGATTCACATAACAACACTCTTCACACATCAATAGCAAAATCCCGCTGAATTTACATTATCCCCTTGTTTCTGCAATAGCATGGAGTATACTCCAAGGTACTAAAAAGGCCTATTCTAGTGGGAGTTATTTAAAGAGCAAGTATAAGAAAAAGTAAAAAAAAAAAAAAAAAGACGAAATAATTACCAAATACAGTTCTAGCAGGAACGGATTCCTTATTTATCCAAAACGAAACTTGAGAGAGGATCACGGTCATAATGCATGGGATATAGGTCTGAATCATAAAATAACCCATTTTCCGTCTGAGATGGAAATAAACCGTCATAACAATATATTCACCTAAAAAAAAA
>VZSR01003049.1:4448486-4665856 GCA_013398615.1 Brachypodius melanocephalos
AAAAAAAAAAGGAAAGTATTTCTCTCTGTATAACATTTGTGTTGCAGAATAACTGTTTTAGACTCTCAAGCAGGATTGGTACTCATGAATATGCTATTCACATAACTTAACACATACAGAAAGATATCTTCTTTAGAACAAGAATGAATGAAGGTTTTTTAAAAAATCCTAGAAACAGTAGGCCCTTACAAGGAAGTTGATATCAAAAATACTATAATACAACTAATACTGGATTACATTTTACAGTATAAGCATGATTTTAAAAATCCTTTTGACAGCTGTTGAAGAAGAGAATCTCAAGACACAATTTATCTACCTACCAATTATAGACAATTTATCTATCTACCTGTTAGTATCCATAACATTGTGGTATCTATCTGCTGAATAAAACAGTAAGAACAATGATACACATCAAATTACATACAAGTATCTCAACTTTTTGCTGGGTTTATAAGTCAGCCCTGCTATGATAATGAAACAAATGCAACAATCACTGAGAAGAATTAAAAATAATCTAAATTTATCTAAAATGTTATCATTCATATTAAGCAAACAGACCAAAAAAGCAGTTTTACAATAAACTCAAAAAACTGTCTACATAAAGCACTACAGAATGAGCCTTTTGGGACAGCAAGGACTTTTTCTGTTAACTCATAATAATCTATATGCTGAGAAGTAAATTTTTAGTGAATTGCAAAATGCCATTTTATCTTTGTGTAAAACACCTATAGAGCAGCACATCAAATGTATTTGCTTTATTGCTTTCATTTTGACTATCTCACAACACCCAAACCTGCTGATGCTCAGAAAATGATTCCAAATTTTAAAAATATTTTCGGAATATGCTTGTTTATCATTACACTGCTCATCAGTGATACTTCACTCATTTTGGATGCCTGTAGTTGCCATTTGCCTTACTTCTTACAGAACAAATCATCAGAAGTATCCATTGTGACTAACGTATTTGTGCCTACCCTTATCTGACTAGAGGGTTTTTATGGTTTTAATAACCCATTCTGTATGTTGTACTTCTATCCTGAGCTGTTTGCACCACCAAACAAAGGAAGTCTTTTGCACATAATGTGGATACAGTGCTGAGAAATTACTTCCTCACCCAGGCATCCTCTTGACTCTTCAAACTGCATTTTAAGCAGTGATTAAATGCCCATTTTGTCCCTTGGAGTAATGATCTCATTCTAGCTTTCTGAAAGACTGTCGCAATCTACTGTAATGAATCTGCAAATGTAAATCTCAAGGACAGAAACCTAATTCAGATTTACACTCTCTCAGCCGTATGACAAACCCTATGACATTCAGTAGAATAAAACTTACAGGAAGAAAAAGGAAAAAAGCTCTGGGCAATGTTACAGGTTAGTTTTACCTCAAGTCGATTTTTACTGATGAGATTCCTACCTGTAATAGATTTAATAGTTTCAGAGGATACCGTATGCCCAAGCAGGTCATACTGAACTAAACTGGAAGACTCCTCAGGAACTTCCACTGACTTCTCAGGTCCTTTTGTCCAGGTATAAATCATTTCACTCTTTGGATACGCATCTACAACACAGCATCAGTTTGCATAAATAGGAAACACTTTCTCATGCCTTACTAAGAACCCAAGCCTACTGAAACCAAACAGTAAGACACACATGAACAACTTCAGAAGATATCCTTCATGTTAAGTTACCCCCAAAAAGCCACTCTCAGAGTAGAATAAATGACAGCTGAGGTTATATGTCAAGTGTAACACATAAATTCACTTCACATATGAATGTGAAGACTAAATACAAATCTCTTCTGGATCAGCCTTTACTGGGCATGCAAAGTTTGTCTTCATTTTAGCAATTTCTAACTAAAATGTTACTATTAAAATATATTAATGTAAAAAAAAATTTAAAAAGAGTACGTACAAGGAGGATATATTTTGAAGATTGGGGGCACATTACAGAAAAGAATGATTATACTAAAAACAACAATATTTTAAACTTCTGTTTAAAATATTTGCCAGAAACCATAGGTCAGTAAAAAATTCACAATGGCCCCAAAATAAACACACATAAAGAAACATTTTACATTTAATGCAAAAGACATATCTTAGGGCGAGCATTCAATCCCTACACAGTCCAAACTCCTGTTAAAATTGAATTAAATCAACCTTACATTTGAAATGGCTATACATTATTTCAAGTTTGACTGTGGGAAATATCAGACTAGTGTTCAGCACAATCCCTGCTGAGTAGTGATTCTGGCTGAAGAGCTATGATTGTGGATGAGCCCCCACTATCAAAGCATCCCTATCATCCAGCAGATATCAAAGACAAATCTTGCAGCACCTGGTGTCCACTGATGAAAAATCGTATCAGAGCAGTGTCTTTCATAGCCCCATTCATGTTGACTACCCAGCTGTATAAGCTAAATTTATTCAATGGAAAATCTCTGAAGATTCTCCAGCCATTTCTGACTTCAGAGCTTTGGGGTCAAAGAAATCAGATTAATGTCCAGCCATTGCAGGGTCTAAAGCAGAGAAGTCAGTGACCAAGGCAGCTTAAAAGAATAACAAGGTAGTTAATGGAGTGCACCAACCATCTCCATGGGATGTCAGCTTTGGATTCACATCAGGGAACCACAAGTACCCTCTCTTGTTATGCAGATATCCCAAACTATTCCTTCTATACAAAGTTTGGACATTTTTCAAAAATCTGCATCTGACCTCAATGCAGAAAAGGAAAGTCATCTGCACTACAATTTCTCACCAGTTTTTTTATCTAGTTTTTTATCTAGTCTAAACTTGTCCTGCAGACTCCTCTTACAGAGCCAGCAGAAAGACAATTACAACTAGAGGTCAAATCTCTGCACATAACCCACACCTCTTTCTTGCCCATGTGCTTCCACTACCTGTAGAGAAAGTCAGCTAACCTGCTTTGCGAGGTGTCTTTTACCTGGCTGTTTTAAATTGTCTTCTCCAGAGAATCTCTCACTTCACTGAGTACCCAATTCCTTCCCAAGAACCAAGAAAAACTACGTATTTCAAGCAACTGTATATCCAAAGTAGTGGGGTTTAACATAATAGCTGAATCACCGCCTGCTTTTTAGTTATCTGGGTTTAAGCTTTGAGGTCCTAAATTGAAGTCCCAAGGAACTTAACAGGAGTTTGGTCTGCACAGGGATTGCATATCAAGACATAACTGTATAAATTCAGAAAGTCTAGCAACTGCTCAAAATTTAATTCTGCTATTTAAATTCTGTAGTTACAAGAAATTTCATAATTGGAACTTACAACTCCCAAATTTGAGAGGACAAGCATGACCATCCATGGGAAAATCCACTAATCTCATGGGACACTCTGCACTTATTGTAAGCCTATAATGGAACAAATTAAATAGTCTCTGGTTGCCATTTTGTCTAGGCAGTACAACTTTTGCATACAATTGTAAGAAGTCAAACAAACACATTAGATACCTCATTGTGTACAGGATGGTGCCATTTCTCATTATTCTGAAGAGTTTATTTGGGGCTGTCATATTATGTGCAACAGACTTTTTCCCATTCCTGAAGAAAGTATCAGGAGTCCATACCTTCGAAACCATCAAGTTGTTAAGTCTTAAAATTTCAATAGGGCCATCATATTTTAATCTTTTATCTACCCATGTCTGACGAAAGAAGACATCCATTGTATATTCCTGTATTAAATTGCAGAAGAACAAAGATCACATTTGCATGTGTGTTTCCTGTAAAAGAAATCCCTCAGGAGCAAAGAAATCATTAGAAAAGAAAATCCTAAGTCCACTACACAAACATCTTTCCACCAATTAAAGTGTCTTGTGTACTTCTTAATAGCTTGATTTCTTACATTAGTCATATCAATAAGCTGCTACATGTTTAATCATTAAGGAATAATTAACCGAATTAGGCTGCAGGAAGCAGACAACTGAATTTGAAGTCAAGCATAAAACTGGAAACAAAATGATCTCTGACAAGAATTGGTAACAGATTTTTAAGGAAAATATATCCATAGATCGGCTGCTGGCTAAATCGAAAATACCAGGACAAGCGATTAGTTCCACTTTAAAGTTAGGAAAGAAAACTCAACTTCATCCCATGGAAAGTAAGCTTTTAACTGAGGAAAGCTAAGTATTTTGCCATGCCCGCAAAACAGGTATAATAATTTATACAAAGATTTGCATATATATACTTTTTCAAAGTATGTAACAGTCTCCTTAACTTCCTCAGAAAAGCCACTCAGGTGCTCCAAATGAAACATGCAAACAACTGCAGAACTGCAGACACAGGCACATCATGAGAAATCATATGTGAACGAATAGATGAAGGAATGCATTTCTCATCTCGGGAAGTTAAGGCATTTCACAAAAGAACTATCATGTGGCATTGAATAAGGTCACAGGGAAGGCTTTAAGTCCTTTCTAACTTACAGTTTTGATTTTATTGTTAAGCTAAACAATGTTTTCTGACTTCATTTCAAATTCTTCTGCATGTTTCCATCGAAATTACTTGGAAGGCCATATCTATTAGCGTTGGCAAGGAGGCATGTCTACTAGTGTAATGCATCTTAGGATTATATCTGTCTTGTTTTCCATGGCTGTATCCTCTACTGTGATTTACAGTTAATCCATGGAAAGTTTCTCCTCTAGTGTCATTTCTTGCTGGCAACTTCCTAGCTCCTAAGTAGCAGTTTCTGTTATCAGCTTCTACCTGACAGATTTTGTAATATAAGATTTCAGCCATTGTCATTACAAAATTAAAATGGGTACAAAAGCAACTAAAAAGTCATTCCCATCATCCCTGTACTGACACCATAGCACACGTCACTGTTGAAGCAAGTGTTATGAGTGCAGCCGCATTCAGATTACTTTGGGTCACTAACGGATACATTAACTAAAAGGTATTCCAGAAACGATTCCTGTATCCCTGAATAGCCTCCTAAATCATCCCAAATGAAGAAAACGGAAATATCAGCTGCAAACTCTCCTTTTGAAAGTTCCTTACCTATCTTCAGTCTGTGTTCTCACTTCTGCCTATATATGCACTCCAATATAGCTAATAACTTCCCATGAAAATGAGAAGATGCCATGCACCCCTCACTGTAGATCTGAGGCATGTATTACTGATTTCCTAGGGACCACATTCTCATACTCCACTGTCACTCTGATAAGCATCATACTGCACATGATAACCAACGAAGGGGTAAGATGCATTTCAACATCAGAGTGCTGTCACAAATGTAACTCTTGAAAAAATACCTTGCTGTCACATACCTTTGCACATAACAGAAGTAAATCAGGTGCAACAAAAAGTGAACAACAGAACTATATGGGAAGAAAATTACTACCCTGAGACTGCTTTTTCCATAAAGAAGTTCAGTTCAGTGCATATGGCTGTGTTATTTCCATGGGATTCTTTGAATATGTTATAAAAAGATCAACTGCTGCATGATGTAAGGGTACATCGCTGTATTATAGAAGTAGATGAGAGTTTTGCTGGATTAAACCTCGAAAGCAAAAGCCATTTAGCCATTCAACAGAACATGCAAATGTAATATTTTTTCCTCTGTTACCATTTCATGCATGTCACTTGAACGTTTAATTTCTGCAGATACTTATGAAAACTCTCATCAGGCAAACATTTGCTGAAAGTGATGCTTAAAGGAGCACAAAGATCAGCAAAGGGCATTCATCTGAAATGAAAACGTCAACAAGTATTTTTGAAGTGATGTCATTATTATTCACCTGAGAATAACATAAGTTTCAGAAATGAAAAGCAATTTCAAAGATATTACACATTTTCCCCATGGTAGACTTACTTAGACACTCCCTGCAAGGCTGGATTCTGCCTCTGTGCCGTGAAAATCTGTTTTAAATCCTATGAAGTGAATTTCTTAAGCCAGCCAAAACCCACTGAAAGTGTGACCAGAATCAGGCCTTATGTATCTAATTATAACCTGTAAATTAAGCTGTTACTAATCTTGCCTAATTTGCATGATTGACAGAACAGTACAGATGAAGCATCCACTCCTACTGCAGCTAATGGTTTCTCAGAACCAGGAAATGGCATTTTAATCCCAGAAATACATACCATTTCTACATCAGAAACAGGTCCAAAACTGGTGACATATATATCTGTTTTGACTTCAGTAACAGGACCTAATGTATGAAAAGGAAGTGAGCAAGAAAATTTGAATTTTGCAGGTCAACAATTCCCATAAATGATCCTGGTGTGTGAACAGTTACCGCTTTCAGGGTTCTGTGGATGAGCAAGAGCAAAACGCAAACAGAGGTCAATTCAGATAAGTCTCAAATAAGAAGCACTGCTCAATCACTTTTACCACATAAGTAAATCAAAAGCAGCATTTCCATGCAAATCCCCATTCAGAAAACCAGTGTTGACTCAAGGGCTAAGAAAACTGATGCCAAAAATTAAAAGGCTCACTAAAAAACACCATTCTACTTAACAACAAGCACTGAATCCAGGAAATTCACTTTTCTCAAACCATTTATTACTAATATTTGGACCTACTGGTAATAACTGGACTACATACATTAGCATGCCATGCACTGAGCAACTTAGTATTGTAGGACCAAGAACTGCATCCATTTCCTGAGGTGTACTTAAGTGCTGTAATACTAATATCCAAAATAAAAGTTGGAGGTCTAAGTATTATTGTGGGTTTGACCCAAGATCCACATTCTGCTACAACGCCTGTCTTGAAAGAGCCAAAGATGCTTAGGACACTGTCAGAAACAGTGCACTGAGCAGAGGTTTTGCACTCTCACAGCTGCGTGCGGCAAATCAACCACCAGAGAAAGCAATTTCATTTTAATGTACTGTTTCTTTTACTACCTTGAAATTTTAAATGGGTATTCACTCTTCAGTACACTCTACATTTCCCCTTAAACCAAAGAATACACATGCTAATTTCATCGGGATTTAGGTCTCTTCCTAATGTAAGTCTAGAAAGCTGCTAATCATTATCAGCTGTTATGATGATTTTGTGATCAAAGCATTAGCTAACAGTTTAATTCAGGTAATTAACTCATATCGTAAGTTTAAAAAAAGAAATCTATTGAAGGCCTTACCAAACAGTATCTGTTTGAAAAAACATGCATGATCTACAAATTCACAACCAGCTTCTAAACCCCTACAACTCAAATCACTAAAGAGGATAAGTGGCTCAAGTCTGATAATTCAGGTTTTATCATAATATTTGCAATGTAAAAATGAAAGGACAGACTCAAGAAAGTTAGCTACAGAATATGTCCCACTTGAAAAGAAAAAAAACTTTAAAAAATCGTTTTTCACAGATGTCACTTTGAATCAAATGGTAAAAGATAAAAAAAGAAGTAAGCAATGGGAAAATGGAAACCTGAACTTCTTGCACCTATAAAAAGTCTCAAGCTGTGAACAAAAAATAAAAGAAAACCATGTAAAATTGTTTTACTGCAGAATTAGCCAATTATTTGTAGAAATAGAAGAAATTCAATTACCACTGATCTCCCATATGCACACTATTAAAGTTTATCCAGAGTTGATTTAAATACATAAATATTTATTTCATTTGGACTTGAAATATTTCTGGAATCCGTTCTATAGAAGTGAAAAATTCATTTTCCCACATAGTTTTAATAAGAAAATGCAGGAATTAGTCAATAATTAGGAATTACTCAATAATAAGAGAATACTGAATACTGCACTCAGCTCCTGCAAGAATCCCTCTCAGGAACTGAGTTCAATATTCAGTATTCCCTTTTTACTGAGTCACAGAGACAAGTCCCTGAATTCCTTTCAGGAACTGCTTTACTTGTTAGTTCTAAGAAACTAAATAAGAATAGTCCTTAAATAAACCCGAAACCTTTAAGTGTTTTTCCTCTAATGGTATACTCTTTTCTTTAGCTCACGGAACACTGTAATTTTACAATCATACCAAACTGAGCAAAGGGACAGATTTTCCCACAGGCACGAGCTTCTTCTGCTCAGACATTGATTTCTTTTGTTTTATTAAATTATTACAGCTTCATAGGCAATAGACATTGAAAGGCTTTTCCAACTTTGCTTTTTGGATTTTCTCAGAAAGAAGGGGAAAGCTAAGATCAAGAAGCTAATCTCCAAATCAGCAAGCCTACAACTTAATGCTATTAGAAGCACTATAGCAGCAGCACAAGACTAAAACTGTGTTTGAGTTCACTCTCCAGTAACTGCTATTCTGTTCTCAAATATTTATTAGTATGACCCATGAGAAAGAAGGAAGCAGGAACTCTCAGACAATTATGAGGCCACAAAATAGTGTTTACATTTGGTTGCTTGTCCAACACGATGGCAGAAGAGTGACAAAACAAATGTTAAAATCACATTTTATTCCACTAGAAAATGGCAGGTGAATGCAGATCTAGAAATACTTCAGACATCATAACAGTTATCCAGCTAGTACAGACATACAAATCCTTGCTTTGCAGCCAAAACCTTGGTCAAACAGTTCGGTGTCTGGCAGGAGGAAAGACAGTGAAGCTGATTATCTCCTTAATGCTCTCCAGTTGCAACCCTTTCATGCTCCATGTCTTCCACCTACATCGGTCTTAACAGTTGTGAAATGACAAATCTTGGATTTTCCAGCACATCCCAGTACTTAATGCCAACCCAGGAGTATCTATGGCGACACCAATACCTATCTCTTATTCTTCTTGTTCTAGAAGAAAACATGGTTGGTAACAATAGCAGGGGTATAAATAGTGAGTCATGCTGCTGCTTCTTTTTTAAACTATTATTAATCGTGGGAATTCCTGTCAACGAGGAGGTGATCTGTAGTCACCTAACCTACTTTTACTGGTGATTTAAGCAGCCCTCCAAAATGAATATGTTGCACCACTTAATCAACCCAGGCTCTGCAAGCCTAAGATCCTATTAGAATCCTTAACGCTCTATTACTGGCAATAAAATGCAGTGAGTTGTAAGAAGGCCAATTAACTTTAAATATGACCATTTGGGCTTACCCCTCACTGGATCTTCACAAAGTATCTATCCACCATAAATCTTCAGGAATGCTGAAGAACTATTTATATCATACTGGTGTGTATTTTTATGTCAATGAAATAGGAGGAGAGTCCTACACACTGCAGTGGGAACAGTTAAGTCTGAATCACTGCTTGCAAGATAATATACTTTAAAGAAGCTCAGGGAGGATTAAAAGCAACCCCTGCAAAAAGCCAGAATAGTTCAGTGTTATAGATGTTACATGTGGGCTGAAGAAGTGATGCCAGGCCCCAACCCTGGGAAGAGGAACATAAAAGAGCTCTGCCATGCATTTTATGTCAACATATGGGTTGAACTGCAGCACAGCTCCCAGTGAAAGACTTCGGGCTCCATTATCCCTGCGTCTCCATAGGCAACTGTCACTGCAGAGATCTCCACTGTATGTAAACACTCAGATCCTGCACAGCCTTTCTGTATATTGAAATGTTGCCATCGAGGGTCCCACAACTAATCAGAAACATTAACAAACAAGTCTGTATAAAGGTTTCAATATACAAAGTACAATTTAAATGCTGTGCAGTTATTGGTGCTATTATGAGACCAATCCCAGGATATATAAACCACAAAAAATCATATTACATTAAAAAAATAACAGTAGTTGCTACAGATTTTTAAAAAATATAACTACATGTGAAAGATTTAGTGTTTTCTCTTTCCAAATTCTTGCTGCCTGAATAGGGTTCACATTTTTTAAGTGAGGGAAAAAGAGAAAAAAAAAATCATATGAAACTTGTGCTCTTGTTTCATCCTATCAGAAAGACCAGCTAAGGACATCTGCTATATGTAAGAATTCTGTTCAGAAGCCAGAACTAGGTAGGGATTTTTAAAAAATTAATGCAGAAGTCAAACACATGGGCTACATTCTTTACCAAAAGACAATACAAAAAACACAGCACCACACAATAACCTTTGTCTCTATATATGTTTTTCCATCAGCATGTCTGAACCTGAAAAGGTAAAAGTGTACCTCCAGAAATTAGGAGATTACTGTTTCTTTGCCTATTCATCAACAAACCATCTCTGCTGAGACAGCCAATAAGCCTAATACTGGTGCCAGTTTTCATGATGTGGACACCTGTCTACTAAGAACTGGACTAAGAATATCAGCTAATTTTATGCAGATCACTGAACAACAGACAGATGGTAATGACTTCAAGCATTACTAACTGAGGCCAAAATCAAATCTGTCACCCACAGGTATCTAACACCATATCCTGTTAAGTTTTGAGTCATCAACTTTCACCAACTGAGAAAGAATGGACAACAGCCGGAAAAAAAAAATGACCCGCTTCACTTTTCAATGCTCACTTCAAGCCCATTTTCAATCTAAATAGGAAAAAACAAATTATAATATCCATTATGCTGAGCAATGGAACCTTTAAGGTATGCTTGAGTTCCTAATAAGAGCAAATAATCATGTAGATATTTTTATTTTCTCTAAAAACAGAAAATTGCCTTTGCTGTTCAAGTGTATTCTGTGTTTATTTTCTGACTAAAGTCCTGCATAGACAGGAAATGAAACTCTTCAGAAATGCTGTTCATCAGCTGAACAACACAGACTAGAGGGGCAGAGAATCCTTCTCCTACTCTTCCTAGGGGAGATAATGGCCAATATATTTAATTCCACCAAGTACTCAGCTGCACTTCCACAGTTACAAGATCATGACAAAAAATACAAAAGGAGGAAGAAAAGAAAAAGGGAAATGAATGAACACAGTCCTATTCCTTCTATTCACAAGTCAGCACCAGATGTGGCAATTTCCAAAGAGAAAGCCACAGAGCTAACACCAGTAGTTGATAGTGAGATTCAAAACCTATGCCAGGTTCTACCTCACACAAATGAACAGAACTCAAGAAGGGAGAGGGCTCCAGTTTTCACCAGCTGATGGGCAACCACACCACAACGCACCAGCAACAGCCTGTGGGCGATGCCACAGCTTGTGGTCAGCGGGTTCCACAGCCAACTAAGAACCTTGGGCAGGAGGCACAGCACACATCACTTTATCTCCTTGGTCTGGCCATACAATTGGCCATTAAAAGCAAGACACCAGAGATCACATGTTCTCTTGAAAGGCACAATCCATTAAAATTAGCAGATACATGGCAGCACAGAGCGTTGTCACCCTCACCAGCTTCAGTCTCCTTATTCCTTCCCACATCCCTAAGTCCAGGTTTAAGTGTGATAAGTTACTGTATCGTGAAAATTTCAAAGACACCATTACATTTTTTTAAGTTACCATCCAATACAGGTTTGAAACAGCTCTTGCAGGCCCTTGCTAATGTCAAGAGTCACTCAGGTGAAGTCTGAAACCATGCAAGGGTTTAAAATGGCAAATCAGACCCAGGCCTTTTACTTCAAGTGAATAATGCCTCTTTCAAAGACTTTGGACTTTCACTGTCACTTTGAAACTGATCACCAGAAAAGTAATAAGGTGATTTTCAGAGGAAATGCAGCTTGTTTAACTTTCTATAGTTTTTCGTCATGTAATACACAAAATTTTAAAAGCAGATGAAAACTGTAGACAGAGTTTAGCCCGAAATGCCTCTACTTCAAATTTTTACGGCTGAATCAAACTAGTACTCTGGTAGTACACTTGAAGTTTTCTAGTAGATGATGATTTTAATTAATGTCACTACAAGCAGCTTCTGTAAAAAAATGCTGGTTTTATAGAGTGCTTGTGACCAGGAAACCTACTTGGACTACAAACTGCATGCTGAAATTCAGAATAATGATATAACAGAGCATACAGTGTAGGGAATGAACTAACTTCATTTCCATCACACTATTTTCAAACATCATACAGCATTACTTTACTCATTAGTCCCTAAATACCTTCCATCTACTCAAATTCAAAACTCTAATGCATTTAAAGGCTTCCTGACAGCAGTTGCAGGGGTTTTTTTGTTCCCTACATGAAACTGCCCATTCTGCTTTACTTCATTCAATTTCCAGGTGACATTTCTTTGCTTCTCTGGTTAGGTTTTCCCCCTGCCCAAACTTAATGGGAACTTTCACTTAAATGGTCTTTAGTAACCTTCTTAATAAACCCTTCTAGATTTGTTTTTCATGCCAACAAACCTCACAGTGCCTAGCAAGAAACTTTTAAAGTTTATTAAATTCATTTAATCAAGTGACCTTAAAATATGTCAATCCAATGACATGGGGAACTTCATTCTGCTATTAACCCTGAACACATGCCATGCTCCTGCATGAGTACCACCAAGAGAAGCTTCCACATACTCCACTTGAGTCCACAACTCTCCTGGGAGACCACATCTGCATTTGTAAGCATGCTGCGGCAATTTAACTTCTCCTCCACAACTACCAAAAAATGTGCAAATTAATGATAGTATGGAGAATTTTGATCCAGTTGTAGGAAATTTCCAAAATCAAACATTTTCTACTTTGCTTTGCATGTGAATTATCTTCATGTATTTTTATTTGTGGTAATGCTAGAACATGCCAGCAAAATTCAGAATTTGGCTACCTCCCCGAGCCTGATTTTAAATATAATTTGTGCCAGAATTAGACATATTTTCATAATTTCGAAGTTTAAAATCAGCATCAGTTAGTCCTCTGTGAGGTCTTTTGTTCTTAAAATAAAACCTTCGTTTCATTTCAGGCCCTGTGAAAAGTAGGTGGTGAATCAGCTACAAGAAGAAAACAAAAATCAGTATTCTGCTGTTCATCAGAAAGTAATGTAGCTTTAACGTTACCCAAACATGCTATACTTTCCATCTCTAAATATTCCCATACCCTCTGACATTTTGTTTGCAATGCTATAAACTAGCGAGTGACCCACTTTCAAGCAACAAATTCCATTTCCAATAAAGATTTATCAGAAAGAAACCCAAAACATAGGTAAAAGTTGATTTTGATATTCTCTGTTTCAATAAATAGTCTGTAGCAATTTCTCTGAGCAATGTCAAAAAGTGAAATCTGATCAATTACAGAAATTTCTTTCTTTGGTTGGTTTTGTTGTTTGATATTTTAATCCACAGTTGTTCTTCTCAAATCAGGTGTAGATAGTTTCCACCGTAAGGAGCTAGGGAGGCAAACATCATTTTTAAAAACAAAGTTTTACTTAAAAGTTCAAAACTCAAAGATGAGTGGTTAATCGTAAACCATAGAGATGGTTATGAGGAAGGAAGAAGCAAAATAATATCAAATTTGTGAAATATTGACCCAGAAGTGTTTTCCCCAGGCTGGAATCTGAGGTTTTTCCTCCCTCTCTCATTTACTTCAGTATTGCCAATGTGAAAGTTCAAGAAAATACAATGAACTTTTTCTCCTTGATTGCATTTTGCTGAAAGTCTGCCACACTTACAGGGGAAAAATACCTACTCTTGCAAAACATCTTGCAAAGGACAACTGTATTAAAATAAAAATCACCATATATTACATATTTAGTAGTTGTTTAATTTTGGAAATCTGATAATGCTCATAAAGCATCTTTGCTAGATGACTAATTAGTTGGCATTCAACCTAAAATGATGCCAAACTTAGCACATCTCTTGTACGCGTGCAGAAGTGTCTGTAACCTCTCTACAAAGACTAAATTGCAAAAGACTATCAGTTCCCAATGACTCCTCCGGGTGTTAACAAATTTAGCTTCCTTCTCACTTAATGTGTAAGCTAACTCAAGAAGGCCTCATTTATTCCACACACTCAAAATAATAAGAGTGGTCCTTGGGTGACAGGTGTTGTCCTTTAACAACCATGATCATGCATGTGAGAGCACTGCATATGGCATGTGGGGAATGTGCTGGCATACATGCCAGAGTGGATGGATCACATGTATGGAGAAGGTACTTTAAGAGGAGGAAGAAAGTATTTCGCAACATAAACCTACGCAAGGATCTCATTCAATCTTGTATTGGAAGCAGCCTATAAAAACCTCATTACAGCTTTGAGCATCATAAAACAAACTGTAGCATTTATTTATAATTTTTTTTACTTTCTAATTTGCATTTTAATATCTTCATTCCAAATTACAAAATAAACTTTTATTTTGCCTGGATCTTAATGATTTTTGGTTCCAAGTCCCTACAAAAAAACCATCAAAATCATAAAGAACTGCAAGTCTGGCTGCTTCTTCAGCATCACAAAACTGCATCTTAACAGCCTGGGAAAAGGAAGAGGCCCAGAACTTCCACACACAGAACACAGGTGAAGGCAAATTTCAAACTCCACCACGTCTAATTCCCATACAGCAATTAAGTCTACTACTTCTAAATCAAAGCTGGAATTTCAGCAACCATGGTAAAGAACTGGCACCCGAGCTCTAATTTTCCCTAACTAGTGGAACAGAATCCATCAGACCTCTAACCTCCCAGGCTGGTAAAAGTACACTTGTTTCTATTAGGACCCGATCGCGGCATTTACGGGTCAAAACCTGGCAAGAACGAGAAGAATCTGGGTGTTAGATAGGTCCCTCCATCCCCACCAAGCCAACGCACCCCGGCTTCAGTGCTTATTTTTCCTCCAGCGCGGCAGCAGCAGCCCGAGCTCGGCGTGTGGGCAGAGCAGCAAAGCGGGGGCTGAGCCCGGGACCGCCCCAGCGGGGCCCCCACGGCCGGGATGCGCAGCACCCCCCGGGCTTTCGGGCCAGGCGCTGCCTCGCTGCCGGCCCTTTTCGGAGGGCTCGGACCCCGGAGCACGGAGTGGGAACACACCCCCACATTTTCGGTCAGTAACGGGTCGGTCCGAGCGCTGAGCGCTGCGCCCCCCGCCCCTGCCCAGCGACCCCCCGCCCGCCGCCGGCACCGCGCCGCCACCGTACCCCCAAATCCCGGTCGCAGCCGGTTGTCATAGCCATCCAGGAGGCTGTTCAGGATGCTGGTGAAATTCTCCGGCCACAATTTCTCCTCTTTTTTGATCTGCCCTGGCGGCCCGGTGAGACTGCGAGGCAAACAGGGAGCGGGTGAGCGGAGCCGCCGGGAGCCCGCGGGGAGCAGCGGCACCGGACCGGCCGCCCGGGCCGCCCGGCGCCGCCGCCGGGCTACTCACCAGGTCGCCAGGCACAGGCAATGCAGGAGGGCGATGGAGAGACCCGAGGACATGGCGATGGCTGGCTCCTTGGCAGAAACCATCCTTGCATGCCATACTTCACGCCTGGGCACGTTAAACGCCTTGTCCGGGGCGGGGAGGGGGGCGCGGGGCCCGGCGGGGGGGCGGCGGCCCCCGGCGGTCCCACATGCGCGGCGCCCCGGCTGCCAAGCGCCGGGCACGGGCGGAGGAGCGGCGAGCGAGTTTCCCCGCACCGTTAACTCTCTCGGGGCAACAGGCGCCGGTCCCCGCCGCTCCCCCCGCGTCCGCCCCCGCCCCGCCCCGCCCGCGGCCCCGCGCTCCGCCCCGCGCTCCCCTCACGGCCCGGCCGGCGCCCCCCGCCGCCACCGGCGGCGGTGCGGAGGTGGGGTGACGGGGCGGCAACGGCGGCCGGGGGCGTCGCGGGGGTGACCGCGGTGGCGACCGCGGTGGCGACCGCTGTGGCGGAGTCTTCACTCGTCCCGATCGCCTCTGCTCCCCGCGAGGGGAATAAAACCGAGAGCGGGGGCGGGCGGGGGCGATTAATTCCCCAGCGAGGAGGATTTGGGAGCTGGAGGGTCTCTCCTCTCCAGTAGGAGAGAAGGTGGCAGGAGAGAGGTGGGAAGAGGAGGTGAAGGAAAGCTTTGACTTCAAGGTTAAAACAGAGCGCGCCCGAAACAGATGGAAGCGAGTGGGTTATCCCAGGTTTCTAAACGCAAAAATTGCCAGAATAAGGGAATCGTTATATCTGGTGGGTTTTTTCTTTTCTTATCATTCCTATAATTAGGAAACATGATTTGGTGACCCAAAAAAATTCCATTATGCAAGGTCCAAGGGATTCTGAAGAATTACAGTAAAATCCACTCAGAAGTGTTGTTAGTCTGTCACAGGCTATTGGGATGGTTGGGTGGAGGGGAAGGACGAGGGGAAAGAAAGAGAATGGGGTTGGGGGGGCTGTATTCCACACTCAGTAAGTGTTGGCAATAAACAACTTGTTCCTCTGATCAGGTGTGCAGTAGAGACAATTGTTGAGGCTTGAAAATCAGTGTGCGTGTCAGTTTTAATGAGGGTGGTGAAATTCATCATGCACGCTGGCAGGTATTGTAATTGACTCAAAGACTACAGTACTGTCAATGCCGACAGTAAAAGTCTCTATTCGTTACTTGCTACATTATTTTTTAGCACTGAAATGGCTGATTATCTTCAAAACTACTGTACACTTGAAACCTTCCTGATTGTACTTCAGAGCTTGTTCCAGCTAGGGTGCCCTTTGCTGATTCATTTGAAAAACAATTAAAGCTGTGCTTGAAATCCATTTAGCCTGCTGACGCTGTTTATCTTTCAAAAAACTCTGTCTAGGCATTCAGTTCTGCTTCCAATTTTAAAAGCCCTATTTAGGCCTCTGCAGATTACTACTCTGCTTCCTGAGATTTTGACAAGGATCCTCATCTCCTGACTGCTTTACAGGATCCTGATCTGACTGTCTTAGTGGAATGACAAATGTGCTGCCAAAACGTCACCGACTGGGGCTGCCTGCCTATGGATGGCACACATGCTCTATGCAGTATTTACAAACCTGGACAACACAGACGGTAGGATGTCAGGCCAAGGTCACTTCAGCTCCCGTGATGAGGCTCTAGGAGCAGCCTGTTTAACTCCACAGACAGGTGAAAACCAGCACAACAGCCAGGGTCCACTGTCTCCATTAGCAAGCTGATCAGGAACAACAGAAGGATGGATGCACAGCTCTTCAGAAGTCTAATCACCAGAGTCAGATAAATTTCTCTGGGTTAATCAGCCACTTGGGATCTTATGTAAAGTGTGATTTCTTTCTCAGGATCAATCTTCTGCTCTAGCATGGATTATGCCAGGGGATACTGAGAACTGGCCTCCAGTAAAGAGTGTCTAGTTTTTGGGTTTTTTTCCCTTGAAATAAAAAGTAAACCCTTATTGCAGAATCTTGAAAATACTTCCTAATGAGATTACCTTATATAGGGATATCTCAGTAAAATTTTGCTGGCAGAAGTGAAACTCAAAAAACTAAAGTGAAGTCAATAGAGGGTAATTGAGAACTGGGCAGAATCCTGATGGCTAGTCACAAACTTGGGGCAAAACGTGGCTCTATGGCACTGTCACCTATTGTAGCTGCTGAGGAAGAAAACAAACACCCAGGCAGAGCTGGGGACGTGCTTGGGTTTAGATTTTCTTAATACCTTTTGGATATGTATAGACACCACCTGAAATAGAAAATTCAAGTGGTATTCACCAGTAATGATCTCACCACATGAATGTCCTGAGAAATGCTATCACACAACCCCCGCTCAAATCCATGCTTGAGCATGTAGTTCTGCTACAGCCAGAAATCAAAGAAATTCCACCTTTCATCAAATCTAGGAACTGAGCTGGTCTTTGAATGATTTCTAAGTTCTTCAGAACAAAGAACAGTATTATTGATATCTTTTGTCTCTTCAGTACAGGTACTTCAGTGAAGTAACTGAAGTAACATTCAGTAAAGGCAACATCAGGTTACAAGACTTGTGGACATGCCATGCAAGGGCAAGAAATACTCATGGCTTCTAAAAAGATGCCCATGTTGTTTTTTTCTAAGAAAATGTAGACATAGTGCCCTCCTGTCACACTAAGCCTGCCTCAGGTTGTATTGATGCAGCACCTGGGTGCCACATGAGTGCATTTACTTCCTACAAGTGCTAAAACTCCTTACAAGTGCTAAATGAAAATTTGGTTTCTCTAAATCTAGAAAATTAATTCTAGCACATCTCAAATTTATGAGTGGTTAATTCCTCTCTTAAATCCAGTAATGATTTTCAAGAAATCCATAAGATTAATACCAAAACCAGACTGTTGTCCTTGATATCTGAAAAACTATCATTTGTAGATTGATGAAACTTTTACAAAACTAGACTTGAAGAAAATTTAAAACAGTTCAAAATACCAGTAAACAGTCCTGTAAGCCACATATAGTACCTCTGAGTAATTGTTTATTACTTCTGATATATGTATTGCCTGGCTTAATTTCAATGTTTTCTGAATTACAACTTAAGAGCTACTCTAGGGGTTTTTTGGTAATGTATTTGTAGCATAGACACACACAAACTCCAGTGGTGCTTCTTTGTCACCAGCAGGTGTATGCTGTTTTGAAAAGTGCAGCTTTACATGGTCTTTGATTTCTTCACAGTGTATCTGAGTTATATCATCTCTCTAAAATAATTTGATGACTCCAAGAAGGATTTAGTGGTTATAGGCTGGATTGATGGTCCCCAAAAGTGTTTGCTGAATTCAGTATTTTCCCAGCTTCTCCAGCTTTTACCATCAATTCTTCCAAGACTTCTCTGAAGAAATCTCACCCATCGGGGACTATTGTAAGAAGGGGACTATTTTTGCCAGGCTCCATATGCTCAGAAAGCACTTGAATTTTTTAAATAGATTTTTTTTTTTTACTGTCCCTATACTCGTGTATCCTATTAATGATTTTTGATGAAACAGACTTTCTGGCCAAGCCTCAAAAGCACGTCTATCCCAAACTATGGATCTTAAGTATAGCTTAATCATTTTTTATTTGTCACAATACAGAGAAGCAAATTTTCTCATCACCCTTCCCATTTCTTCTTTACCATCAGATTAAGTGGAAAGAAAAAAGAAGTCAGTTATTTTCTTGTGTTAGTCATTATCTAACATTTACAGGTTTGTATTTTTTTGGTTTGGCTTTTTTTTCCCTTCCTTTTGTAAACTATAGGCTTTACCAACACTGCAGATTATATAGGTAAATTATAAGTTCCATCCTTTCCCCCAGCAGATTTAATTATTCAGCTGATTTTTTCCTGATTTAGTTTTGGCATCAAATCCATGAAGACAGACAAACTAATATTGAAAAGGCTGTGAAAATTTTAATGCCCAGCTATATGTTGCATAGTTAAAAACTTCTAACTCTTAAAAAAGAGAAGATAAAACTGGGATCACTGCCAAGTATCTCAATGTTTCTTTATCTAAATAGCTAAGTCGTTGATTTCTTGGATTTTTTAGTTTCTATCTATATCAGTAGAGTTTCTTACAGTCTTGAAAAAACAACTTGTCTTCACATATATACTTTTTTAAAAATCAGGGGTTGAGTATCCATTCTTTGGAAAAGGCATACCTCCCCCCCCACCCCCGGATCCCATTTTTGGCAGATGGTCAAGAAAAGATATGGATACCTTTACTGTACTAACTAAAATGTCTTTCATTACCTTCTTCTCCAACATCCACACTGATTAAAGAGATCATGGAAACTTACATGTCTTGGCTTCATCAAACTTTGATCTGGAGTACTGGGACACTCTGTACTACCAGTTCTGGGAAGAATTTTCAATCAGTGGGGATGCCAGGACATTCTAGGCCTTGACTGCACCTCTAGTGATGCACTTATATTTAAGGAATGTAAATTTTGGGTCTATTGATTGAAACTTTTGTTCTGGGAACAGTAAGATAGATACATAAGCTCTTTCTGGCTCTCCTTCCAGTTCCAGCTTTCCATGTAGTTCCCTTTTCTGATGTATTTCTAGAAGTTTTCTTTCCAGGTTCCTATTATAGTATCTGATCATAAAAATTTTACCTATGCACTTACCTCTAAAAAACTTAGTCTAGATAAACAAGATAAATAAGGACTGAATACAAGAAAATACTTTTGTTTCTGTTTTGCTGGGAATAGAGGTACAAAAAGCTCAAGGAGCAATGCAATACAATGTATGAAATGTAACTGCTTCCAATATAAGAAATTTGCAGCAGAACAGGATCTTAATTCCAGTCTGCTGTGTCCCAGGTCAGTTTTCTAGTCACCTCCTCATCTGTCTTTTCAGAGCACAGCATAAGCTCTATGTAAAACTGAACCTTCAGCTGGCCCAGCTTTGCTTCACTTCCATGGCCAGAACTCCTACGAAATTGCAGGAGCTGATGCCGACATGCATTTAGCTGGGTATTTTTTCCTCTGACATATGGTATTTACAAGACTGCTCTACAGTACCATGGTTATTTTAACACATATGTCCTTGATTGCTTAGAAGAAGACTAGAAAATCCTTTGAGTACCAAATATATATAGTATATGTATATGTGTGTATATATATATGCATATATTGCTATTACTGATTGCAAGAAGATTTATATGGATTATAGTGATTGACACATGGATGTTTAAGGAGGTAAACTGTGAACTTCATATTTAAGGGGACCTCTGCTCTACACACTGCAATGGAAATATGTTTGTGGAAGCATTCACTGCAGGAACTGCAATTTGGGGCAAAAGGTGTTGTCACAAAGAAAGCACTAGGGGGTTCATGTGCCTTCATCTCTTCTTTCTCATCTGACCCCAATCTAGCACACACACTCATAGTGAATTTGACCCACGTCACATTTGTCATGTCCTCAGTTGCAAAGCACGGAATCAAGGAGATATGATTTCTATCGCTAAAATGGGCATCTCCAGAAAAATAAGATAAGAAAAACCTCTTCACGCAGGGAGAAATGCAGATTTTCCTAAAAGCAATACATACCTGTCTCTCTTTCACTGAGGTGAAGGACATGGCAGCCAAGGTTGTGGGAGGAATCTGGGAAGCCACTGCCCTGTATCCTGCCTTTCCCTGTGAGAGCTCCTATGTTTAATGCAAAATGTGTCAAAAATTGTAGTTGCCACAAGCAACAGTTGCAAACTTTCTGCATCATTCAGAAGTGAAGGCAGAGCACAGAGAGGCAGGGGGTTGAGGGACGCGATGTTTGTGGAGGCTGCCATAGTTCAGAAGGAGAGGGGAGGAAGGCTGGATGCTCCCACTTGCGGTCTCCTTCAGATTCCTGCTTTCAGGCAGTCTGCTGCTCTGCCTACTGGTTTTAAGACAGCTGCATCCTGCTGCTGGCAACTGCTCCCAGAAGGAACAAGAGAGAAGATGCACCAACAAACTGCCTTCCGGGAAGGCTTCATTGTTCCCAGTCATTACATGTCTAACGTAGATACTAATCCCAGAAGTATATGAGACATGGGCAGATACCTGGGAAATGACTTAAATATTCCACGGAAGTCACAGGTGTGCCCTTGACTCACAGTGAAGCCATTGGCAAGAGCTGTAGTGATTTTCTTCCTGCCTTCCTGGTGCCTGGCTTACACCAAAGCAGGGGGAGCCTCATTTTTCTTTAAAAGGAGGAAAGGAAAGAGTTGTAAAGTGTCTGGCTTGTATAAAGCCAGGAAAAACCTGAAAATTTTACCTAGATGGTTTACAAGTACTGCATAAAGAACCCAAAATCCTGCAGGCAAGTAAAACTGACTTCTAAATCTCATGAGCTCTGTGGGGCTGACTTCTGGTTCTCAAAACTCTGAGGCTAGCAGTACTTAAGCTGTTTATGCTGCTCTTCCCTCATGTTGCCATGCTGGGGGGTTGGCAAGCTGTGCTCAACACCACCTCTTCACTGACAATGACGTTCAGCCAAGAACTCTGCTTTGGTTTCGTTAATTTCTCAACACTGCTCTCTTTGCTGATGTCAAGCATGCACAATAACAGACTGTCATTTCTACCTTGAAAGAGGTGCATCCTTCATAACATTTGGAGAAATATAATGGCAGCAGAAGAAGCAAGGAATACAGTCACTTAAAGGTGTTCTGCATCTGCCTTCTTACAAGAGATAGCTCATATAGTGGTACACCAAATATAGTCAAAACCTTCCTTATAATGAGAATATTTTTGTACTAAATAATAATATCAGCATTTCTGCATTAGGTAGAGAATATTCCCTCTCACATATTTTAGTATAAAAGCAAACATAATGGTTGGGGGGTTTATGCAAATAGAGTCCCCAAGCAGACTGACACAGAGTAAACAACTGAACAAACTGGTGTTTAGGCCTGTAAGCTCTGCTTGTAAAAGAAAAATTTGCCATTGTGGTAATACACTAAATCTACAGAAGACACACAACTAGTCTGCTCTTCATTACCATCTGGTGGTTGTTGCATGGAGTGGCATTACTCCCATCTCAAAGTTACTGAGGAAAAATTTCATATCCTCAGAAAGGAAAGGGCACTGTAGCAGCAGTGGGCAGCACAAGGAGGGTGATTTTGTCTTATAGGCATCAATACAAAGGCATCAGGTGGAGAAAACACTGTAAAGATGAGCAGGTAGAAAAGAGAAAAAACTTAAGAGGTACTTCTGTCAAATATTTTGAGGTGTACCTGAGTATCATTTGCAAGCAGCTGAGAACTGCTTGGGAAGCGCAGTGTGCTGTTCCCTCCTGCTGGCAGCAATGGCAGCTGAGACCATTGGACAAGATAAGATATTTGTTAGCCACTTTCCATCACTAGTTCCCAGATCTTCACTACTCACTCAGAAAGGTATTTCACATTGGTAGCCTAGCAGGGGCCCACGTCCTCAGTGGTAAGCAAGAGGGAGCTAATCCCATTCTACAGCTCCATCAGGAGCTAGCTCACCTCTTGCACAGTGAATAGCCTGCATATCTATCCACTGTATAGTTTCTGCCTCTTCCCCTTCCCACACAATGATTCCCACACAAAGGGAAATTGCAGTGTAATTCAGCTTGGAAGTAACTTTTAGGAGTCATCGATCCAAAAAGCACCAAAAAAGCACAGCCAGCCTCAAAGTTAGATCAGGTAGGTCCAGAGCCTCTGAAGAGTTCCTCATCCTTTTGAATCTTCCTGGAGTATTTCTTATCCTTGGAGTATTTGTTACGAAGGCAGGGTAGTCTGCTTTTATGCAGAGTGAAAGAAGTATAGTAATTGACGAAGTGCAATACCCTTTTGCTTTTACCTAAGTGTATGAATCAATAGGTAATTGACGTGAAGTGACAAGTCCTCTCTAAGTAGTTTGCAACAATACCAGTATAAACTCCTGGACACAGTCAGAGTGTGCTAGTTTATGTACACCGTGGGGTTGATCCAGTGCAGCTGCAGCATTTCATGTCTTATGTACTGGATTGAATTTTTCAAGAACAGCATGAAAGAAAAATCATTATTATAATTATAAAATTCACAAGGCACAATGCAATTAAAAACAGAAATAGTTTTATACCTCAGTTGCTTTTTACCTTTAAAGATGCACTCTTCAAATCCTTTCTCAGCTCTGCCACTGATTTCTGTGACCTTTGGTAAGTCATTTAGACCAAATCTTCTAACAAGTGTATCTCATTCTACGTGCATCACTTTATACATAAGACTGATACAGACCTTGTGGAGGTGAATACCCAAATCTGCATTTAAAATTTTGATTTCCACACCTCCGTGTCTGAATTTCCTGTTCTTCAAATTTTAGAAAAGACTTACATATATTGCAGGGATATTTGAAGGCATTAATTAGTTCAAATGCACACAGTGAATTAAAATGTAAAGTATAGAAACACTAAGTATTATTACAAAATAGGTCAGTATTTAACCATTTCCCATGTCCTTAGTAGTTTAGACATTTTGTCAACTTTGTGTCTCATTTCAGATGTTTAATACATAATCAGCTTTCTAAATATTTCTCTGCCGGACACAGATATGAGAGTACATGAGATTAACACTATCTGAGAAATACCCTGTCTTTGTGAGCAGGCCTCCACCATCACGTCCCTCACCTCTTAGCCCACTCAGACATGAGAAATGAAGACTTCCAATGCTGATGGTGAAAATGAGTGGGCAGAAAATCCAAGGGACAAAAAGGAAGCTGAATATTTAACAGAGACAAATACACTATTCCAGGAGGCAGACTTCACAAGATGAATGGTTTTAAGAGAATGGATAAGGTGCCTTTGCTGTCTTATTAATCCAAAGCAATATGTGATTTTTTTTTCCCTATCCAAAATGAAGAGGTAAAAATCTACCCTGACTTATGTATGATTTAGATGCTAGGGTCGTTTAGGTCCTGCTCCAAAACTCACTGAAATAAACAAAACCCCTTCCACCCATGCAGGTGATTCTGGATCAGAACAAGGTTACATTTTTAATTCTGAGTTCCTAATTTACTATAGTGTTGGGTTTTTCTTTATATTTAAAATATTTTGTTTTCTTATAGCCTCATTATTGTGGTTTAATCCTCTTATACAAATTTTCTAATTCTTCAGTTCCATATTTGACTACAGGCAGGCAACATTTTGCTTTCTGAAAGGGGAGTGAAAAGGATTTGGCTTGTCTGCCACTCACATGGCCTAGCACATTTCACTGAAACACATTTTGCAGATTTTCTGAAATTAAAACCTTGATAGTGTCCAGAGCTGAAGTAAAAATTAAGCCTTAATATACCACGTGAAGACACAGAAACCTCTGAATCAAAGAACAAGTCACTTAAGGAGACACTTAGCAAGACAAATGAAGACACAACAAAGAGGTTGAGAACACGAGAAGTCAGCTCATATGAAGGATTTCAAAACCATCTCTTACAGTAGGAGAAGATGAGAGAGAAAGGTTTCCAAATTATTAACATATTGATATTTGTTCTTTTGGCCCCTTCTACACACAAAACTAAATCTTCTTTCAACCTCTATTCACTTCTGTCCCAAGATGGTCGTAAAAACTGTCTGCAGCTAATATTGAAATCACACATATGCTTGATGCTGCTGAAGAGAAGCTCAAGGGAACAAGGGGATGCTCCTGCATCCCTTATCTTACCTTTTAATGCTTCCTGAGCTTTAACATGCTGCTGATTGCTCTAAAAGAGAGGTCATGATGGTTTCATCCTCTGGATTTGAATGCAGCCATAAAAAGTCCAGTCTCTTCCAAAATGTATGAACAGGGAATAAAGCAATACCCCGTGCCATTGAAACATCCCCCCTAAACGCCTCTTCTCAGAGGAGTTATCCATGGGAGCATCCTTGTGCCCCTGTGCCTGCCACTGCAGTGGGAAGAGATACAAATGGGTTAAAAAAACTAGTTGCATCCCAGTTCTGTGATCTGGCTGAGGAACATCTTTACCAGTTCTCAGTCTTTTTGTTCAATTTCTTTTTTTCTTGAAATTCTTAACTTTGCACTTATTTTAGTCTTTATTTTAAGGTTCTTTTTCAACTAGTTAAAAGCAGCAAAAATGACAGGGCGCAATCCATTTCTCAGTATTTGGACCGCTTCCAGTGACTGCTGCCAGCCCACACAACATATATAAATCATGGATTTTAGACCTGCACCCCTACATCACTTAAAGAGATAAGTAAAATTACTTGTTGTCTTACACTTCCCTGATGACAAAGTGACTCCCAGCAGAAGAGATTCACATGTGCTCTTTATTTCAGCAAGCCAGAAACATCTATCACACTCTTCAAACGTGCTCCTGAGACAAGAAAGGAGTGGGCAAGCAGCTGGTGTGTAGGACTATTTCATTTGTTAAAATCATGCCCACTTTGTTTTCTCCTAGCGTAGGTATGACTGTGCATGGTGATACCTAATGCTGTCACTTCCACGGCTGTAAATTGACAACAGAATTCCAGGGGAATTTGCCATCATCAAAGAAAACAGCCTGCAAGTTTTCAGTCTGGCAGGTTTTATTGTTATATTTTGCTCTTTCCATAAAACTCACTCTTAAATGTAAGAGGTGATATATTTGTAAACATATAATGCATACAATGCAATTTTTTCTTATTGTCACCTGCATCTTTGGAAGTAGCAGACAGCCTTGATAATAAGTGGAAATATAAAATGCCTACCTTTCATGAGGCAGGTGCAACAGCAAGATAAAAAACTGTTTCTATTTGTGATGCCCATTCTTGGCTCTGTTCTAGCTTTTCCTTTTTAGGGTTTTACCATATATAGGCACAACTTCTTAAAAAAAACCAAGTACTATAAAATCTCAACCAAAATGTCTGTTTCCTTTCTTACTGGATTTGGCTGTTTGAGTAGTATGTGATTTGGAGTCCAGGTCTTCAGCACACTAAGAATATTTAGTTTTAAAACTGGAAGTGGTGGCCAATAGAAAAGGTCTGTGTTCAGCACCAGTTTCATCATAAATCAGATTTAAGTCAAAATCCCAAAACTTCTAATGTAAAACTAGTTTTGAGGAACAAGTAGCCAGGATCTTCAATCTTCTCAGCAATGTAACACATCAAATAAGCAGAGGCTACTGTAGATTAAAAAGGAACTGGAATTACTATTTCTATGGAAGAATTATGAACCAGAAGTAGAGGCAGAAAGCAATGTTACCACCCTTTAAACCCACAAGATCACAAAATACCTGAAATTGGAAGGGAAAGTTGAGTAGCCTACCTCCTGCTCAACTGCAGAGCCAAGCTCAGTTTCTTCTCTGGGATGCATTAACCTCAAAGATAGACCAAGTTACTCAGAAGTATATTTTAATTCAAAATTTCCTGAGAGTACATAATGTAAAAATTTATATTTTCTCAAAGAAAAATTCATTTTGATCCAACTTTTACTTAGTTCTCCCTGAGAAAGAAACTCTCTAGGCTACACACTTATGGAAGATATCTCCAGAGAAATTGCATATGTGGCTAAATTCAGCCATTCTATCTCCTTACTGCTAGAAGAAAACAAGCTAGGCCCTTATTTACATGAGTCACATTCACAAGTGTTTGTAGTGAGTGCATCACATCAGTGAAATGGGACAAAGAGACACATTGCATTCTAGTGGCTCTGTGTGGTAAAATGCATATGAGAACACTACTCATAAAACCTGATAATTTAAATAGGGATTTGCAGTGAGCTGCTTCAGAAAACAATGAAAAGGCAAAGCTGGTAAAATTAATCCATTTATCAGAAAAAATAATTTCTGAGCCATTCCACTAACAGTGTTTCATTTCTTATGCTAAAGAAACTCTGTACAAATCAAGACAGGAGCAGGCCTAAAAAGCACAGAAGCAAAGTTCTCAATCCTACAAACGTATAAGACCTTGCCACAGTTTGCATCAGCTTCTTAAAATCAAGGGAGCTGCTTGTAATCAAAAGGTATACATGCTCAATTTCTCCAGGATAAAGCATCAGGTGTTAACTCCTTCTGTCCTGCTTCTGACATACTGCCTCTACTGACAAAACTCAATTTTAAGGAGCTGTATAAAAGGAAGCATCTGAAGTACCTTTTAAGAGAAATCAAAACAATATCATACTTCATATGTCTCTATTCTCTAAATACCTCCTTAAAAACAGCTTCTGCAATGCTGTCATCAACTGCCTCCCTTTCTCCAACAACACTTAAGATGACTGGCTCCTTGTAGTTAATATGTCCATTGAAACTACAAATACATACAGACTAACTGCTGCCTTCACCTTCTTCATGTCTGTCTGAACACTTGTGGCTTGCCTTCCTTACTCATCCTGCTGGGTTTGTTCTCTGGAGCTAAGATTCTCTTTTTTGATTATCTCTATAGCAACTGGCACAAAGACCTTACACTTTAGCCCTTACTACTTCTCTTGAGCCAGAATCAGAGGCAGAAGGAGCTTCTGAATTCTTCACACGTGGGATGAAGGGCTTTGAAGCAAGGTTGCTTTGGACAGGTGGTGAGGAGGGAGGGCAAAGAAAATGTACTGCTAAAGGATTTTCTGTCAATGGGGATGCAGTGCTGGGCATGCACATCTTGAGAGGAAGCGAATTCTGTAATGTTAAGAATGGATGTTGAATGGTGGTCCAGACAAAAAGCTGGGAAATCTAAAAAGGGGTTTCAAATGAGTAGTACAAATGTTTATCTGACATGATTAAAGACTCACTAAATTATCCTGGCTAGAGATATTACAGAACAAAATCCTATAGGTCATATATTCTCTTCTCATTTTGACTACTAAAGATGAGTAACTTTGATTCACAGTTTTGATATTTACTATTAACTCCTTAAAGAACTGTCCTAAGCATTTTACAGTATTTTAAAACAAAGTAGAATGTGCACTAGAATGATCTTAATTTATATTTACAGGGTATAAAAGGAGGGATGAAAATGGAGCACAAAGAGGATATGATATATATCACCTTCTCTCCTGAGATAAGAGTGAGGGCTTACTGAGAGACCCAAAGGAAAGGGAAACAGGTGTGAGGGTGAGGTGGTCTTCTCAGTGTGTAGCAGTATCACACTGTCTACAAATCCCAGGATAAAGCACAAGTTCAGCATGTCAGTCCTCAGCTCTCCTTGATTGTTTGTGCAGCTTTGCTGCTGCTCCGAAATCCCCAAGGCACACTAAAAGTACTTCCAGCTTGCAATTTTTTGTCATTTGAGAAGATGGCTCACAAGCTCTATTTGAGTCAAGGAATTTCTGTAGGTATAAAACAACAATAGCGCTATCACTAAGCAGATGAAATAAGTGACCTATTTCGTACCTGCCTCTTTATGTATAAATATGAACAAGATTTGTTTTTAACCTGTATGATTCTAAGATTTCACATCACAGTTTTCAAACCCAGCCATTCAGCTTAATTGTTTAAAAAAAATGATCTAAAATTTTGAATTTATATTATTGATATAATTACTGCAAAACATCACCTGCTCGGTGCAGCTCAAATGGGAGCTCATTTCACTGACAGAGTGGACAGGAAAGGTAATAGCAATAGAAATATTTAATTATTTCTGTCAAGGTAAACACTTGCATGCAGAGGACACGCACTTTTCTTAGTATAGCGGCTGTGTTATCTCCAGTCTTATTTAATAACACAGATTTAAACTGCATATCTCAGAGGTGAGAGAGAGAACTAAAAATATTGAAAACTAGTGGCAAAAGTCTCTAGATTAAAATCCTAGAACTTTGGACACTAAGCAGCCTGATTTCCAAAACTGCAAATTAGACATCTACTTAGTTGCCTATATTCTGGGATGCTCAGCAAAATCCAAGATGCCTAAAAGCCATGTTGAGTACCCATCAGGTTTAAGTCAGCTTGAGTTATTGAGCAAACCCCTTTGGAGTGGATGGAAAGACACACTGCTGTGTTTTGAATCGAATTTATTGACTGCAGAAGCAGCTGCCATTTGAAGCACATGTCAAAAACAGATCACCATATGTCTTGTCACCTGTATAAACTTTTAGAAAATGTTTGTAAACAATAGTCATAATATTTGAGCATTAGCCCCTTCCTCATAGTCATTCATTTTGGATGTCTTTGTTCTTTGTACAAGAGGTTGTTAAAGTGATCCTGAAGCAAGAAATATGTCACATGGACTGTTTTTATCAAAATTACATCAAAATTCATCCACATTGGTGGCCTGGAAAAGCACACTATTTTCTCCTAGAAACAGATCATCTGCAAAGGGAGCAGAACTTCAAATTCTTAATTCATTGACTACTTCAGCTAGCAAGATGTGGGAGAGTGAAAGTCCTTCTGATGACAATTTACCTTTTTCAGTCCTGAAAGCAATGGAAAACAGGTCTCAGACATACCTCCTTCATCCTCCCCATAGTGCAAGAAATCTTTCTCACCCCCTCTGCTCTGGCAAATGGCATGCAGCTCCTTCTTTGTATGGTTATTAAAAGTACCATATAAATCTCTTTGTTCCCAAACCCACACTACTGAGGGATCTTTTCAGTATTGTCTCCACACTACAGGATATTTGCAGTTGTTTCAAAACCCAAGTTTAGAGCCCAGATGTCCCCAGTAATCAAGCTGTACAAAACAAGAGTTGAATTTCAACAGTTTGGGTCTTATTTTTGGGATGTTCAGTAGAGTAAGTTCAAGGCTGGTCTCCAGAACTCTGGACAGCTTAAGATAGCTCTCAGAGAAAACAGCTTGCCAATAAGAACATCGTCATTCCTCCTGGAAGCATATTTGCTGGGCTGAGACATTACTGATTGCAGAAGACCTGCAGGACAGGCTTTGTTCATGCCTTCTCAGACCAGATGGTAAAATCAGAAATTCACCTAAAACAGTTCAAGCATTAATGGGCATTCAGTCCAAGGGCCAGACTAAAATGCATCTGAACTAAAGCTGCCCTGAAATGTGCAGCAGATTAAGAATTCTAAGAGAATATACCCTGCACTTATGCCTTAAGACAGATTCTGGCAAGCCATGGAGACCAGTGGTCTTACAGGCATATCTGACTTTCATATGGCTTATGACAAAGCTAAAGGTAAGGCTACATACCATCAAGAAGTAAAAGGGACTATAGCTCCAGGGTAAATCCTAATTCAGTGCTTCAGAAGAATCAATAATGTTATGATGGCTGTATCTGATACAACTCTAATTAAAAAGATACTTTTTGGTAGACAGCTATAGGTAGGACGTTGGTTTTTTTTTAAAGCGCTCTACCCAAGCCACACCAATTATAATTGAACAAAACTCTTTCCAAACAGCAATCCTAAAGTAGTCTCAACTTGAGCTAGGAGGTCACATTTTTCAGCAGCTAATTACTGAACTAGGAGGAAAAGAAAAAAATATAAAGTGCCTTAGAGAAAATTGAAAATATTTCTTATACACTGTTACAATGAACTAATAAAATAATTATTTTCATAAACTTGTACACTAATGTTTGGAGAAAGCAGATGTGAGATGAAAGACTGCCATAGACTCCCATAGACTCCCTCAGGTAACATGTTGTGTTCCTTCTCTAAGAGTGACAAATTTTCATATAAAATGTATTGTTCAAAAATTTGTTCCCAAAGACGCTCAAAACTATCACTAGAATGTGTGTCACAAACTGCATCAATAGTCTAGCATTTTTCAAATATCGTAGCATATTTCAGCTACAAAAAAAAATCACTAAATCACCATTTCTCAGAAACAAGGTTGCATGACGCTGTAGCAGACTCAAAAGCATCCAATATGTATCCCAAGGGCACCGCACGCAGGACTGTGAAGCGCACAGAGGAGATGGGTTGAACCTGAAAGGGATAGATGTTATTTCCGCTGCGCTACGGTGCAGTGAAAGCGAGCGGCACCGACAAAGCCATAAACTGTTCACAGGGCTTAGATCAGTCACTGTGTAATGATGCACAAGAGAGATTAGGTTACGTCAGAACATCTACTCCCAGAGTATTTAAAATAAAATAAAATAAAATTTAAAAAAAAAAAAGAAAAAAAAAAAAAAAAAGAAAGTCGCGTCCTCAACGCAAGATCAGTTACATAGGCTAAATCATTGCAACTGAAAACCAGTTACCCGGGGCACTGGGTACCCCAGCGGGGCAGCCCCCGCCACCAGCCGCTGCGGGAGCGCCGAGCGCTCCGCGGGGCGCCCGTGTCCTCAAGCCTCCGCCACTCGGCAAAACGCTACCTACACCCAAACGTGCCATTTCTGTCCAATCTGCCATGCCCCTTTCACTTCATGGCTAACGTAACATCGAGGGGAATTTTCACGGCGAAGCGCCCTCAACAATTATTCACTGTCTCTTGACGGGAAGCCGGCGCTCCAGCGGCGGGGGAAGAGCCCGGCGGTGGCAGCCCCTTCCCCACGGCAGCGCGGGGATCTTGGTCCCGCTGTGCGCCGCCAGCCGCGGGGCCCCGCCGCTCTCAGGGCTCCCGCGGTACCTGTTGCGGCGCCGCACCCTCGGCACGCCGCGCCCTCTGTCCTCGGTGCCCTCAGCCCCCCGCGCCCTCAGCCCTCCGCGCCCTCAGTCCCCCGCGCCCTCAGCAGCCCGCGGCGGGGCGCGAGCGCCCGGGGTGGGCAGAGGGGCGCCCCGGGGCCGCGGCGCTCCGCTCCGCGCATGCGTTCAGCTCTCGGGAATTGCTTCTCTTCGCCGCTCCGGACCAAGTTCCAGTCCGCGGCTCGTCCCCCGTGAGGCAGCGGCCGGGATGGGGGCGGCTGCGAGGCAGACCGGCCCGCGGGCGCTGTTGCTGCCGCTGGCGCTGGCCGTGGCGTGCGCGGCGCGCAGGTGAGCGCCGCCGGGGTGCGGACGGAGGGAGGTAGGCGGGCGCGGGGCCGCCCAGCCGCCTCCCTAACCCGCTTGTGTTTCTACCCGCAGCGCCGACGGGCCCAGCAATATGTCCTACGTGAAGGAGACCGTGGACAGGCTGCTCCAAGGCTACGATATCCGCCTCCGCCCCGACTTCGGAGGTGAGGCGCCCGCCCCCCCCGACCCGCGCTCCGGCCCCCCCAGGTCTGCTAACGCCGCATCCCGCTCCCCCCGCAGGTCCGCCCGTGGATGTGGGCATGAGGATAGAGATCGCCAGCATCGACGTGGTCTCGGAAGTCAACATGGTGAGTGACCCTCGGGCCGGGACGGTGGAGCCCCCACGCCGCCCCGCCCGGCAGCTGCGCGGGGATGCGTGTACCGAGCCACAGCTATCGCCACAAAATAACCGAGCACGTCGCAGTTGCTAGGAAAAGTTATTTGCATTTGTGAGATGATGTTGGCATGCGTGCGGTGGCAATTCAGAAGAGCTCCCTGCCTAGGTCAGAATACCTACTGCACGTTTGAGGTTCTGGGTCCCTCCTGCCCTGGTTTGCCCTTTACGTAGTGAGGAGCTGCCGTCGGAAATGCTGGAGTTTCTTGGGCTGTAGCAGCAGATGGCCAGATGTGCGTGTTTTGGTGTTAAATTATTTAAAGAGTTAGACAGTTCACCTCGCACGCTAGTAGCCTTGAGTAAAAAGTGCAAAGAGAATGAGAAGGACTTGTAGAAAACGCTGTCTTTCTTGTAGAAGGGAAAACAATAACAACACTGCAAAATAAGTATATAAGGATGTTTCCAGCTATCAAAATCAGAAGTCTCATAGCTACAGGTGTGAAATGTACTACATCTGATTTCAGTTCTCATTCCAGATTTTCATGCTGGAATGAAAGCTAATAACAAGTGGGTTTAAAGAGCAAAAATGTGACTTTAGTGCCTGCCTCATTTGACAGTCTTTTCCCTAAAGAAAACAATAAATCAGTTGCAAGTTTGAATGTTACACAAAATCATGTTGAATTAGTCAGCATCATGGGCATTTTGCTCTCACTCTCTTTTCTTGTGTTTGATCTCGCATGAAAATCTCAGATGCTTTCTGTACATATGGGAACACCCGCTTAGTTTAAACAAGCGTAAAAACCTTACATTTCCATCCTGATCAGCAGTTTATTTCACTAGGTGATATTTGCCCATTTGAAGTAATTCACCCAAGAGTGGGGAATTTCTTCTTTGGTATATTAGTTAATAGCTGTCATTAAAACAATCTCTTCATAATTCTTTTTTGTTATTTTCGTACTTAGTTTGTTTTCTGTTGTTTGTTATATATATCACAGCTTCTGTTTATGTGTAACTGTTTTATTTGCTTATGAATATGCATGGTAGAGTGGGTAGGAAACAATTTGTCAGGTCGTGTGTAGCATACTAAGGTCAGCAGACTGTTAGTGCCACACAAAGATAACATTTTGCAGGTTTCAGCTCCTGGTCTTCCTGTTCCTGTATTGTACTTTCAGGGAAGAACGTGGTACACGTGGTACACACAGATAAGGCAGAGGAAACAGAACAAAGACCTTGTCAAAATAGTCAAAGAACAAATCTACTCCAGCTCCAAGCTATTTCTACAGTGTTGTCATGGGATTGCTGCTTTCACACCTGGAAAAAGCCAAACAGAGCAAAACACAAAAACACCTGTTCTGAAAAGTCTGGAATTTATTTTGTAAAGTCTCAGCACCAGAAGCACTGTTAATCTATAGGGGAGTGGATGTGACAGTTTCCAATGGCAATCTCACGGGGCATTAATTGCGTTGTACCAGGTCACAGCATTTCTTAGTTGCAACCTGTACCTGTCAAAGCTTTCTTCTCTGTTCTAACACTTGCACAGCCTCTGGGAAAGAGAAGTTATATGCTAAATGGATTCATTGAATAATCTCTTTGTGTAGGGGGAGGCTTGACTAAAATTGGTCAAAAAGTAAGAAAATGTTTTCATTTCATAAAATGCCACATCTCATGGCAGAAGGAAGCAACTGGTCCCAGCTGTAGCTGTAGTCATTCCTGGAGGTAAAATACGGAGCCTTCATTCTTTATCAGTTTGAAAGGGCTTTCCAATATCACAAGTGCTACCTGTACATACCCTTATCTAGTGTTCTGTGTTGCAAGGTCTCTATTATGTTGCTAGAGATTGTCTGCCTGGTTTTGGGCAATGATCAGTAATTTCATCCATCACTGCAAAAACAACACTGTCAATATCATAGCATAGGAAAAGGTAAATTTTTAAAAATTTTTAAAACAATTTTAAAAATTTTTAAAAATTGTTTAGTAAGAGCTCTGTGGCTTCAGAGCCAGAAATATTTTTCAGAAGATCCTAATTTATAGTGTCCTCCAGCTACAGAGCAATTTTGTTGCTGAAGGAAACCAATAATAGGAGCCGTGAGAGCAATACCCTCATCACGTGAGGTCCTCTTGCAAGAGAGTCCAGTTGGATCCACCAGAGTTCAGTTTCACCCTAGCAGTGTTGGAGGGAGTTGTCTTATCCCTTGGCTTTCCTCAAGAACATGAAACCTTATATCCTGAGTGACAGAGACACATATTCCCAATCATGGTGCCCAGAGTTAAATTTTTTATTCCAGTCTCAATGCAAAAATAAGAATAAAGACTACTTCTAGAGAGAGAGAGAGAGAGGCTATGAAAGAGAAGTTCTCCTTTGGTATATTGAGTAAGACATGGTCATGACTGTAGACTGTCTGCGATATCAACAGGCTGATTTGTATGTCCAAGTACATGCAATCCTTGGGTAAAAAGTTGAGATATAGGCAACAGAATTATTTTGGATTCTGTGAGCACCAATAGTAGTAACAGTTCAAGCAGCTGTGCTGCTTGAAGTGGCTTGTTCTAATCTATGAGACTGTTGAGAAATACTTTACTCAGTTAATGGACCAAGACTTGCACAGTCTTGGAGTCAACCGTTTGGGTTTTTCTCTCTTAGTACTCAATCCTCATCTCCTCAGCTCATTAAATAGCATTCATTGTTTTATATGTGTTTGGTAGTTCAGTAATACTGTGGTGAGCTGCCATACCAGCTTTGATAGAATGATTAATTCAAACGCTCATTCTTATAACTCCCATTTGATGTCAGATATATTGTCTTATGTTGATTTTTGGAGGTAATAATCTGAAGAGTTTATCATACAACAAACAAGCAGGAGAAGTAGGATTAGAAGTAAACATCCTAGTGACCGTTGCCTGGTTCTCACCATGCTTTCTTCCTAAAATACCATGAGATAAATCTTGGTTTCGTTTTCCATCTGATTTTCACAACCTTGCCTACAGTAAGTGCAAGTATTACCTTCCAGAGGCACAAAGTGACCTTTTTCCTTGTCTCAATTAATGACTCTGTTCAGCTAATTTTCATTCACGACAGAGCTCTTTAAGTATAATAGACATTTACATGAATATAGAGTTCATTAAGAACCATGCTATGACTAGATCTATTAAGCTGCTGTGATGTCTGGTTTATTTTGATGCCTTTATGTGGTTGGGAGAAGATGCTGCTTATACATCAAGAACAAACATGGGTAGAATGATTGACAGTAATTAGTGTCATGCTTCAGGGCAAGCAAACTAATAGTACATTGCTCTATGTACTAAGAAACAGTCAAGAGAAGTAGCTGGACTCAAAAAATTCACATGCAGTACATGCTGTAGTTTTCTCTAAAATGTTTTCGTTAGTAAAGAAAAGGTAGTCAAACCTTTATAATAGACAAAAGATGTCATGTACACATCCTAAAGTTTAAAAAAGCTGCATATGATAAAGAACCTTTCATAGAGTAGTTAAAAAAAGACACCAAAGAGAAAAAAAAAAAGCCCTTTATTTTATTTTGGGAACACTGTTCCTGACCTACCATACTGATTTTACGCTGATGATGTAGTTTCTGTGATCGCAGACTGAAAGTTTCATGTCCCAGCAAAAAGAGGTAAAAGAAAACTTGCAAAGAATGTATAATTCTTTAGCTTCTCTAAATATGTATTCAAGGCTCTTACATATATCTCATCTCCCAAATATGCCACAAATCTTGCAGAGATTAGTTTATTTAACATCCCAACCTGTTGGGTAACATCTTTTTGCCCCAGGAAGAATTTATATTAGCTTAAACCACTCACTTTTGTATCCTTTTTGTAAAGTTGATAGATAAATAAGCCAACTGCATAAATATATATGGTTTATATCTGCATAAACATATATGTATTTATATATATATATATATATATATATACACACACACACACACAGAGAGAGAAGTTTTCCAGTTTACCACAGAAGCCTCCAGAAAAGTTTTCCAGTTTGCCGCAGAAGCCTCCAGGGCCTAGAAGAGCAAAGGCCTTCCCCTCACTTTAGGGCTGATGTTAGCCCAGGTGGCTGTGGCATCCTACACTGTTAGATGTTTAGCCAAGAGAAGCTGAATTTTTGCACTTAAACAGTTGAGTTGGGTAATGTTTAGAACCAAAGCACAGAGAGTTTGGCCATTAATCCTGACAGGCCACTGCTCATGCGTTAGACCCCAGCTCCAGAAATGGTAGAAGGAATTTTGCATATGGATGCAGGTTATCTTAAGACGCTTTTTGCAGATTGAGGAAGACTTAAGTTGTGTTTACTGGCAGAGCCAGAATGTCACACATCTTATTCCTCCTTCTGGTCTCAATTAAGTATTTGAGAATTTAGCATGGTGGCTGTTGTGAATCTCAACATAGGAAATAAATCCTAGGCAACCAAACTGGCATTAGGAACCTCATCTCATGCCTCTGCATCAGAGCAGCCAAATCTCATTTTTTTAATTGTAAGTCTTGTTCGTATAGAACTAAAATGTCAAAAATTCCTTTACCCCCAGCCAGTGTTGCAACACAAATGATAATAGATGGTCCTTGGTCTAAATATATTTACCTGAAGATGTTCATACAGACTAAACTATTTTTTTCTAAAAGGTCATAGCACTTAATAATTATTAATAAAAATTTATTTAGCTGTAGTGCAGAAGAGGAAAGGAGAAATACTTTTTTGTTATATAGCAACTGTCCTAAAGAGCATGAAGGACATGCAAAGACACTTTAATATTAATAACAGTGTTCAGTATCTGATTTAATTTTTTTCAGCAAATATGGAAAAACTAATCAAGTAATAATACATAAAGGCCAGATCATTTCATCACTGTCTATTCCAAACAGGAGTAATTATATTAGAGAGTGAAATGTGGAATGAATGTAGAAATGGGCAGCTTGAGGTTAAACAACTGGGTCACTGTTAGTGGATATTTTGTTGGATAGTTTTTCATTTGACAAGAATAAGCAATAAAATTGACAAATAGGCAAAACTTACAAGGCAATGATGGAAATGTTGTTTCATATGATCCAGACTTTCAAACTTTGAACAAACTTGAGACCAGCTTCAGGGTTGATACAAGCTGTAGTCCGCATTTTCTTTTTAGGCTGACAGGCACAGTACTTTTCTGATTTCAAGGCTTACACAAACTAGCTGTGAATGCCCTTTAGAAAATATGTATTTCTTTTGTCTAATGTTAAACTCACAGTTCCCCACAAGTGCAACTCTTCTAACTCCCACAATCTACAGTTAGTCAATCATATCATAGTGGTGCCTATGAAATTAAAGGGGTGACACCGTCCCCATTAGTATTGGAAGCTTAACACCCAGTTTGGGGTGTGTAGGATTTCATCAAATGAGGGGTTAACCTGCAAAGAGATAGGCTTTTTAGTTGTGTGAAAGTGAAAATGAAAGGATTTGCCCAGCACTGCCTGTTTCATGTACCAGCATCAAACAACATGGCTGTGCTGTAACTGCTGGAAACATCCAGCTGGTGATCTGTTAATGTGCACAAGTCCTACAGTTCAGTGGTACAAACCTTTTGAAACATTCACAGTGCCAGTGGTTGCTTAATAATGGAACAGTCAATGATTAACACAAAAAGACCCATTCTCCAAAATTAATTTCTTTCTAAAAAAAGAAAAATAAATCCATTAAATTAAATTTCATGTTTCTTTTCTTGTGTGCAAGGCAGGGAAAGTGCTTATTTAAAAGCTTTCACATTTTCCACAATTGCATTTCCCCTTTACTTCTGATTTTGGGTTTTACGTCTGACTTCTAGAACAGAATATCAGAACCTTCCAAACAAAGCATTTTTCTTCATAAGGAAATTCAAGGCGTACATTTCAAATGTCTCCAAAATGTAGTCTTGTTTTTTTTAAAATCAGCTTTACTTTGTACTTTATTGCCTGAAAAATTCCATACCTCCTCTAGGACATAAACTATCTACCAACTGCAGCTGACCTTCAGGTACAGACCTGAAGCTGAAGCTGTGCAACAAAAAGATGGAACACTTGCAGCACCAGTACACCCTGAGGTAGGAGAAGGAGAAACCTCAGTGGAGGATCAGTAACAACTTCAAAAGCTATTACCAGAAAGACCTGTTCGTGTTCACAGACCACCAAGTATTCTGTGGCAACAGCTGAAACTGTTAATCAAACCCAGAGATCGCCTTCATTCAGAGATATACCCAACTGATGTGTTTTGTTGATCACTGTATTCCAAAGACCAGCTGCTTGCAAGGATCCTCTGTGGTTTTTCATACCCTCTCCATCTTAAGTGTACTGTACTTTAAAGCATCAGTAAAGGCCAAAACAATAACTGTAAGGTCTTCTGGCAGGTGATAAAAAAGTCCAAGATGGCTACTGGAAAGACTTTAATGCTCTTTAAGATGCCTTATTTTCTTCTAGAAAGGGAACCCAGAATCTCAAGGTATGCACTTTAATGCTTGTAGAATTCTCTCATGTGAAAAATGCCTGTAACTCTGGCACTGCTCCAAAAAACATATTAAAATGAAATTATTTCCACCCCAAAGGCTAAACTACTGCAAAAATGTTCACAAGGAAATTGGTCGTAGGAGTCACTGAGTAATCTAGCGGAATAACACCAGATAATGCATTTGATTCTTTCCTTAAGCAGTAACTCTGTTAAGGTTTATGTGGGATGGAGAATGTAGATCAGATTTCTTGCCTACCAACTTTTACAATAACCTTTCAAGATTAAATGGTTGCTTTTGGCCAAAGGAGTGTCACACTGAGATTGGTTTCATCCTCTGCTGGGGCAAATCCTTAATGGTTTATGTCATGAACCAAGGTAATATAAAAAATTCAAAGGCAGCTTCTAGAAAGCTACATTATCACTCAGACATCCACCTCATAACAAGATTGACTTGTATGGTTTTTAATGCACATGTTACAGTGCATAATTTCAAAGCAAAGATTAATGATTTCAGATTAACTGCCAAACTTAATTAAAGGTTGGAATAAATGTTCTCCATTAAAACTCATCAATCCATTTGACTGAGATGGAATAATTTCAGTCATGTCTTTTTTAATTGCCTACAGAAAGAACAGAAGAGTTAGCAAAGTTAAAACTGTTGAAACAGAGAAACGGTGTCTAAATATTATGCAGGATCTTAATCATATTAAAAGAGGAGTATATTTAATTTCCCAGCAAATTTTTAACCTGAAGAGCCTCCTAAGTGTAACTGAAGTAACATGAGTAGAAGTCATGTAGAAGACAGGTAGATATGTTCATGCTTGTGTATCTCAGAAGCTTCTGTAAGTACTAATTGTTGCAGTGTGCCAAGGACTCCTGTCCTATCCAAGTGGACCAGATGCTGATAGTCCCATGTTTTCAATGAATATACTCACAGATAAAATTTCTTACACCACTAAAATTAAATAAATATTAGCTCCACCAGCTCAACAGTTTACTCAGCAGCTTACAGGAGCAACTCATCTCTCCAGTTTCCATAATTTTTAAACCTTTGTTTCTTTATAATTTTCTGTTGTTGCTCTTCAACACCATGAGAGAATAACCAAGCCTTGAATGATATCCTCCTGTGTTCTTCTGTTATGATTTATCCTTTCTTTAACCAGCGGATTTTTTTGTAAACCATTAACTGATCAAAATAATACACTAATCAAGGAGAGAAATGGATGAGGTTCGGAGGCTTCATTCACATTAGCACATCACAGGCAGTGCAACTGCCTGGTTTTCTATGAAGAGAACATAACATGGGATTGACAGCCACTTCTAAATTCTGAAGTTAAATATTAATCTGCAGATGATTCTGACATACATCAGCCAAGCTTATTACCTGGGTTTATTGTGGACCCTCATGGTTTCAATGCCTTTTGCACAGTTTCTGTTTGGAAATGCCAGCAACAGTGGTGCTCCAGATCATAGAGAACAAGTACGTGGAAGAGGCGCTGCTGAGGATAACCTGTTGTGCCAGGGAGTGGCGTCAGGACCTGACTCGGCAGGAAGGGAGTGCTGGCTCAGCAGGCACCCTGCTGATCTCACTGCTGCCCTGTAGGGCCATCAGGTCAAGCTGCTGTCATGACAGATGGCTAATTCTTTTCAACAGATTTGAAACAGCAATGCTGTGGTTTAGATTAGTTTTTTATAGTACTATATAGAACCTTTTACAATGCAGGCAACATTTTTTATTAATTGCATAGTTGATTTTTTTCAAAGATGTTTGTGGTGCTAGAAGGAGCTTGCAATAAAGCAATTGCTGTGCTTTTTTTTTTCTCATCCAAGTAATTACAGTAATGAAGAATTCAGCACAGTGTTATGGAAAGGAATTAAAAAATATGGAGCTCTGTACTTAAAACATTATGAATATATTAAACACACTAGTATGCATAATTTTGCAATTTTCAGTCCAAAGAAATGGAAAGTCAGTATTCGATGTAATTTCCGGTTAACAGAAGTGATGAGTACAACGTGTTGCAATATTGAAGAACTCTGGAGCAAGAAGCTGGACAAACTTTGTGCAAGAGCAAGCCAAATGCAATTTTGAACCAATACACTTTGATTGAAATACTTTATTAGCTAAGATTTATATATATCTTGAGTCATATTTTATAGAAATGCTATAGAAGAAATATATTTCACATCTTGGTAGGGGAAGAGATCATTCCTATTTATTAGCTGTTCTTACACTTCTGAATATCAGCACCAAAGGGCTTCTCTGGAGTACTTGGAGCATTGAAGTGCTCAGCTCACCTTGTTCTTTGATCAGGTTCCTCTGAAAATCAGTGAAGTTGCATCAGTAATGAATCAAACCAACCTTATTCAAGGTGATTATACTTTCCTGCAGTAACTGCATTTTCTTGGAAGAATTCTGCCCGTAACGTGTAAACTCAAGACAAAATAAGCTGTTCTGAACATACACAGACATCAAGAAAAACTTCTAAAAATGCTTAATTGTTATGATGATGCCTCTGAGAAACAAAATGCAAAAAAGAATGAAAATGAGCAAGTGAGAAAAAACAAGAAGTCTGTTACCCTCACAGAAATATATTCTGTATACTTGCAGAGTCTTGGCTTGCAGACAGCTTGGTTTTCCTTGAAGCTTTTTTACAATTGTCCTGCTACTATATTCATTCATCCTAACCTAGTGTTTAAATTAAGGATTGGAGCAATTTCTGGTATCAACACAGGCTGAGGGATGAACAGATCAAGACCCTGTTAAGAAGGACTCAGGGTTGCTGGTGGGTGAGAGGCTGGACATGGCCCAGCCATGGGCACTCCCAGCCCAGAGAGCCAAACGTGTCCTGGGCTGCATCCAGAGCCCCACGGACAGCAGGGCCAGGGAGGGGATTCTGCCCCTCTGCTCTGCTCTGGTGAGACCCCACCTGCAGGGCTGCCCCCAGCTCTGGGCTCCCAGCACAGGGAGGACAGGGACCTGTTGGAGTGAGTCCAGAGGAGGCCACCAAGATGGTTAGAGTGATGGAGCATCTCTCATTTGAACAATTGGGATTGTTCAGCCTGAGAAGACACCAGCAATAACCTAATTGCAGCCTTCCAGCCCCTAAAGCAGCCTACAAGAAAAATGGAGGGGGACTTTTTACAAGGGTGTGCAGTGACAGGAGGATAGTTAATGGCTTTAAACAAGAAGAGAGTAGGTTTAGATTAGATATTAGGAAGAGATTCTTTACTGAGGGTGATGAGGCACTGGAACAGGTTGCCCAGAGAAGTTGTGGATGCCTCATCCCTGGAAGTGTCCAAGGCTGTGTTGGATGTAGCTCTAAACAACCTGGTCCAATGAAGGCTCTCTCTGTCCATGATGGTGGGGTTGGAGCTAGATGATCTTGTTACTTCCAGCCATAGCCATTCTATGATGGTATACTTTAAATGTTGGTATAAGAAGCTGTCAGTCTTTCCAAGAGTAATCTGAGACTTCAGTGTCCTTAGTCTACGCTGAGCCAGCTCCAGTGGAAACAAAATTAATATGAACAACTACCTATGCCTCTTCTTTTTTATTATTCATACCCACAGCCACATTATCAGAATGGCATGCAAGTTTTAAGACTCACAAGTGGGAATCTCCTCTGTTCTTTATAGGTAGCAATTGATAACCCTTGATTTGATTTGTATATATGACTTTAAAATAGAGAAATCAAAATAGATCCATAGTAGGAGCTTTGAATTTTGTACTGAAATTGGGGAAGTGTGTGGGTGTTAATGCCTCTTCCTCCTGGCAATCACAACAGTCATTGTAGCAGCAGAACAGAGCTATGAGTGGAGGTCCTTATTCCAAAGGAAAAGGCAGTAATTCAGGTGGCTTGGGCCATGCTCAGAAAGTGTTTTGGAGGCCAGTGTCTTAGATTTCACTCTTCTGTTCAGCAGATCAGTGCCTCCAGGGGTTATATGTTGTTTGCTTTATGGAAGGAAAGAGTCTCAGGGGAGAGATACCAAGTGGATCTAAAGAGAAAATTTCTGTCCTTACATGGATTTTTTGGATTGGTTTCAGTATCTCTGGCCCTCAGTTGCTTCTCTGTTAAGATTTCTACCTTACAGGGATAGTATGGGAATTAAATGCATTGTATGAGCAATCATTTGGACACTGAGCAACTTTCTGCACACTCAGATGGAAAGAAAAGGCATACAGCCTGCAGCTAAAAAAGAATATATCCCCTGTGACCAGTTATTTCAACACAGCATCGTGGCTTATGACCCAGCTGGTCTGTTCCTACATCTCTACAACAATACTCCTGCAGTCCTGATAGGAATTTATTTCTTACTTACCTAGTGAGAAATCCCAAGAAGGCACGAGATGTTGCATAGTAATTACATTTTCCTCAGTGGTATTGTTGAATGACGTATTGTGATATATCAAGAGGCAACTGTGAATTTAACTTCAGTCATCACAGTACTTTTCCCAGTACAGTAGGTCTCCAGATGAACATAGGGAATGTAAGAATAAAGAGAGGTTTCTGAATACCACACAGCATCATGCATACTTTGTCAGCATTAACTTTCAAAGCACATAGGATTTTGCACTGGCTTGGGACATCTTCGTGTATTCATTACTTACATATTCACTCTAATATATTGGTCCTGCTTCCTAGGTGTATTTTCAGACGTTGCTGAGAAAACTTAACAGCTGTTGTGTAAAGGCATTACACATCATAGGGGTAGTCCATTTTGAAGTCATACTTCTCACTGTATATTGACATTGGATCAGAACCCTTGCTCACCAATACTTTTAAGTTGTCAGTAACTAGTCTGAAATGACTGAGTCATATTCAGATGAAAGAAAGAGGACATGCAGACAAAGTGTATTTTCAAAAGCCAACTTCTGCATATGCATGTATTGCAGAACAAAATGTCTTTCAAATGTTGGATGGAAAGTAATTGCAGTTCAGTGTATCATTCCCAAATCTCCTCATTTTCCTGTATTTTTGTTCATTACAGCACAGCCATACTGTTTTTTGATACTATAAATAATATTTTATTAATTCTGTTTTCATGCCTGTTCTTACATGTAAACAATCTTACCATAATGTACCTGCAACCTGTTTATTTTAATACAAGACTTCCTGCATTCACTTAACTTTTTAGTTGTCATCCTGGAAAATTATATATATTAATTTTGTTTGCAAAAAAAAAAAACAAAAAAACCCCTAGTATTAAACAGGTTCAAGGTACTTTGCTGACATAAATTATTTATCAACAAGTTCTTAGGTACTCTGACTGAAGTAAGTTCGGAACCAACATCTTTGAGAGAAGGATATAGAAAAAAGGCTTTGACCACTCAGCTTGGGCATTATTACAGACCTGAAACAATCACATTCCTGGAGAGAGTGTCAACAGCATGAATTCGAGTAGATAGGCAACTTCTATATTGCTGTCCACATCACTGCCAAGAATGAGTTTTCATGCAAGACTGAGTGAAAATACATTACAATAAGATAAGTAAACACATTTTTAGTGTCTGCAATCCAGATCATTTTCTCAGGGTTAGGTCTTCCATTGAATATGCAGCAGTAGGCTATTACCAAATTTTTTTTTTTCATATTCAGTATCTTCTGACACATGAGATATGCACAAAGGAACAGCAAAGCTGGAAGCTCACAGGGTATCTGATTCATTGTCATAGAGGTGAGCAACAGAACACCTGCATGGTAGAGGTGAAGGAGGACTTCTGGTATCTTCTAGAAAGATACCCAGCTGGAGTTTCCTTATGGTCCTGCTGAAATTAGCCTGCATTTTGAGAGTCATTTAGACAACATTTGATGGTTATTGTCTGGTTCCAGGGAGAACACTGACATTTTGAAATGGCACTGGAAGCAAGAAAAGCAAATAGAGTGTGAGTCTTCAGTCCAGACAGTGAGGCATACTTTAGACCCAGGTCAAGAACAGCACTTTAAAAGAAACCAAAACAAAACAGTCATCTTCTCTCCAGCATGTTTCTGAGTTGGGTGAGAGTGGGCAGTATGTTTCTCTGAAGTGGACTCTAAACATCAAGCTAGAATATGTTTCTCACCGTAGCAGGGAGTGATACAATACCTTGATGGCAGATATGGGCAATTTCTCAGTTTCTTTGTAGTCTTGATACACTCAGACAGTCTTATTGACAATTTGAGTTCATAGTCAAGTGATAAAAGTGTATCAAAGGATCAGTGAAATGTATTTCAGAAAGGATCAGCAGAAAACATGTAAATAACATGATAATAATGTACCTAGAGCATACCAGACTGAAATATAAATACTAGATGGTGTATTGTATATAATCTGTAATAGTACAATCAATTTTTTTAAAATAACCACATTTTTCATTAAAGTAAAAGACGGTTTCTGAGCAACGAAACCTCTCAGAAGAGATTAAACATTAAAAATTAAATACAGAACAATTGCTTTTTTGTATGTCTCTCTTAACAGATTAAATTTCTACTGTCTAGATACCTGTAAGCATAATATAACCTAAAGAGAAATACAAAATGCAATTTAACTTGATTTTTTAAAATTTTATTTTATTTTATATAATGTTTTATTTTCTGTATTTAGATGGATGGGAAAAGACAGCCAAGAAAATTTTCTTTCAAAAGAGAGCTCTCAGCATTCTACTGTCCCATGGCTCCCATCTCTTGTGCTTATCCCTTGCTGTATCTCAAATGAGAAAAAGTCAGAACCAGTGTTTCAATAACCGGTGTTTGAGGTGTTTGCTCAGGTAGCTGCATGACTAGGGATTTAAATAGGAGAATTTTGGCAGAAATATGGTGGAGAAAACACTGACTTGAAAAATGCTTCCTAAATTCCCGTATTTATGTAGTGATTGTCGTTAACATAAAGGTCCACAAAAGGCCTAGGTTATGCTAGGGACTTTGTATTAACACTGGGAAATGGAATGGAATAATCTAAAGCATCACTTTACTCTTCATTGTTAAACAAACAGAGCAAAAGCAAAATTCACAGAAATCTTCCCAAAGATGAGAATCAATCCTGTAGTGCTCTGCCATGACTGTGAACAGATATTATTTTGGAACTGAAACAAATTCGCAACTCCACTCTATAGCCTCTTTTTTCTCCAGAAAATGTTTTATAAACCAGACAGTACCAACAACTGAGCATGATATTAAACAGTGTTGTGAAATTTACTCTTAGGTTTCTGGCTATTTCTACGCAAAGATACAAATTTTTTAAAATGTAATCAAAATACTGTGATTCAGTTTCTACGTAGTCAAAATATTATGACTCAGTTTCTGTCTCCCTTTAGAGTGTTCCATGGAAATATCAATGGATTTCCTTTGGTGAACTAAATAGTAAATGAAACACAATGCAGTGCAGAAATCCAAATTTTATCCTAAAGATTTTATAAAATCTTTCTGTACCTGTAGTAGCCATTGTTTCTTTATGTTTCCCATGTTTTCAAATAGGTATTACTGGTTTTCTTGTAGGTTCCTTCAGAGTCTTCTTCACTTGGCATTTGCCGCTAACAAATTGTCAGTGTACAATTTTCTGTTGCAAAAAATACTTCAAAACCCATTAGTCTATCCCTTGCTTTCCACTATAAGTATTTATTACTAAAGGACTGGATGATATTTTATGATACTTCTGATTTCATTTTAAAAGAAGAATTACCTAAATTAATTTCACAGCATAAGAACTAGAGCCACAAAGAAGGATTTATTTCTCTGTTTGATGTATTACTACATCTGTATTTTCATGTTTTATTAGGTGATTGATTTGCTTCCAGCATTTTCAGATCATGGAGTAGTTTCTTTGAATGCTAATAATTCAAGTTACTAATCACTTGAGAATTAATTTTTGCTCACAGAGTTGGGGGAAAGAAGTGGTTAAGAGGATTATTTTACGAAAGAAAATACCTACAAATATGCATTTTTCATAAAAATTTTCTTCTATCCTGTTGATCATAACCCTGAGACCTAAAGTAGCAATATTTACTGGGCTTGCACACATTAGCAAAAAAACAAACAGGATTTTATGGAGTCTCAAAGTATTTGACCATTTTGTCTTTTCTATAATTTTCTTTTATCTGTAAACTGATTATAGAACTGCAAGAAAAAAAGAAATTTTATTTTCACTGAGTGAGTCTGACATGTTTGTCAAAGGAGTGATATAATTTGTTTCTATTTTGGGCTGCAGAGAGGCAACTGGTTTTTTACTTTCTTTTCCATAATTCGTCTATTCTGCAATGAAAACCACTGGAAACAATATCAAGTGAAATTCCTTCCTGAATTAAACCTAGGGGATGCTGGCCAACATGGACAGAGGAGGGCGAGATCTGTTGGTACAGCACTTAGTCACAGTGTTCTCTTGCATTTACTTTTAATTCCTCTGGGAAGTTCTTCCTGTGTAGACTACTATTTGGTTCAGAATTTCTGAAAACACAGAAGATAATATAATGATGAAGACTGGAGGGAAGGGCATGAAAGAGGTTCAGATTGCTTATCATTTTTGTAAATTTTGACATTTCAGAAATCGGGGCTTCCCTATCTCTACATTGCTGTAAATTTTTTTGTTCCTTTCCCCGTTATGTTGTTCTTGGTGAAACCGCAGCTTCATCCACTCCTTTTGCTCAGACTGCAAGAACTCTGCTTCTCCATTACAGTGGTATTGGAAGGTTAATTGTGAAGAAGAAACAGGAGAAACATTTAACACTTCAGTTTTTCAGGGGCATTCCATTAATTGCCAGCAAGGCGAAGTATCATACAAATAAAAACAAATAGCTCATAAAGGAAAATTAAATAAATAAAAAAATAAATAAAACTCTGTGACTGGTGGTTCCCCTTTGCTGTGCAGGATATTGTCTATCAGTAATCATTCCAGAGTGCAGCCATTAAGTTCAACATTTCCTCTCTATTCAAATCTGAAGAATTTTCTAGCTGTCTGTAAATCTGCCAATTGTGTAAAAAGCACCAATGGTATCATTCAATATCTGTACAGGTCTTCTCATAACCTGTGACATAGATCAAGTCTTCTAGCATGCTTTTCTACATTAGAATCACCAGCATCTTTCAATACCTTTGATAACCAAATACGTGATTATTAAGCGGTACCTTTTAAAGGTGTAGAAATAATTTGTTAAAGGTGTCAGAGAGCATTTGCTTACTGTCTAACCAACATCACTTTGGAGCAAGTAGAAGGAGTTGCACTCTTCTTTTTTCAGTATGATTGTTCAAAAATAATATCTTAAAGCTCAAAAATACATTTGTTGAAAAGAGAAGGGTTATTTAAAACAAAATCATATTACCCCATCAATTACATTTTTGAAAACCAATAAAAACTTCAAATGGAAACTTTTATGACTTTCTGAAAAAAAACATACTGTCTTGACTAAAAAGAAAAGAGACAAAAAAAGTAAGTGATTACAGGCCGAGAATATATATTCCAAGTTTTAGTTGGATGGTTGTATTGTAAACTCCTCAGATTCATTATGTTCACACTGCCAAGAATTACTCTAATGTAGTAGATGAGAATTGCTCTAATGTATTACTGATTGCTGGAAGTAATTATTTTAATTCACATAACTAATGACATTTACTAGTATTGCCGTGCTGCTTTATTGCATCTTTGAAAATAGATGGGAATACTCAGTGGTGTGGCATTCTAAACAGACTAAATTTCCCTGCTGTTTCCACTCTGTTTCATGAGACCAAATCTGAATAGCAGCACTTTGTGTCAGGTCTGTAGTGGTGTGACTGAGTAGGTGGAATAGCACCTTGAATTACAGACAGTGATTGGTCACCCTGTGATGGAGTGTAAGATAGTCATCAAGCTAATCCCTTTCTAGGGATTCCATGTTATGCAGGATAACATGAAGATACTAGTTTTAGTCTGGAAGCAGAGAAGCCAGATCTTGCAGCACCGTGCCCAAAATAATTAGTTCAGTCTCAGCAGGGATTATTAATTTTGCCTTGGCATCCAGAAATACAGCTTTATCATTTGTCTTTCAGTACAGACATGGGTCAGAAGCTGTTTAGGTTGCCTGTACCAAGGCAGAAGAGAGGCAAAAGAGTCACATGCACAAAATTGCAGCGTAGGGTCAGCTCACTCAGCCTAACCTAGCCAGACAGAAGTTGTCTTCCTAACTGAATGTTCATGGTGTGGCCATGCAAACCAGATGTTCGTCACAGAGGAGAAAGGTACTATTGTCTTTTCACTTGGCTGCCTTTGGGCTTGAGAAGTTGTGCAAAACACAATTTCCATGTTCTAGAGTAACTGATTTCATGCCTCCTTAAGGAATGGTCTGAACAAAGTTATCCTGGTGCAGTGCTAAGTTGCTTCTGTAGAAGTAATTGCATGGTTTTGTGTAAGAAAATATGAGGTGTAACATATCTGAGATCCTGCCCTACTTCCATAAATGCCTAATATTAAAACCACACTAATACCAGATTGAAATGTTTGCATATGCAGTTCTGGTGGGAATTCTCTTTCCCCAGGAGTTAAGCAGAAATCCAGCAAACTTACAAAGTAGATATGTGTGAAAACTCACAATTAAAATCTTCTTTCCTTGCCTTGGCAAGGAGTAAGGACTGGATATATTCCTCTGTCAAGGAGGGCTTCTTCCATTGTCTAGAAATCAATGGTCTAGATAGTAGGTCTGTACAGGAACCTATACTACAAATTTTTAGTGCACAACATTTACATGACCACATTTTCAGCAAAGGTAAGAATAATAAAGAAGCTAAATCGTAAAGATAATTGTCATTAAAAGAAACAATATATTTCTCTGGATTTTCTACAGCAAAGTTGTAAAACCTCCCTAAAAAGGTAAAAGAAGCCTACTTAGAAGATTATTTGGATATTTGAAGTCCCTCTGTACCAAATGTGCAGACAGGCTTTATTTTTCAGATGACAGATTTCTTAATATGAAGTCCCTTCTCAAAGGTATTAAAATCTAGCAGCAATACAGCAGTAGCCACAAGGATTATAAACAGGAATCTGTCTAGTTATAAATAATTTCTTAGCTTTCTCTAGTCTTGTAGCAAATCCATCATCAGAATACATGACGTGTATAATTCTAACTGAAATACACACGCGACAGCTCTGCATGAGTGGTTGTATTGGGAATTACAGACTGGAGCATATGCAGCATGCTGCTCCTTTGAGACCACATGTGCTAAAAAAGGGTGTGAGGCAGGAAGTCAGTAGTTCCCACTGCATCACCACATGATTCCCAACTGCTGGTGCAATGTATGGGAACATAACTGTTATTCCTTACAGGCTTGTGGTTCTCAGACAGAACAGGTTAAAACAGAGCTCTGAAAGCTGTGAATAATGATGGCAAAGTCTCAAGCAAAATAAGCAGTTACCTAAACTAAGCAAGTGCTGAACACTGAAAATTTGTAGGGGTAAACATGAGGGAAATCCTGTCGTTTTCCCAGCAGTGACCCCAACTCTACTCCAGGTTCGAGCCCTCTCCCCCAAAAAACTCACCTAAGTGCCCTCTCCCCATGCATCCCTGAAGGTAATTTTTTCTTGCAATGCACCCCTAGTTCTGCTGTGCTTGCCAGCACTAACACTGAAGAAAAAGGCTGAGTGGTTAAAGCTGCTTTGGTGGGAGGGAGAGGCAGCTGGCAACCTTCTCCTCACATTCCTCCAGACAGCAGGGCATGGTGTGGATACATGAGTTCCATATTGGCAGGGAAATCAGCTGCTTTAGATGTAATTGAATACACAAACAGACAAGTGTCAGGAAATGGAGCTCATTCGGCCTTTGCTTCCAACCCACACAGGTAGATGGTGCCTGACAGAGCCACACTCTTTTGGCTGTGAAACTGAATTTTGTCAAAATTAGTGAGTTACTTTATTTTATCCTCAAGGCAGTAAATTTGTTTGTACTGATACAAAACCTGCAGCACACTGAGTATATGGGTGGATACAAACAAGCTCAAGCTGCATCTTACATGTACTTTTCACAACAGAAGGCTACAGATCCTGACACGGCATGCTTTTCCACAAGGAGAATCTGTGTGCTATCATTGTACATGTTCTTCACAATTTGCAATATGTGATTTCACTGTGCTGAATCCATGAGGACTAAAGAACACTTATATATGAAATAAGCTTAAATGTCCTACACTTCATATAGCTTACCTTCAAACTCCAGAGGTCTTCTCATACTGTTTTTGGCTAGTATAGGGGTTAATTCTGAAGGAACGAGAATACTCTCAAATTCAGCCTAGAAGAGTTACTTCAGTTTCCAAAAGAGAAATTTGCAAAAGAACCTAGAGCCTGAACTGATCCTTCCATCTGGAATCCCAGGAAAGCAGCATATGTCTAGAGGGTTAGGCTTGGGTTCAAATAGAGAATTTACTGCAGCTATTAATGATGTAAAAATAGTTTTATTTTTTACATTAGCTGTCTCATTTTTTCTGCTGCCTGACAAAACATTTTCAGATTATTCAAGGGCAATTATGAAGGCCTAAAATGTATAAACTAAACTGCTTACCTACTATGAGCCTTGTTTGTGTTCTACCAAGGCAGAAATTTTTGGGTCAAAGCACAGCCCCATAGGTGTTAGGAATCTGGTCCAAGTAATAATCTAAGCTCATTTTTACTGTCATACAGAAAGAAGTGTTTGTCCAGCAAGTTATCAGTCAATTTATTGTTATTTTGAGATACATAAAATGTCTATCAAAGGTACAATGAGAAATTCTTCAACTCTTAAGTGAAATAAAATAAAAAGAGAAAGAAAAATTATTAAATGAGGGGGACAATTTACATGAGATAGTGAGCAAGGAGAAACAATCAAGAATCAGCAATAAAATACATCAGTAAGCCGGGGTAGTTGAATCAGTCACAAATGTTATTAGATATTTTTCTCCATTCCCAATCTGAACCAGAGTGAGTGGCTGTAGCAAAGCTCTATTTGGAGATAATCTCCAGTTCCATATTTGTCATCTGGAAATGGCATGATAGAAACACACTGATGTGCATTTAAACACATACCCACACTCTCCAGTTACAGTTACATAAGAATATAAACCATTATTTAGCTTTATAATTAAAGCCTCCTGGAAAGAAATAATGTTATTTATTGCAGCTAATTTCATGCCTCCTTCTTACATGCAGTGCTTCTTAAAACCACAGCCTTTGTAAGCCTCCTTCCTATGCTGGGAGGAGGCTTTTCATGCCATGGCTTCAAGTCCCTTTGGTCCCAATGCTGCAGCCAGGGAATGAACAAGAGCACAACAATGCCTCTCCTGCCTATGCACTTGATTTCTCAAGCATGGACATAGAATCAGGAAGATATAACAAATCAAAGTAATTTCAGATATTGTCAGGCTTAATTTGTGGACCTAAGTTGTATAATTAAGTCATAGAAGCACTAGGTCTTTGAGGTATCTGATGCCATCAGACTTGCACTGCTGAGATAAAAAAATAACATACTGTTTTCCTGTGTGCATTTCAAATTAAAATTACTTTCAGCTGAAGAAAACATCATCATTCAAGGCTTATGGGACTGAAACTTGAAGACATGGTGGCAGTGAAGAGACTCACAATAATGAATTATAAAAAGGCAGAAACTATGTAACTTTCTGTAAAAAAGAAAAGGTATGTCAAACATAAAAACATAAAAAAGAACTGTACTAATCGAGTTGCATTTGATAGGAAAAAATGCTGTACCTTACTGCCCTCTGTACTAGGTCAAGTAATGTTACAATTATTAATGTTAATCTTGCAATTAGCAGCACTTATGGGTTTTTTGTTGATAAACCTTCAAAACAGGGAGGTATGTTCATTTTTGCTTGAAAAAGCCAGGTTCCCTGAGTTCAGTTCCTGTCTGGACCAAATATACTGTGTGCAGATGTGTTACCACGAGGAGTTTCTTTGAAATAGTTTGATAATGGATGAAGCATTTGCTAGAAAAGAACAGTAGGAGAAGTTCCATGTTAGAACATACCATTTTCCTAAACTTGTCTTCTTCTGTTACTAAATACTTCATCACAGATTTTGCTAGGAGTAAGAGTATCCCAAAAATCGTGAAGTCCGTATTTCTGACGGGTTTTGCTCCTTTTCCTGTCGAGATCCTCTGGCTGCTCGTTGATTAGTGTTTTTGAAAGACTTTTTAAAATTTTTACCATCTTCCAGTATAGTTCACAGGGCCAATAGTAGCATTTCCAGTTAATTAATCTGTGAGTGAGAGCAGCTTCCCTGAGGTGGTCTTATGTTGTGCTCTAACCCTTAGCTTGTGCACAGTTCACTTTGCTCAGCCACTAACTGGTTGCAAAATTTTTATCTTGGCTCAAGCCTCTGTTTTCATGTTGAGTTGATATATAATGCAGTTTAAAAAAAAATCAGGTGGTAAATGATGAATAATCAACTTGTTACAAGTAGGTTCAATACCTATGTTTCACCTGATAAGCAATGTCTGCAGCCCCCTCCCCTAGGTCTTGAAACACATCTTTTCTCTCCCATCATTACTACTACCCCTCCACCTTTTTTTTTTCCTACCATGCCCTTTTTTTTTCCTCCCTATGATGCCCAATCTTCACACAGGGCTCGGATTTGCACTGTGGCTGCCTGGCCAATATGCTGAACAGCACACTGGGCATCTTAACATCTGTCCACTTTCATATGCCACATACTGTGCATAGCATACCATAATAGATAAGATTTATTAAATGTTTAACTGGAAATCAGGCACTAATCAAATAATCAAGCTCTGCTCTTTAGAGCCATTTCCAGAATGATTGCTCTACTCATGTGTGCTGCCAAGGGTTTGACCTGAAATTGTTGCAGTTATCAAGTTGATCCACTGCCTTAGGCACTCTGAGCCACTGAAGGGCAAGAGAGCAAGTACCAAAGAGAGACACAGACATCTTTACATAGAGGGAAAACCCATGTGCAAAGTGTTAATCAAACAGTAGGTAGTAGCTCTGACTCAAAAGACTTCATCATCTAAGTTACAAGTTGTAATACTGTAAAAAAGGGAGCGAGGTGAGCCAAAACAAAAGCATGTAGGAATCCAGATGGTGTCAAAAACCCAATTTTTTCCCTTCTCCATTGCCCATTGCCCCAAGTTCACAAATTAGAAAGAGTTGTCCTGATTGCAACTTACCACTTGTCATCATTAGATAGAAAGACTGTGTGTCATGGCAAAGAGGGTTGAAGTTGTCTGTAGGAAGTTTTCCACAGTTAGGAGAGGTAAAGGGAGAGAATAAAGGTTTTGAGGGTGTAGGGAACCTCAAAAACAAGACTTCAGCTGAGGATGACCTGCAGCTCTGGTAACAGGATAATTTGTATCATAGAGATCATTCTGTGTCTATTTAGGACACTTTCTTTAGATGCTATTAACATTTGCTAATGGGATGTTAGGAATTGGCATGAATAGGTATTTGAATAATTGTAATTTGAATAAATTAATGTTAGCTTTCACTCTACTTCTTACCAAGTACTGATAATGAAATAATGCAATTAGTCATATTGGCATAATTCCAGAGGAGCCTGAGAAGGTCCCATGGTTCATTTCTTTGAATGTTGCACATGTTAGTGGTGCTATAGTAACCACAACACATGTGGTTAATAAGTACTTAGAAAATGACAGTGACTGATTCCCTGCAACACCCTGAAGTAGCTGATGTAAAACTGACGTAAAACATATCCTCGGTATTAGAAAGTTTTCCCCTTGCTAACTGACACCTACTTTGTTGCATTCTAAGCCCATCCTGTCTTGACTTAGCATGCCAAAAAGTCAGCAACAAGTTAACTCAGCAGTCTTTCAGGTATTTGAAGACTGGTATATCTTATCCCCTATATGTCTTCTCAGTACTGTGTTAAATACAAGCTGTTGCAGATTCTCCTTCTCTTTACACATCCCACTGGAGCATATGCCACTTTTCCTTCTGCAACAGCTTGACAGTAGTCCACATTCACTTTGTAAGCTACAGATCATTTTGCTCAGAGCTGCTTCTTATTTTCTGTCCTGTATATATACACGTTCAGTGTATATATATACATATACAGGATGGGGATACTGTACACAGTATTACTTTTGAGTATAGAACTTGAATGTGTCATTAACTGAATCACATCACACTTTTTTCAGGCTGTTTTTTGAATTTATCAAGATCTTGACACAAATACAAGATAGGTAAAGGAAAAGACAGAGTAGAATCTTTTCTAGCATTACAGTCATTGCTTTTTCTATTACAGACAGAAATTTAAACAAATCCCCCCCCAAAAAAACCCAAACAAGCAACACCAAAAAAAAATTCTGTCACAAAATATGTTTAAGGTTGATTCACCACTATTGTGACAGGCTTCTATCTTAAAATTTCTTTACAACATTCTTATAGATAGTGACAATTTCCAGTGACATTTTCTCCCATAGAAAGAATGCTGAAAACCCAGAAAATAAAGCCAGAATGAGAACTCAGTCTTTCAATGTCTCTGATAGTTTACAAGTTAATATTAAGTCACTTAAAGTAACCATGATGAAGTCACAATCCACAATATTTTACTACCGCATTTGGTCACTTCAAAACATGAAATTCTTTTTTAATATTATGTGGGTTTTTTTTGGTTTTTTATTTTGGAGGTTTTTCGTGTGATGTCTGTCAGCTTCTAGGAGCCATAGAGAAAGCTCGGCTTGTTGAACTTCTTCTACTGTAACCAAATCCAAGAGAAATAGTCCACCTCATAAAACATCAAATCAGAGATAATTATTGAAACAAGAGATGCTGCACCCTCTCTGCTTATAACAAAGAATGGAAAGTAATTTAAAAGGATAATGGAGGAATCAGCACAGTTTTTTTTCTGTGTAATATTTAGGATCGTGTGTTCAACTCCCTTTTTACAGTATTACAGCATATGCATCAAGGTGTAAAAAGTTAAACAAAGATTGGAATTTCCAAATTCCAACTCCAAATGCCATTGGAAACAATGGTGTACTTGCATTATCTCAGAATAAATGTGATTAGTAGGCAAAGATTAGACAGAAAAGTAAAGTCCTTAAATCAGTCTCGCTGAATATCTGTAATCCTGTAACATCCAAAATCAGTCTATCCAGAGTCAAATAATTTGTCTGAGGTCTGTATAGAGGTATAGTGAAGCAGCAATTATCAAAATCGAGACTATCTCCACTTATTAATTTCATATTTTAATACTGAGCCATAGTAAGGGTTCTTTACCTCAGAAAGAAAAAACATACAGATCATAGTCACCTTCTGCTGCAAAAGATGGAGAGCAGCTTATAGGCATGGAAGTCAACACAGATAGGTCTCCATTCTTTCTCAGTCTGTACAAGAAAGAAGGAAGGAGGTTGAGCAACAACAGCTCCCATAAACGCGGCCCCATCTCTGAACTCAAGCAACTTATGAGAACTTAGGCAAAAACCAAATCCACAGCCCTCACCTAGCAGGGCAAGAAAAACCTGGACTGGCATGATTTAATACCTGCCAAGGATGCTGCTGCTCAGAAGATATATTTTACAGTACTAAGTACTGCAAAATCTGTGAAGACCAACTGTGGTATATACATGACATCCATGACAGGATGGATTTATAAAAGACAGCTCTGAGAAGTTGCTAGGTAACAGTGTCTTGTCCTCACTGCTGAGTGCTGATCATCTCTTCTCATGATGCCCTGCTGCATGCTCTTGTCCTTGCTCAAAATTAGTGTGTATACAGATTTTTAAATAAAAGTAGATCTCAGATGGTCTCTCTAATTTACAAAACGTTTCCTTTGCCAACCTTTTAAAAGTCTGCCTAATTCATCACACTTGCAGCAAATACAGCTCTTCATATTTCTAGGAAATTACTGCCTGGTCCTCTTTCTGACAGACCAATAAGGAAATTTTACAGCCGAAAGCTCATTCCTCTGCCTGATTTTATTAAGAGAATAGATGACATACAATATTGCATTCAAAGTATACATTCAGTATGATGTCAATTCAAAAAAAAAGTGTTCCAGCAACACTGGAACAGGAAAGTAACTTTTGAAGTTTAAGGATATCTGACAAAAAAACTAGCTCTGCACCAGGACTCTCAGAAGACCTGAAACAGCCTAGAGGAACAAAGATGGTAGGACCTAAACAAATCCAGCTAAAAGGCAAGTTTCCCACAGCCCATCGTAATTAATAAAACACATCTGCTGCAGACATAACATCATTGGGATTTGTATGATTGAATGTGACAGCCAAGGAACTCTGACACTAACAGTGGCTTTGCTTGGGCTTTGTTTTTTATCAAGCATGTTAACACGTCTTAGCCATTCCCTTGCTTCATTTCACTGTGGCATTTTGCTCTTCCTGTTGTTTTTCAAAAGCAGAGTAAGCAATACATTATAGATCACTGTCAACCAGAGTCAGAAATTCAAAGCTAAGAAGTCACTCTCTGAGGAGTGAGCTGGTACAGCAGCTCCCTGGGGCCTCAGGTCTGAGGTGAGCACAAGGCCTCTAAAGGAACAGCTTAGCTGCCCTATCTGTTCACTGTCCCTCACTTTACTCCCCAGCAGTGCAGGCAAAGCCATGAAAACCTGGCTGCAAGAGCCCAAAGAAAAGAAACAAACTCACTTTACTATGCAGAAAGCTCTCAAAGGCCATGTATCTTTGGTCAGATCCATTATAACAGAAGCTGTAACTCCAATTGATACTTTAAGTGATTCCAAACTGCCCAACAGTGGTGTCCTGCTTCTGGCAGTTTTGATCAGTTCCAAACTGGAGAAGAGTTATTAGTTTAATAAATTTTGTTCAGCCAGAAGCCAAATATTCTTGAAAACAGCTTTTGAGAAATAATCATGATATTCTTCTGCTGGGTTTTTTATTTTTCAGTGTATTGCCCTAAGCATTCTTTGTATTTTCTAGAAGTAATGGCTCCATGTTAGAGATTCTCCAAAGACAAACAAGAGATTTTAAGCTTGCCTTATACCCTTTACAGCAACTGCCACAATTCAAGTGCATCTGAAACCTCCCTCACTCATGTTATAGACACTCTTCCCAAGTAGGCCAGAGACTTGCTTTTTCACCAGGGTTAAAGCTTCACATTCATTAGGTACCATGACCTCAACCTCGGCTGTACAGTATGCCCTTGACAGAAGCCTTCCTCCACCCAGGACATCCGGTGTTCCTCTGAAGGCAGAGCCTCACAACCTTGCCAGGATTATTCTGCTTGAATAATTCATCACATCCTACTGCCAGTGGTGTTTGCTGTTTGGGGACCTAGTTCTTTAAAATTTCTTCGTAACATAGGCACTCAGTATATGAAATAACAGGCAGTAGCGCATCTGACCACTACTAAACCATAAAATTTTCCTTTAAATTTTTGTTAAGTTCAACTCTTTCAGGCACAAAATGGATTTTAGCACTGACTTCAGCTGCTTACCCCCTGCAAATTTGCTTTTCAGTGCACAATGCAGCTAGTTTCAGCATTTTTCCCAGCACATAATACTTTCAGAAATAGTCTCTTTGCCATGGTATCTTTCCAGTTCTTCAGAGTACACCTGAGTTTGCAACTTTCCAAATGTTGCTTCCTTAGTTGTTGCATCTTTTATAACCAATCACACTCAGTCAGTCCTTCAGGACATTCTGGAGTATGCCTTCACCCCATTATTGTGCCACTGCAACACATTTCCCCCTTCTAATGCGCAACACCTTGGTCAGCTGCCTACAGGCTCACCAACCACATCTTTTCCTCCTCAAGGAAACACTGTATTTTCTAGAAGCTGTTGTTACATAGTTTAGAAATGTCTCCTTCCCTGTATCCGTTTGAATGTGTTCCTTCTCACAAAAGTTTCTGTGGCAACTGAAAAAAACACTCAACAGATTTCTTTTTTTAATCTGAAGCTTTGGTAGAAGTAATACTGGACACAAAAGGAAGAGTTCAAAGTAAAAAGGCTTTTCATACACATATCACAGCTATGGATTTCTTATGATCCTCTCCGCTGCCGTAGTGCTCTTTTTTCATTATTGTATTCCATGGGCTGCCATCAGTTGCCAGTCTTGGGTTAGGTTCAGCTGTGAGAAGTTTGGAACACTAGTCTTGAAATAATTAATTTGTAACCAGAGATTTCACTTATCCCAGCTGCAGGCTGTACTGTGCAACTCCCCATTTCTCTTTTTTAAATAATTTTGCAGACATTTCAAATTCTAAATCCCAAATTTGCTACTGTTGGCTAAATTATTCATTAATGTTATGCATTAAAGTCTTCTTCAGTGACTACTACTGGCTTCTCAAAACTTCCCTCTTGATAAAACTACAAATGATTACAACAATCATTTTGATATTTGTTACCTGGTTAGCATTAGATTTATTCTTCCTTGTAGTCATCTCAATGCCAAAGTAGTCAGTACAGTTCTTCATTGCCACAGATCTTTACCCATTAACCTCGCTAGAAAGCACCATAAAAATGACATTTCACAATATAAACCAGGTGCCATGTATATGACTGTATTCCACGTGGAAAAAAAACCCCAGTAATTTCATTATTTTAAACTAGTTTGAGAAAATGCCTACAATTTTGCAGTAAATAGAATAATATAATTAAGCTCCCTTTCAGTATGAAAAGTGAATTTTTCATACTTCTGTTTGGAGCTGCTTGTCTCTATATCAGATCCACATAAGAATGGATCATCCAAAGGCTTCCTAGACACATACATGAAAACTTGTTTTTAACTGCCTGTGTTATATGGTACAACATGTTCAACAGACATCAACATCAGAACCAAAATGACAATGCAGATTACCATCATTCTACCTCAGCCACAGAAATTATATATAGAGGCCAAAGCTAAACACCTGGGACTCCAGGAAGTGTTTTAGCTACTTGAGCTCACCACATGCCCAGTGTGCCCCTTCAGTGACTGTCTCTGCCACAGAACTTTTGAATGAAAGTGTTCATAAAGTGCAAAAGTGGGAAGCAGGAGACGAGTCAGGTACCCAGAAATTTCACTGAGAAGTTAAACGAAACACTTGCAAAAAAAGTTAACAAATTTTCCTTTTTTTTCCTGAAGAATGGATGCCTGAAAATTTCCCTTGCTTATAACAGATACCTGTTAATTCCATATGTCAGCTCAAAGTCCCCAGAGCATATCACATATTTGTTCATTTGCCTTCATTTCTCACTTTCTAGCTTGCTGTAACTGTAAGGGAAAAGGTATATTACTGTTCATGAGATTGTCTACTTTATCCCCTCTCTTTAAAACTGGTTGTTAGTTCACCCATTAACACTAACTGCAGCAGCAGAGCTATCAGATGTGGAAAGCCAATTCTCTCACAAAACATTTAGAGCTTTATAGAGTAATAAGGCAGAAAGCAGCTAATGCAGCATGCAATGTGCTAGCAGAATCTGTGAAGCACTACAGCTTAGATAAACCCATTTGAACCTAATTCACCTTTTGCGTGATCTCAGTAAACATTTCAATCTACTAAATAAAGGTGTGTTGGTGAAGGGTGATTGCCTAAGTCAGAAAAGCCAAATTCTCAGTAGACATTGCAGCTGCATAAGCCTACAGAATTTAAACCACCTAAAAATGCAAACTTTTCATAAACTCTACATTGGTAAAAATCACAGAATTTTGAGATTGGAAGGGACCCCTAGAAGTAACTTGGTGCAACCCCTCTGCTCCAGTAGGGCCACTGTAAGTGTGTTGTACAGCTCCATTCCCAGACAGCTTTTAAATATCTCCAAGAATTGAGACTCCATGACTTCTCTTGGTAACCTGTACCAGTGCTCAGTCACCCTTCACAGTGAAAAGCACATTTCCTGAAATTAAGGAGAAACTTCCCGTGTTTCAGTTTGTGCCTGCTCACTATCGTCCTGTCACTGGGCACCACTGGAAATAGCCTGGCTCTGTCCTCTTTGCACAACCCCTTCAGGTATTTAGAGACATGAATGAGACCCCTGAGCTTTCTCTTTTCCAGGCTAAACAGTCCCAGCTTTCACAGCCTTCCCTCATAGGAGAGGTCCCTTCAACACCTTTGTGGCCCTTTAACTGAACTCTCCCCAGTAGTTCCATGTATGTTTTGTTCTGAGGAGCCCAGAATTGGACACAGCATCCAGCTTTAGTCTTGCCAGGGCTGAGTAGAGAAATTATCATCTTCACCAACCTGCTAGCAAGATGTTGTCTGACAAACACAGCCCAAGGTACCAATAGCCTTCTTTGCCACAGAGGTACATTTTTGGCTTGTGTTCAGGCTTCTTTCCAGCTGAGTGTCCGCCAGTATATACCAGTGAATGGTGGTGTTCCTCCCCAGAGGCAGGAATTTAAATTTCCTCAAATATGTGTGTATATATGTGTGTGCATCTGTGTGTGTGTGTATAGATATATATACACAGATATATAGATATAGATACAGATGTAGATATTTCCCTCTGTGATTTGCATCAAGGAATTGCAGATTTCTTCTACAAATGTTAATTTTCTCCTGTAGGGTAGCCGCAGGGAGTGTTTTAAGTAATAAATACTAATTGAGTTGAGAGTAGCTGCTATATCCAAACTACTTGAAAGGATGAAAGGCAGTTTCCCTCCTAAACAATCCAGAAATCACTCGGGATTGCAAGTCTACCGAAATTTCAAGCAGAAATGTACTAAAAGCCTTTAGAGGAGCCACATACTTGCAGTTCCCCAGGCAATGACAAATATACTTTGCCTTGGTTCTGAACCAAAAAAAAAAAATCTCAAAAAATATACTCAGTATAAAGACACTATTTCTAGTGCCAGAGCTATAGCTTTCCAAAGGATTCATCTGCTATATTGTTGTAGATGTTAGGTTAAAAGGGTGCCTTCAGTAGTTGAGTTCCTTTCTAGGCTGAAGACGCTATGCTGTTTTTTGTGTTGTCTCCAGTTCCCAGTTTACATATTCCCAATCTGAACAAGTCTTGCAAAATTAGCAGCAAAGGAAACATTATACTGATTTATTTTTCATTTCTCTTCCTTTCTGAGTTTCAAATTAAAAAGGTAAAAGAGCCTTCAAGAGACATATTGCTTCCCATGTATAGCTATTTTGACATTTAATACCAATTAAAATGTGACATTTTCTATATCACAATTTAATAACTGCAGTCCTTTAATGAGTGTAATTAATTAAGCCTCAGAACATCCCTGTGAAATAGCCAAGATTTATTATTTTACAGGTGGGTGAGCTGAAGCACAGAGAAGTTAGGACCAAGAAAAAAACAAGAAAAATCCTCAGTGCGAACTCACCACAATCATTCTTACACAAATGGTGTTAAGTTTACATTTCTTGATACTAGCAGCTTATTACTTTGCAAGATATTCAGAACTGTTTATTAATTTTGAACTGGAAGTGGTTTTGAATGGTCTGTTCAGCTCTCCCCATGCCCCCCAGCCTTACTTTTCTCCTTCCTTCAGAGTATATCATATAGCTTGAAAGTCTGTATTTTCAGCATCTGGAGATGCCAAATCTAGATGACTTATGAAAGTCATTAAAAAAATAATAAATCTCTGAAACTGGTTATGGCAGAGGACAGTGGATTAATCACCCTTACCTGTCACTTGTACAGTAGATTGGGGCATTATCATGACATAATTTAGCAGCAATAAATCTATACTATGGTTTATAAAACAAGCCACTGGATATTGGAAATAGGTAAAATAGTAAATATTGGCTAAATAGCACATAAAAAATTAGAACAGTAAAGCATGGCATAGTGGATATAGCTGCTAATAAACCATGTTTTTAAAAATCTGACAGCATTCTAGGGTAGAAGGATTTTTCATTTCTCCTTGTTTCCAAATTTTTCTTAGTTACATCTTCAGATAGGTGGCCTGATTTTTTAAAAACTGCTAGAACTCACAGACCCTCTTTGGGAGTGTTTCAGCGTGTGGCACCTATCTGAGGTTTGTGCCTGGCTTTTAAAGTCCTGGGTGTAGTTGTAGAATGTAACTGTAGACCTGTTAATGGTCGTGGGCGTTACGGCAGAAATAGTTGAGAACTCAGTAAAAGTCTGCATGATGCTCCATAGTGTGTCAAAAACATTTAAACAAAACAAAACTCTTATCAGGACATTTTTCAGGGACTGTTTTTTGACTTTTCTGTTTCCAAACCACAGAAGCCTTGAAGAGTTTGTCCGAAAATAGACTGTTGACATCACATGTCAGATTTCCAAAGTGATTGTCCAGGAGGTTTTTGTAAGAAAACTGTCCTCTGGAGAAAGAAATATTCTCAGTATAACTGGGCTAGCAATTTAAACTAAAAATGCTAATCAGAGGATTAGCAATGTCATATTCTGTAAAACAGACAAATTAATAGCATTCATTCACATGTGTGCCAATTTAATTTTTGAGTATGTTTTTCTCTTTTTTTTAAATTATTTTCCAATTTGTGTGGCACAGTATGTATGAGTCCATTTCAAAGATGTTTATCACAGCGTTTTGGCTTAAATCTCTAGATGGCTCTTTAGCACAGAGCAGAGTTCATTTACAGAGCAGTTTTAAAGTCTGCCACCACTCAGTGGGACAGGTGACCTATTTTACAGTAAGGCTTTTGTAAAAGTCTTACAATGCCATGTAGTCCTTTAGACTGTGATCTGGTTCTAAAGATCATCCTTTCTAAACTCCTTCTTTGTTGTGTACTTGTTTATTCAAGGGTTGAAGTTTATACTTTCAAGTAAGTAAGAGTTTAGTCAGCACAAGTATAAACCCAACACTTAGTTAAGACAAACATGCCCTAAATCAATTAAAACCCTTTGAAACCTCACTGTGAAGTGCTTTGTGGGTCTAGTTTTCCTTCTGGTAGACATGTGTTCATGAAGTGATATGTGTGTTCATGGTGAAGTGAACCATGTGCTAACACAAGGTTCTGATTTCCCACAAAGGGCCAGATAGTTTGCTTGTGTCACTGCTACAGACATGTGTCGGGGAAGAAGGCACAAAGCATCTTTCCAGTTCTTGTCCATATTATAAGTTTCTCTATAAACTGATCCTTCCATACCAGTCCCTGGACCAGAACCTACGTACTCATGGACCAGAACATAATTTGCTGAATCTCATACAGATGCAGTAGTAAGTATTACTCCCAAACAGACATAGCAGATCTTCTTTTTACTTATTTGTCTGTCTACAGGGATGCTTCATTACAGGTGGCTACATAACTCTTTTCTAATTCAAGCCTCCTTCCCTCATCCACACAGACACAGGATTTTAATCAGACTATTTGTGGTCTACTTACAGTGGATAAACAATAGAACAATATGGTCTTTCCTCAGTGGCTTGCTAAAGATACATGAGACAGGAAAACATAAAAACAGAACTCTCTTGTCATTAATTTCATCTACAAAACCCACAGAACTGTTCAGTTCAAATAATCTACTTCCATTTTTATGGTGTTCATCAAATATAAATATGTTTTCCTATCTTCTGCTGATCAAATCATGAAAATACTCAAGTCTACTCATCAAAAATGGACTCCAAGCCTGAGTTCACTGCCCTTGCCATGATTAGATGAGGTGATCTAGAAGGCTACAGAAACAAGCTGAGGTCATGCCGCTGTACCAAGGACTTTTCACAAAGTAACCCTACAGCAGCATGCCTTCCAACAGATCACCAGTGTCCTGGTGTATCTGCTGTCAACAGCAGAGCTGCACAGACCTGCCTGAGGGTCATGGGCACCCGGTTGCTCACCCTGCTTTCCAGACCACAAGTGGACTTCACCACCAGCTTATGATGCAAAAAGGTCATGCTGACCCATTATTTCTACAGTTCACCTTGTCTTCCTCCCAAAGAAAACTTATAGATTTGGGTAGATTAAAGCCACTGGCTGTTTGAATAGGTCCTCCGGCTGGGATGCCTGATATGCCAGGTCTAATGAGGGTACAGCAGAGAACATCTGCTCAACATAGGTTGGACCAGTGACAATAGAACACAAGAATGCAAAACTTCAGCCTGCTGACCATTAGAGCTCTGGAGATTAGTACTTGTTCATTCAGTGCCACCTGGAAGTCAACTGTGGGCCAGGTTGTGGACTCCATTGTATGTAAACATAATAATGTTTCCCAGTAAGATGATGCTGGAATTAGGAAGACATAAGAAGCAGGAAGGACTAGGTGTCTGAGCATGCATCACATAAACTTGACTTACGGCAAAACTAACAGAAATTAATTCTTATTTCACATTCAAGAGAAATTACTTGAAATATCCACTAAATAAACTAAATATCCACTACAGCTAACAATGACTGCTGAAATATGTTGAATATAGTGAAGAAAAGTGAGTAAGGAACATGTGACAGAAACCTCATTGTCTTGAATTCTATATTCTGATCTAGATTCTTGTGCAAGTGGAAAATAACTGCTACAAAGCACCCTTTTCATGCAGCATCTTCCAACTTCTGTGAAAAGTACCAGACTCATATAAGAAAGCTGAGCTTTAAAACATCTAACAGATTGTAGGATTTAGACTTGCCTTAGAGAGAGAAAAAAAGAAACAAAGCAGACATGCTAGCTAGAATGAACTGAAAAGTATAATGTTAGGAAACTATGAAAAAATATGTTGAAGTAACCCTCGTGCTTTAAAGGTCCAGCCTTGTGTCACTGATGGGGAGGAGAAATCCTTTGGCAATGTGATCTGTGAGTTTTCATGATCAGTGATGCTTTCAACAGGAAAAGATTACCTGAGTACCAAATAACTTGCTTTTCTTCTCTGTGGAAAGAGATCATGTTTCTTATAGATTCATTTCAAAATTAGTTAGGCTTGACCTGTCATTTCTGTGTAGGGTTACTTCTTCCTTCAGCTTCTAAAACACCTTATATTAAGTCCATTTTAAAAAAATTATATAACTTAACTTGACACAGCCTTTCATACTAGTCATTTCTGTAATCAGTAAGTTATTCCTATGGTAAATTAATATTTTTATATTTGCATAATAAAAGGCTAAAATGGAAAAACAGACTATCCTATAAGAGGAATTTGGAAGCAAAAGCAAAAGAAAAGGAATTCAGACAATTCTTAGGATCAAAAAAGATTTTTAAGAAATTTTAATCTTTGTAGTAACTCATCATTGCATGAATATCTCTGGCAAATATGTTTTTAATGTACTGAGAAAATGTTAAGCGTTTTCTTTATGTGTGATGCACTCATAAGAAGGCACATTTTTGGTATTTGAGGCATGTTTTAGGTTAAAATCCTAAACTGTGGTGAAACTGGTATGGTTTGCTGCTGCAGGGGGTGAAACATCATTTTACTCCAAAACAAAGCCTCTGCAAATACTGTCTTTGTAAACACATTCCCACAATTGAAAGTAATATGAAACTTTCCTCTGTAAAATAATGAGCATATTCCTGTAGTGTGTTCAAAACTAGTCAGTTCACAAGTGAACTTCATTATATAAAAGACATCAGTTTTACAAAGAAATGAAAACCAATTATGTGGTACACAATAAGCAAATAACAAAAACGGAAACAATTGCAGAAATTCAGGCCAATTGCTTCAAAATTCAGGTTGTCGGAATAGTAAAAGCAGTATGCACAGACTTTTTAATTTACCTGAAATACAGCAAAACAGACATCAAAAGCATATCTCTGAATTTAATATGATTCTCCTATTTTCTTTAAAGGTCCTTGTCAGACATAAGTCTGTACTCGTTAACATGTAAGTTCTTGTGAAAAAAACATTCAGAAAATTCTGCTGCTTTCACTTTGTAATATTACAGATTTTCTTGATGGGATCATTATTCAGTAATACTTGATATCTAATGAACTTGTACTAATGAGGGTATTTGAACCTTAGGGTGGGCTAATTAACCCTGCTCCAGCTGCAAAGTAGGAGGTTGAAAGTTTCATATGTATGAACAGAAATAGCAATTAAATGCCAAATTTTCTTAACTTGGTAGAGAAATAGAATCAATTTACTTAGCTTGCTAGAGAAATAGAATAGAAAGAAAACTCAGAAGAATGGTCAAGTGGCTGGCATGTATAATCACAGAATTTAGTGCTGAATTCTCCATTAACATCCCCAAAATAGTCTACCTATTTTGTATCTCTTCACAAGCATTTTCAAAATTAACTTATCATTGTAGGAGAAAAAAATTACATGTGGCCATTCCCAATGGAAAGCAGCAGCTTAGAGAGGGATTTTAGGTTTCTTTCATTAAGAAACCTAAAATCATTGATCCTTTCATTGATCCAGAGTAGCATCAAAAACTGATTTAGATTTCAGCATCTGCGAAATAGAGGAGTTGTCTTTATGAGATTGCCTACAGCTGATATTACCAATCATTAGAAATTAATGCATTTGTCAGAAAAGAGCATTGATTTCCAAAGGCAGTCAACACCTGCCCTTACCAATATTTTTGCGGAAAGGTAGTGTGGTGCTTTTCATTGCTTAAGGAGCTCTGTGAATCCCATGTTACTTTCTTATAACTTCCCGGGTTTGCTGCTGGCTGTATTACCTACATCTTTCCACTTCAGAGTATATGCAACAAACCTTCACAAAGTGTGTTAGACCTTTAGATTTCTAGCCCCACTGTGCTGATAATGGCTAAGATAATAAAGGTAAATATTTTGTTATCCATCAGAAATACTAACTCCTTTCAAGAAAAGGACCTGGACCCTCATACCACTGCATCTAAATTCAGCTAAGGAAACAAAGGAATGATGTGCTCAGTAGCACATGATTGAATGGCAACGGACAAAAGCTTAGTTCTAATTCAAGCTGAATATTCTTCCTGAGAGGACACTGCAATCAAAAAGTATCTGAGAAAATTAGTGTCAAAGTTCAGATGATCAAAAATTGTGTTCATACATATCTGAAGTATATATAGGAGTTTGTGAAGTTCTAACAGAGCAGTTCAATATTCTAAACTAACAGAATATAAAAATCAAGAGGCTCACAAACAAGACAATTCTTGTCTTACACTAACATCTTGATAGATTTACAATAAAGCTTCTGATTTTCCCCCATAATTTCTTCTTCCAGATTTTCCCAGGACTGAAATAAGATCTTTCTTCTTTTTTATCTGCAATACTGTCTTCCTCTTTCCCAGCAGGTCCACTGGCAATTTTACTTTCTCTTTGTCCCCATACAAATGTTGTATTGCCTTAACTACCACTCCCTCCTGTAGCCTTCTTTTGCAGTCTGATTGAAGAAGCTCTGTAAGCCTGGGCAAAAGCCAGGCTATCTGTTGACCTAACAGAAAGCAGTGTTTACAGAAAAATTCAAGAGGCAGGGTGCACTGTGTTCAGAATTTGCACAGGCACCAGTTTTATTTTGATTCCTTAGTGGCTTTACAGGATATGAGGACAGCCAGAAGCACCGTGGCTTGAATAGGAAGTATCTTATTTGTCATAGCCATACAAAACAGCCACATCAAAGTAAAAATGGATATTAAATATTTGCAAACAGATGAGAAATTAATGCAAACCCTGTCTAAGTCCATATGGCTTCTATTATGCTCCTTTATTGTAATATCAGTGTCTTCTGTTAGGGAAATGTTTCTTTTTTATTAAAGAAATGTGATATACCTTAGAGAAAAGAAAGGGAAATGAAGTAGTATTCTAAAATCAAATGTCAGATCTTCCTCTATCTAAGCTTTCAGATGATTACAAAAGGCTTAGCTAGAAGCCAATTCTTATGCCAAGATACACACTAAAGCATTCCTACAGACTTACTATTTGAGCTGCACTCTTATTCCTTTATACACCGTACATTGGCCAGAAAGAAATATTATTTGCGTACACCAGCTAAAGAAAATGCTCCTGTATTTGCAAATCACCTGTGCATCTCTATAAGCATGCAAATACAATATTGGATTCCCAACATTTCTTTGGTATACTACAAAGGTTGCATTCCTTTCCCCCTCATCCCTCAGTTTTCTTCATACTTGGGAATTCAACAAGAATATATAACAAAGAAAACACATCTGACTTTTAATAGCTGTTACTCAGAGTGACTCAAAGCTCTCACTATCATTTTCTTCTTTATTAATAAGAATTCAATCACAGTAAAATGTTCTAGATTAATTCTTCACGAGCTCCATTTCTGTCATTTTGTTGCTGAGACATGACAGCATCTCATGGCTAAAAAAAACGTAATTCTCTGTATTTATCCAAAACTCTTTAAGTAAAAAAGGAAAACAACATAGACACACAGAGGTGCTATTACTAGGATATTACAGGGTAAAATAAAGGAGGAGATTACCTCAGAAAACATCATATTTAAATGAAAGTAATTTCCAGGCTTACCTACACCCGAATGAAAGATTTTCCCCACCAGGTCAGATTTTCCCCACTCAACACATGCCTGTGAGAACTTTTCCTTCATCTGTAAGTGAAGAAGATTTAACAAATTGCAGAAGCCCTTTGATCTACGTGATTTTCTTGTGTACAGGTTTAAAGCTAAGCATTTCAGCCAAAAATTTCAAATATAAACTCAGTGGAGAAGAAAATTATTTTACAGATAATTAAAATACAGTTGAAACTTTTAATCATATGTTACCTTATGTTGTCACACATAATTCTACTTTAACATGCTTTTAAACAGTGAGGCATTCCCTGTTCAAAAACAAATCTTAAAATATAATGCAGGAATATATAAGAAGAATTTAAAAGTCAGTATCATCATGTAATATCATTAATAATCAGAATCAGCTCTAACAAAATTTTTAGTTCAATACGTGAGCTTTTTTGTATTTAATTTACACACATCATAGGGATTAGATGAGAGACAAGGGGCAAAAGTTGGAATGTGAGAAATACTGACTAAATTTAAGAATGAAAATTTCCCCTGTTAGGACAATGAAACACCACAACAGGTTGTCTGGAGAGGTTGTGGAGTTCCTATCCTTGGAGATATTCAAAATTCAGGTGCATGAGGCCCCAAGAAGCCTGATCTTCTCGGATATGCTGTGAGCTGGAGGAGGTTTTCTGGAGCTTCCCTCCACTTGCATGATTCTGTAATTCATATAAAAACTGGTAGGTGTACCTTAGAAGGAGGCTGAACACCCACACACTTTGAATCATTTAAGTGGAACTTTGGGGAGGGCTTTCACAACAGAAATACTTTTTAAAAAATTGCTCATTAATTCTTCTGACAATTTATGAATTTTGACCTCTCCAGTGTTAAAAAAATACTGTTTCAACAGCCTGATCTATTAATTTTTAAGATTGTATTTTTATAGTATACTCATCTATACTTAATTATTTAATAAAGTAGTTTAAAAAAAGCAAAACAAAACAAATATGAGGTGTCATTTGATTAAAAATATTTTCAAGGAACTTTCAGTAAGTATTTACTTTTGGGTGATCCAAAATTATTTTCATTTTCCATTTATCTGCTGACCTAACAAACCCCAAACACCTCATGCTTCCTTCTGATGCTGCTATTTCCTGATGCTCAAGTGACATATCTTATAGATAAGTATTCAGCTCTGTCATCTTCTTTTTCATCCCATTCCCCAACAAGGTTTCATCTTACAAAATAATTCCTTATAATTGATTTCCTAGTCTATGACTTTTTAGTATTGAATATAATCCCACTTCTATTGCCCCAGCGCTCAAGATGATAATTGTGATATTCTGATACTCTCTGATGACAGAAAAAATACAAGAGAAAATAAAAATTAGTCCCAAATCTCATCCTTTGAATATTTCTGCCTGTAATCTCCCTTGGCATGTTACATCTGTGTTCACCATATAGTACTGGCAGAGCCTCTTTAAACCAGAATCTTAACCATTCTACTGTTTTCTTTGGGTTTGGCTGGAGTGGAGTTAATTCTCTTCACAGTTGCACAGTATGGGGCTGTGTTTTGGGTTTGGGCTGGCCACAGTGTGGATCAGACAGGGATGTTCGGATTATTGCTGAGCAGTGCTTACAGAGAGGCAAGGCTGCCTCAGCTCTTCATACTGCACCACCAGTGAGGAGGCTGGGGATGCTCAAGGAGGGGGCACAGCCAGGACAGCAGACCCCAACTGACCCAAGGGATATTTCATTCCATGCCATGCCATGCTCAGCAGTAAACCAGGGCAGAAGTAGCCAGGGTGCCACTGCTGAGGCCCTGGCTGAGCAATGGTCAACTAGTGCTGAGCAATTGCTTTCATTTTCATTACTTGTCTTCCTTGGGTTTTATCTCTCTCTCCCTGTCTCTGTCTCTCTCTCTCTCTCTCCTTGTGATTTAGATTTTCACTATCATTTATTACTAATGTTGTTTTATTTCTATTAATAAACTGCTGGGAGAGGTGGGAGAGTAATCAAATGGCTGTGTGGTGCTTAGTTGCCAGCTGGGGTTAAACCATGACACTTCTTTTGTTCTAATTCCCATATTCTTCCATCTACATCGTGTAATCAAAGATGTTTTACTGAACATTAGATAGCCAAGGTCTGCCAGATTTCTTTTATCTAAGGAACCAGTCACAGAATAAACAAGCAGTGACATTGATCTACAGTTGCTAAGCATATGTTGCATTTTATTTCATCCAGCTGTTTCTAGTTTTGTCCCTTATGGTATTAAAACAACAACAACAAAAATAAAAACAAAACAAACAAACAAAAAAGCTCACACAATTTACATAATTCTTGAGATTCCTCTAAGCAAAACAAAACAAACTCCAGGGTAAAAGGAGTTATCAATTAACCTCAGACTCATATACAAATGGAACTTAATCTGAAACAGTGCATCCTTTTAAACATCCTCAACCTAAAAGTCAAGTGAGAGCAGCAGCAGCTGCCACATCCAAAATAAACAAACAAATCCCATGATAAATATGTACTAGCTAGTTGTGATACAGTTGACTTAGGTATAAAGTTCAAAGACTTGCTGGAGAATAGTCTACATCTAATATTATATTTAATAGATTCAGACCAAAAATAAACCACAATTAAGATGAGTCACTAAATAGAAAAGTCACTTGCAGTTAAACATTGTATAAGATTTCAATTTCTTCAAAGACTCAAAAACCAGTATCATAAAGTTGAAAAAGGCATATATCAAATGAAAAAATATAGTGTGCTATTTACAACCGAATGGGACTTGCTTAAAGATTTGATTAAAATTCTAATTAGTTTTGCACTTCATTGTGAAAATGTATGTAGAGAATAAGTTATTAAACCATAGAATGGCTTGGGTTGGAAGAGGCCTCAAAGGCCATCTAGTTCCATCACCCCTGAACTGGGTGGGAACACCTCTCACTAGGACAGGTTGCTAAAAAGCACCATCCAACCTTGCCTTGAACACTGCCAGAGATGAGGCATCAACAGCTTCTCTGGGCAACCTGTTCTACTGCCTCACCAGCCTCACAATAAATCATTTTTTTAATAATATCTAATCTAAACTTACTTTCTGTTTGAACCCGTTCTCCCTTAAGACTCCCTGTCACTACCTGTTTTTGTAAAAAGCCTCTCTCCAGCTTCGTAGTAGGCTCTCACCAGATACTGAAGACTGCAATTGCATCATCCCAGAGTATTCTTTTCTCCAAAATGATCAAATATACTGTTAGATGTTATGAAAAGTGATAGGATAATGAGTCCTTTGAGATCAGCAAGTAGTGCCATTCTGAGACTTCAATAAGAAAACACACATTATGATCTGGGATATAGAATCTCTTGCCATACACTAGTGAGCAGTCAGGTTAGAAATTTGCAGTTCTCAAGGAACTCTACGCCTTTTTCCATGTCTCTTGAGCATAAAGCACAATCCTGTATCCTATCCTGAAGTACAGAATTGTCCAGATTAGACATTCTGTATCCAGATTCATTCCTATGCCTGAGCCACAATCAGAAGAGACACTTGCCAGCTTAAAAGCATTATTTGTCTAGATTTTCCCATTAGACTTGTTTCTGAGAAGAGCTACTAGTCCTGCACTAACAGTACTGAGGCACTGATATCATCTTAACAAATCTCCCTGGGCAATTCTGGTCTTGGGTTGTTAATTTGGCTTTTGGATGGATACCTATCTATTAGAGAGAACTATGGTAGATCAGTGATTTTCTGCCATCTGTAAACAGATGGATTGAAATTACTTACTAATTGGGGTGAGGGACCTCAACACATGAAACATCAACCACCTGGGCCATAAAGTCATCCGCCATAGGATTGGAAAATCCTGGTGCTTCATAATGTCCATAGCTCTTGTAATGCCTAATGATGTCTTTGTAATATTTGCAGCTGGGAAGGATCCAAGTTTCAGTCTTTCTTTTGGCTGACAGTGTTGACACAGGCTTCAAACAAGGCAGTGATTAAATCTTAGATTTCTGACTGAAAACCCAATATTGCTTGAGCTGCATTTTAAACTAGTAGGTATTCTTTCACCTCTTATGTAAGCAATCCACTTATAATAGCAGACCACTGTCTTGCAAGCAAAGCCTTGCAATGGAATCATCTCAAACTGTCAATGTCTGTTTTAACACTTGTAAACATGATCCCAAATGTCTGGGGGTGTCTCAAATATATATATTTCACTACAAGCGTTAAGACTTAAATCTTGGATTTGTTGCTAGAACTGGATACTGTAACCATAGTGATTACCTTTCAGTTGCTAGACTGACTCTCCATGAAATGAAGAAGGAAAAGGCTTAGGAAGAGCTTTAAACAGTTCACCCAATACTGAACTGACACCTACTGCTGAATCTATGTTGATACTGTAGAAAATACATGTCTTTATGACAAGCAATCTGCAGACAGAATTTGAAGAAGGAATATGATTAAAAACTGGCTGAAATCAGGATTAAAGAACAGTAATTCTTCCTGTAAATACAAAAAGGGAGAAATAAAAATACTGTTCTCACACAGAACACTAATCTTTAACCTAACAGATATCCCCATCACAGAAAGGCTTTCCCCAAACATCAGGTTGGTGATATAGGAGAGGATATATGATAAGAAACAAGTGCTGGGCAGGGACTAAGCTCTCTTAAGTTGCACCCTTGGACTTGAGACATAAAAGCATTATCCATATCATAAAACTGTGGCAGCTACCATTGCAGCAGACCACATATGATACCTATTAAGCCCACTGAATTTCATTTTGCTACAGCCAAAACCAAGCTATTCTCCCATCCTGTCCTCTACACATTCTCAGTAGGATTACATTACCTATATACATATTTCTTGCAGAAGCCAAAGACAAAAGTCTAACTCATCTGCAGCTATTTCACTGCTCAATTCGCCAACATTTGTTTGTCTCTTTTATCACATCTGTAATCTAGGAGACATGCGAGAGTTAACGTTCATCTGGCTATCTTAGAACAAGAGGGCTGTCATGCTAAGACTTGGTGTCCATTTAAAGTCCTGTCTCCACTGTAACCAGCATCCAATACTGTGTAAAATGTACAAGAATTCTCCAACACAGAGAAGTGGAACAATCTCCCCACCAACATTATTTTCATTCTGACCCACAAAGGGGAAGTTATTTTACCTTGAACCATGCTAATTTATATTCCTCCCAAGATTTATTTACAACATACTTTCGTAAGCCTGTTTTTAACAAGTGCAAATTAGGTGTCACTTCCATCACTAAAAATAGCAAACTGAAAAGCATACCAGAAGAGTAATCTATTTCACTCAAATTATGGGACAAATTATTCCCTGTGACAACACTGGTGCATACTGGAGATTTATTTCTGGTATTGTGCTCTAGGGTTCAGAGTGGGTGGAAAAGGAGGCAGGACTATCTGCTTCTGGTGATCTGCTCACGCCAATTGTTAGGGCAAGGTGTTCATGTCCCAGACCCACTATCTGATTTTCTGTTCTTTTCCAAAAAAAAGTAGACTATTGCATCTAGAATGTGTGCTGTAGGGTATGTCAGGAAGTCAGTCTAGTGAAAGGAATGTACTAAGGTAAGAGCAAAGAAAGGCAGAGCTGTCCTTTGCTGTTTCCTAAACATTCTCCACTCCATTTATTAGCTCTATAATTATTGTCTGAGAAGAGTTGATCTTCAGGGAACAGATGTTTATACTATCCTGAGATACCTTAAGATGTTGTAATTAGCTGAAAGTGAGCAGGAGGATAAATTACTTTGTAGTTCAGTAAATTTATTACTATACCCTAACAGATCTAAAAGCCATTCCTGCTATAAATAAGCGAAAAACTACAAAGCCATTCTTATAAAACATATCCATCGGGAGAGTCCTGTGACTAGCCAGTATGTTTGTCTCTTAGCATTCAGTGTCTTCTGATGCAAACCCATTGGTTCTGTAACCATTTAATCAAGGTTTATGTGATTAAATAAGGCAAATAACAGGCAAAATATGGAAAATGTTAATTTTACTAAACCCATACTTGACTTCACCTACACCATATCATCAGGAACCTTAACTGAAGGCACTTGCCATATCCCTTCAAAGATTTTCTTGCTCCATGGCATGGTGTTGCATCCTACTTTGTGATGTAGCTTCACTTGTCTCATTACCTGTGAAGGCCTTAATTCTGATTAGAAGCCAACAGCCAGAGCTATTTTATCATACTGAAGATTTCCAGGATTCACCACCATTACCACAAAGAATAAAAACTTTCCCATCATCTGCACTGTTGCTCATACCAGGAACAATGGCACGACTTGGTCACCTCTGTTGTGCATCAAAACTTCCAAACAACTGATCTCCTGTCCCAGGAGTTCCCCTTGGTCTGTTTCTCACTATCATTCCCTTCTTGCCGCAGACTCTTCTTGTACACAGCAAGAGTGATATCTGTCCCATAATTTACTCTATAAGAGTGCTGCTTCACTGACACTGGGTTCTATTTGTGTCCACAAACACCTCATTTATCAACATTGTCTTCAGAAAAGCCAAGCCTTCTGGACCTCTACACTTCATACTGCCCTAATGACAGCACCTATGATTAGCTCTGCAAGAAGTCAAACCAGTCCTACAAAGAGCTGTAGGTGAGAAAATACCACACTTTAGCTTTGAACAAGTGTCACAGACCTAAGCTTCACAGTTCAGCCAGCTGCATGTAGAGCTTCTCTGGCTAAATAGAAGTCTATTTTAGTGGAAAATTAGTCTTACTACACAGTAGAGGCATTAGGAAAAAGAAACAGAAACCAGTCATATTTGTAGAAGGAGGAATAAGTGCATAGGAACAATGCCTGTTTCACTCACGAAAACACACTGAATTTCCATCCCTCTCTTGGACTGAAATTGTCTAATTTGCGAAACAGTGAAAACTTGCCAGTAACAAACAGCTGTTTGTTTGTTTCTAAATGGAAGATATTCATGAGGTATTTTAGTTGACACAGTTAAAGCTTTAAAATTACTCCAGAAATTAAAGCTTCAGAAGAAAATACTGCTTGGCCAACAACCCATGGATTTAAGATCCCTCAGCCCTTAATAGACCCTCTAGCATGTATCGTGTCAGTTGCAATAAATTCAGGACACACCAGAATTATGCCATCTGCATCATCAGGTGTGGGTCACTTAGATGTTTTAACTTTATCCTTTGTAGTGTGACACAGCTGTCTCTAAAAGCACCAAGGGAAGTGAAGCTGTGTACAAGAGAACTGCTGCGTGTACTTCTGCTGACTTTCAATATGGACCAAAAAACAAATCTTTCAGAAGCACAGAGACATGTAAAAAACCCCCAGACAACTCAACAAAACAACTCCATGCTTCTGCCAGCAAGGATCCATCTGTCCCTCTGAGAGGTCACCATACTGGACAAACTTGACAACAGCACCTCAACAGTCTGTAGCAGGCTGTAGCAAACTAGGGAAAGCTCAAGTGTCAAGAGTGGCTTTCCTTACTTTTTCAAATGTTATGGATGCTAATATTTTTTCCTTTTTTTTTCTTTTTTTTTCTTTTTTTGCCTTTTTTTCTTTTTCTTTTTCCTTTGTTTTTCTTCTTTCTTTTCCCCTCAAGTTAATAAGTGAGCAAACAGAGGCAAGGTAATACTGAAACAGTTGACTGACTGCTGAGCTCCTGTGGTATTTTAATACTGTGAAAACACTAATAAACTTACATAGCAAATATAAGAGAGCAGATAGGTCATTAGATGCCAACCCATGAGATGCTTGGGTGTCACAGTTATTTGAGAAAGGTAAGTGCAACCCTGGCAATAGATCTGAGCTGCTTCTGTCACTGACTTGAAGCTGTAGAACAGTTGTATGCAGCTACCAAACCCAGTCTCAGCTGTAGCCCCATGTCTGGTACACTCATTCTGCTTCACCCTGTCCTCCTCTGACTGGAAAACATGAAAATTGCCTTGACTGAGGATAGCAGAACGTGTGTCCTCTGATCTTTCACAAGATTGTTTAGGTTTTCCTGCCTCGTTTTGGGGATTGTAAATCCCACTTCAGAACTCTAGTTTCACAGCTGCTCTGAGCTGCTCTGCTGTGGCTTCCTCCTTCACTCTTAGTTTCCTTTTCTGGCCCAGAACCAATGCTTGGATTCCCGTTGTGGCGGAGACATTATCAAGGAATTTACCTACATAAAAAAACCACCATGAATAAGTAGTAATGACAAAGTTCATCTCTAACTTGGATTCCTTCCACTTCTGACTAGTTACTCAAATGTGTGCAGTCACACAGGAAGGGTTGGAAGTAACAATTGTGTTGGGCTTCAGTGAGGTGAAAGCCTTCTGAAACTTCAGTCTCAGAGAGAGATTTTACTGCCCTAAGCATTAAATAAAATTTATTTTGAGATTTTCTTTATTTATAAAGTCATTTACATGAACACATTTTCCCAGATTTTCAGTATATTGGCAACAATCCCAATTTTCTGCACTAAGCTACTCAATTCCTCAAATAATTACTAATCCCCAGTTCTCCTTAGTTGCATATTTTTCAGGAAAGAGAGCCTGCACCTCCATATCCTAATCAGTACTCAAGAGTATTAATCAGATGCTTTCCAACTGACTGATGAGTTATTTGCTCTTTCTTGTTGTTTTTTTTCTTCTCCTAAAATGTCTACACGTACTTTGCAGTATTTTGAAATGTTGGTTCCTGTGAGACTGGCAACAGCACTGCATTTGTAGGGTTTTAATCAGATTAATCCTATTAAATTGGCCAGTGCCATTAGCTATCCAATTGATTATGCTGTTAAAATAAAAATAAAACAAAGTCCTTTATTATCAACACTCTAAAAATACTCTGCATTCTGCTCTGAGGATTAAGTGTGAACAATACATGCATTTAAAGGCAAAGTGATTCCTTGCAAAAACCAAAAGCAAGTTTTCCACAGAGAGTCTACATCAGTGCTGTATACTCATCAACTGTGATGTTAGATTATCGTGTAAGCAGCTTAATAATATTTAAATTATGCAGCTCATGAGAAATCACATGAAGAGCTTTTCCTCAAGCTGCCTTTTGTAGAAACATCCCAGATGAAAAGTAACTATTTACAGCTTATTTGGTTTGCGGTGACCCCAAGATGACAGAATTCAGGATCTGGAGGACAGCTGAGACAGTGAGAAGTGGAGTTAGGACTCAGGACATCAGGACATAGAATTTGGCTTATTTGGGTGATTGCTAAAATTCCCCAGCAAGCAGTCATCGAGCAGAAAGAGATGAGGCTGAATTTTTAAGAGAAGCAGGAACAATCCACTGTGCCATGCAAGAAGGCCAGAATTTCACCAGCACAACTGCCAGGCTAAGACAGAAGCCTCTCCACGAACTAAAACACAGAAGGCAGCGTACAGGAGGAGGAAACAAGGCAACAGAACTGGCAAGAAAACTAAGCAAGAATTACTATTCAACTGGCTGAAAAGGAGAGAAAAATGGAGCTGCTCTCTTTGTGAGAAAACAGAAGCTGAATAACAGTTTATGAATTGGCAGCCAAACCAACATTGTTTGGACTTGTATTGTGGGTATCTACTACAGACATCCTGACCAGGAAGAAAATGCAGATAAGACTTTCTTCCAACAACTGGAAGTCTCCTGTCCACAGGTCCTGTTCCTCATGGGAGACTAACCACTGCTGTCTCTGCCAGAAGAATGATAGGGGAGGGCTCAGGAATTCTAGAAGACTTCTTGAACACACTGATGATAACTTCCTGGTAACTGGGAAGCTAACAAGAAAACATGATCTGCTAGACTTTGCAGTTACGAGAAGAAAAATTTGTCTGAGGTAAGGAAGTCAGAGGCAGCCTTAGTTGCAATGACTATGAAATAGTAGAATTCAGGAATCTCAGAGGAGAGAAGAACAACAAAAGGCAGGATCACAACCCTGGATTTCAGGAGAGCAGCTAAGACTGCCTCTGACTTTCATGTCTCAAATTCTCTTTCCATCCCAGTGAGACCCTTCCAACCAAAATGAGTCTTTGAATCTATGAAACATAAAAATATTGCTTCAAACCCTAGTTAGACCTGACAGTAAAGAGAGACAGGGCAACAAGAAAGGCTTCTCTGGTTACACTAACTGTAAAACAAAGTTGCACACCACATGGGTCAAAAGATAATTAGGAATTCACTGATAATCATTTGAAAATTGCTGCCTGCCCTGGTGAAAAACGTGTGTCATCGGGGAGATGTCTGGTGATATGAAAACCAACAAACATTATACCCATCTCTGGGTCCAGCCAGGAAACTCAGAATGCAGCAGATGGGAAACTCATGGTTAAGCAGCAGCTCAATACAAGCCATAAAGTGCACTTTTGTCATCTAAACTGTATACTAAGTGACACTGGCAAGGGTATGGGCAGCACAGAGGGAAATCATTACCTTCCCACATTCTGTAATGGTACAACTGCACTTTCAACAGTGTCTCCCATTTCTTTCCCGATACTGAGAAACTGAAAAGGATCTAGTGAGGGCTATCAATGTGGCCAGGGCCTTGAGAACATAACATACCAAGAGAGACATGGGAACTTGCCCTGCTTTCAGTTGGCAAGGAGAAAAGCCAAAGGAAAACCTCATGGCAGCCTTCAATGTCCTGAAGGGAAGATTGCAGTAAAACCGCTCTCAGTAGTGGCAGACAAAATAATGAAGGGTAGCAACTGCTACTTGCACATAGGGAGGGTCAGAGTAGATGCCAGGAAAGATTTCTCACCAAAAAGATAGTGGAGCACTGGAAGAGTCTGCCCACAGATGTTGTGAAATTCCCATTCTTGAGGGTCTTCAAGATTTGCTAGAGAAAGCGATATCTCAACCTGAGACAGGGTTGGTGACAGTCCTGCTTCTGACAGGAGCTTGGATTAGAAATTCCCAGAGGATTTTGCAACCAGCATGTCAATAGTCTTCCAGTACTGTGACAATGTTACTAATGTCTCTAGTGTTATCCACTCCAAGCTCAAAATACCTCTCCTTTGACTGTCATTATAAAGGAGAAGTCATGATGTTCCTCTATCCCTGGTTTCCAAATACAGCACAAAATGTGAGTATCAGTCTGACCTATGATTTATGGGTTACAATTTTGTAAAGCAGTCAGGGTGCCAAAAATATACAAGAAAAATATCTCTGGTCATGTAAGTCATCATAATGATGATTTTATAGAACACTATTCAATCATAAGCCTAATGAACAATGAAACAAAGTTCTCCTGAGCATTTACCAGGGGGGAAAAAAAGTAGTAGTCACATACAAAGATACAAAGCAACCAACCAAAACAAAACAAAACAAAAAAGGAAGAAAAAACCAAACCAAAAATACCCCCACACACCAAAAATACCCCCAGTAAGGTATACACAAGTTTAGAGAACTGGCAGCAGCTATGTAATTACTGTTTCTATTCCAAGTAGAGCTACTGACTCATCACACATCACTTGGACCTCCATCTGCTTCACTCGAAACTAAAGAGAATTGATATAGTAGAATGACAGCTGAGAACCAGGCAGGAGGAATCAAATAGATTTCAATCACCAGACCCATAGAAATAGAAATAACTCCTGCTCCTAAATGGGAAAAAAAAATATATACATATTAAGGTGTTAAAAAGAAAAAATTGGTTGCTGTTTATTATTTATGAAGTTGGCCCAACCTCATGCTAAGATATATGTATCTTCCCTCCTACATTGTTAAGCATCTTCTGGAGCCAAAGAATCTAGCTATGGTTGGCTGTCTTTACTTCTGATTTCTTGCTTTTAAATTTGGCTTAAGGTAAGGCCCTTCATAGCACCGAAATAAGGTTAGTGGGAATTTTCTTTTACTTCACATGATCAGCTAGTTCATCCTGTGACTCCAATTCATTTTCACATTGCTGATATTCACTTTCTTGTGTTTTCTTAAAATTTCCGTCCAGTTTCTATAAGATTTCTGGTACTGTTAGTGCTTATACTGTAGGGTTCAAGACAAAAGTCAACAAACCTCTCCCATCTGCTCCTAAGATTGCAATGAGTTCAGCTTTGCCAGCAGCACTGTGCACTGACACCACAAGGAATTCTACTGAGCTCTTAGCACTGTGTCATCCTCCTCAGACATTCAGTGCACTCCATAATTGTCTCATAGTTCACCCCTGCTGAGCTAGGTGGAAATTACAGAGGAAAAAAATAATCAAGTGCTTTAGAAACAACCATTGTTAGAAAACAGGCTGCTTTCTAATTATCTTGCTTATAGGTAGCAAGGGAAGGAATTAATTCTTCACCCTTCCACAATGCTTTTCCTTAATGGGAACTTGGAAGTGCTGCACCCTCCCTAGTATCTTTGGCTTAGTTGCTTTAGTCCTCACATCACGTCACAATCCATGTGATAAGCCCTCAGAGCTCATCTATGCCACTCAGTCATTCCTCTAGTCATTAGAGAGCCATCTCCATATAGTCCACACAAGAAGTACAGTTTCCACCCCAATTCCTAGTCCTACTCCTTTGTATTAATGCTTCATCTCCAAGCTAGATGAAATATTTTGGAATGTCAGTTAAAGCCTAAAATTTCTTTTCCTTGGAGTGCTTCCTCTACCTGTTTGCAGAGAGGATGAGGACAGCACTTTCTGAGTACAAGGTCACAGTCCTCAAAAATGTCATTCCACCATTTCCTTTCATGCCTGCATGTGAACAGACATGTTATTGTAAAACTCAGAGGAGAAGGATGCTAAAATATTCTGGATTTCAGCACAAAGCAGCATATACTACCTAGAATAACTTTCCACTCTAGTTGTCAATACTTTCCTACTAAAAGCAGTTGATTGATCATTCAAAGGATATGAATCATACCATGAACATGTTCTGATTCTTTTGTTGGCAACATAGCCACTTAAGACAAGTATTAAATTTGAATTGTGAAAAATGTTATGCTGGTGTATCTCACTGCTATCCCAGACACTGAGTTATGCAGCTGGAAGTTTGAGAATGGTATAGTAGTTTTACACATTTCTTAAAGGAGCTTCCAGCATGCAGTGAGGATAACAGTAAAGCATCTGTAAGCCTACTTTACCTGCTGCCTTACTTTACTGCTAAATTTTGGCAAGTTCACTTCTAATCAAAGTGATCCATATTAGTTTTAGTAACATCATCTCTCTTCTTCCTATACAAAGAGAAAATGGCACATTCAAGCCTTTCAGGTTAGCAAAGTTCAACTAAGAGTAATAGAAAGCAGCAAAGGAAAGGCAGTGGGTTATTGTTTTAAAGTTTAGAAAGCCATACTCTTCTCCTCAGGAGGCAAAACAGAACACACAAGATAAAGTTGGGATTTTACCCTCCTCTGTGTTAAATAATACAAAGCCAATGGAACACAACTATCATAACAACCTATCTAAATGCCAGAAGCATTTATTACTGCTTCTGCTAAGTCTTATTATTGAGACACTGAACAAAATGCAACAAAATACATAATTTATGGTTGCAACTGAGAAATGTTTCACTTTGCTTTTCCAGTAATGATTGGATGTAATTCTTATCCCATTGCAGTTCAGGGGACTTCTGCTTTGACTTCAAGGAGTAATACTGTGTCCCAATACAGTAATGCCTTCACTTCAAACATTATTACGAGTCTAGTTTTGTTCTTGGCTGTGCTTTGAGCAATAAAGTACATCATCATTACAGCTATATGGATTCCTGCTAGATCTTTGCTTCTTTCTGTAAGACCCAACTGTGATGCCACATACATAATTGTGAAGTTATGAACATCAACACTTTCCTGAAGGATTATCAGCACATTTGAACAACAAAAATGCAAGGCACGTTATTAATAACTGGAACTACCAACTGGATCAAACAAAATTTTAAAATCACAGAACTATTTAGGTTGGAAGAGGCCTCTGAGGTCACATTGTGCAACCTTTAACTGATCATCACCTTAAAAACCAGACCAAGGCACTAAGTGCCACCTCTGGTTGGTTCTTGACCACCTCCAGGGATGGTGACCCCACCACCTCACTGTGCAGTTCTTTCCAAAGTTTAACAACCCTTTCTGTGAAGAAATTCCTCCTGATGTCCAACCTGAACATCCCTGGTACAGCTTGAGACCATTTCTTCTTTCCATGTTGATTGTTGCCTGAGTGAAAAGACTGACTACTCCCTTTCAGGTAGTTGGAGAGAGAGAGATAAGGTCCCACAAAACCTCCTTTTTTCCAGATTAAATAACCCAAGTTCCCTCAGCTGCTCCTCATATGACTTACACCCCAGACCCTTCAACAGCTTTGTTGCTCTTCTCTGGAAACAATCCAGCACCTCAATGCCTTTCTTGTAGTGAGAGGCTTAAAACTGAGCACAGCACTCAAGGTGCAGCCTCACCAGTGCCAAGCACAGGAGGACAATCACTGCCCTGCTCCTGCTGCCCACACTATTGCTGATCCAGGCCAGGATGCCTTTGGCCTTCTTGGCCACCTGGGCACAGCTGGCTCATGTTCAGCTGCTGTCACCAGCACTCCCAGGTCCTTCTCAGCTGGGCCACTTTCCAACCACTCTGCCCCCAGCCTGCAGCACTGCATGGGGCTGTTTAACCAAAGCATAGGACCTGGCACTTGGCCTAACAAGACCTCACACACTGTTTTCTCCTACAGAAGTCTCACATCTATAAATGATCTGTAATTTTCTGGTGGAAAACATGATTTCTGTAAAACTGAAGTTTGCTGTGTGAAAATGTTGATCCTATTAAAGAACACCAAACAGCTTCTGTATGGAAAATAGAAGGGGTTTATCCTATTGTCCTGGAGTCCTAGCTTTCTCTTCCATTTTACCTGTCAAAAGTGTAGTTCACAAGAACCATGGCTTCCTGTGAACCAGACCAGAGAATATTGAATAATTTGAGTACGTGGTCCATCTCCCCTCTTTCCACTATTTTGGATAGAAGAGGAGAGAACTGGGTAACATATGTTGTGTCAATCTTCCTTGAAAACAACCACAGGAACACTGAGCTATGTCCTTAGAAAGAAAGGCAAGTATAATTGGTCAGTACTGTGCCCCTTAATTCCCTGGTTTCTTTGTTTGGCTGGACTGCAGACTTAATAAAGAGATGTAGTTCCCCTGACATTTTTTAAAAAGAACATGAGTAGAACCAGTATATTCTTCCTTAATTTCAGCTAAAGTCTTTTCCCCTAATTTCTGTGCAGTATCTGGAATTGAGCAACAGGGGCGTGCAAGAGGTAGGAGAGAACCAAAAACAGCCTGCAAAGAAACAAGCAGAAAAATCCCAACATAAAACACACACACAAATTCTAAACATAAACCCAGAATCCTACACCCAAAACTCCATATCATCATTTGTATCCTCTTACCATAAAATGGGTCATTTTCAGGTGAGGGTGTAGAGCTTCCCTTGGAGTTCCAAGATAGGACAATTAACTTGCTAACAGCTGCTTCTGATACATTAGTATTCTTGCAACATAGCAATGAGTACAATTTTTTTACAATTTGCAAGTTTAGCATTTGCCATTCTTTCAAAAATTTGCCTTTCCTATTTTTGTATCAGACAAACACGGAAAATACCCTTTCCCAATTAATAAGTTTGTAGTCACAGCGGGATTTACATGTGTTGCTTTTCTAAATTTATGGCATTATTGAAGTCAATATTCTGGTTATCACTCAATACTTAATTTTAAATTGTGATTTCAGTTATGTTTGTCTTGATTAAGTTATAATGTGTCTAAATTTCATTGTATCACTACACTTATTTTCTGTGAGGCTGCCAGATATTGCATTAGTGGATGGTTCCCGTGAATAAAATTTAAGATTATTTGGGTGTACAGTGTTCATCCCACAACTACCAATATACACTGCTTTCTGTTAGGACTATGACATTGGTGCACTTCATGTATTCATTTTGCTGCAAAGTGCTTTCATGTGCAAACTCATGTAGAGAGCTAATGTCTGATGTGGACCTAGAGCAGCTAAATATTCAAAAAATACTTGATTTGCTAACTTTTGCTAGTAACTGCATCCACATTATTCATTTTTAGCTCTTAAGAATTTCAGAGTGTGCTTTGATGTTCAGTTATTACTTAAATATATCACATTGTGCTAATGTACTGCTCAGATCATGAAATGATAACAGATCTTAGATTGAAGCCACCTTGGAAAAGAGAAAAACAAAAGGTCTTTTAGACCACCAAGCTGAACATTGCACATAAAAAGATTCTGTATTTTCTCCTTAATACATGAAATTTTGTAAAAGAAAAAAATTAGTACAGCAGACATGTGAACTCATCTTTTATTCCACCAGAATCCATAATTCAGCTGATAAACATGGTGAAATGCTAGTTCTGTGTCTCTCTGAAGGTTAGATTATAATATAGCAATGTATTCCACATTATATTCTACTGTGCTGAACTGGTCAATCACAGAGTAAAAATTACCAGCAACTCCAAATTCTTCAGTTATTTTAATGTATCCCTTCTGGTTTCAGAGATCCATAGGGGTTTAACAGGAAAGAAAAAAAATATATTATTGCCCTTACATTATCTATATATATTGCACAAAAAAAAAATTTAAAAAAAAAAACAGGAAAAAAAAAGGAATTAAAAAAGGAATTATTATTGTATGTTAACTCTTCAGTCTATAGTTCCTTACTGGAACTATAAATTGCTCATCTAGCCTCAAGTACAATATACTTCAAATGGACATTCATTTTCTTTACTGAGAAATTTATAATCCTCAAATGAACTGTGAGGCTTGGTGCCAGTATTTATCTATGAGGCTGCTTAAATTCAGATTACAAAATAGCTTTCAGTTTTGAGTAAAACAGATTAGTTTCTCTTACTCACATTTTCACAGAACCTCTCTTACCTAAGATGAGCATGTAAGTATTTGTCTTAGCAACGTGGTTCACCTTATTAAAGCTCAGATACAGATTTACTTATAAGTTATAGTACACATCTACATACACACATTACAAATTTGTGGTTTGATATAAAGAAATAAAAAATCTGCACAATTACTAAGAAAGAGAAAAAAACCAAAATTTGTCATGGAAAAAAATGGAAACTGGACCAGATACACATCAAAACAGCTTTATCATTGGTGTTCAAATATTTTCCAGTCTAAAGGTTCACTATGCTCTGAAAACGTAAGGAGGCCCTTTTGGAAAGCATTAACAGCACTATTAAATCTACTGAAATATGATTTTTTAGCAGAATTACAGATTTTTTAATTGTGAAAAGTACAGTTCAGGAAAAAAATGTAGTGTGTTTCTATAAAATGTGAATTGTTTTCAAAAACAAATCATTTGAAAGAACAGTCAGCTACAGAAACAGATTCTCTTTTTTAATTTTACATTGGGCCCTGCTTTTTAAACTCATGAATAGAATTTTTTAAATATGAAATTTAAATACAGTGTGATTTATTTTCATATCTAGACTGATGCTTGAGATCTTGGGAAGCTTTCATAAGAAGCTAAAAATTTCTGCAGCCAATTACCACTACAGATGTGACAGATTCAGAAATTATTCATATAGTCTAGAGCTTGAAAGCACAAAATCCCCAGCAAATTTTACAGGGTAGAAGACAAGTAGTCATTAAATCCTCACTTCACTCACACCACTGTACAATGTAAAAAATAATACAAGAACCTCCAAGATGGGGCTAGCCATATGGCTTGCCAGCATTTAATACTTTGCTGATGATGGATAAGAAGCATAAGGCTGTATTCTATTTAAAACAAAACAAAACAAAACAAAACAAAAACAAAAACAAAAAAAAAACACCTAGAAATCTTACAGCTATAAAATTTGGGTTATTATAGCCCAGCTATAATTTGCTTTTCACTAGAACAGTCTTTGACAATGCTTTTTAAAATATGAACTTACTGCAATAGGGACTCACAATCGTGACATCAGACTATTTTTCTTATTAAAATAATGAGTAATACCCCCACATACTGATGAATAGGAAAAAAATAGATAATTTGCTCAGTTTAGAAACACTGACATTCCTTTAAGATAAAGCTCAGATTTTTTTCCTCATTAACACTTGCTGGCTTGCCATGTACTTCTCCACAGTATAGCACAATTGCAGACAAGAGGATCACTCTCTCTACTGTGGTGTTGCCAACAGCAGCATTTTGTGTAAAGCACAGCTGGATGAAACAAAACTTTTTAACAGAATATGATGCTAAAAATAGCAACTCAACTTCTAGTAGTCATAACCAAGAGACAGAATTTCCTTTTCTTTCACTTGATCACATTCTTTAAGATCTGTTGTAGCTTACCATGGCTATTCTTCTCTTGGTTGAACTTTCAGAACCATTATATAGACACCACTCTCAATTGTTTGGTTTTCTGTAGGACAACGTAACAATTCCAGAAAAGCAGCCTTCAGGCCTAGCGAAAATATAAAGAAAAGCAAGAAGGAGAAAAGATAATTATGTATAATTGGAATTTCTCTTCCGTCAGTGCTGCAGGCTACATAGGCTCTGCTGGATCAGGCAGAAGATGTACAAGATACCAGGTGGCAGCACTGAGGCTTCAAATTTTAGCAGTCATCTATGAAAGCTTTTCTACTTAAAGAGATTTGAAATAGGGCAGGTTAGGAAACAGATGTCAGGAAACAGATGAAAACTGCACCAGAATAGTGGTGGGGGCTTATGGGGTATTTATGGTGTTGGGTGGGGATTTTGTTTTGTTCTTTCATGTTTTGTTTTTTTATGGTTGGTGTTTGTTTTGGTTTTTAGTTTTTGTTTTCTCTCATCCAATTCCCAACTGATCTTTATATACATGTAAGAGGAATTAAGGGCAAACTACTGTTTAAGTAATGCTTCTAACCTATTCAAGTTGTACGCTGAAAAACTTGCCTTCTTGGTGTTCGTGCTCCTCTGTACCCCTATTTAAATTAAATCACCTACTCAGCAAAGTGCAGTATATACCTCACTGCATTACTTTGTAGTTCCAAGCTTGACCAGCATGGTCTGAAAAGCAAAGATGTTCTGACCCCCTGCTAGGGAGCCAGTCCAGAAAAAAACGAACTCACCTTCAGTGCACAACCTCTTGTGTCTGTTGTGAGTAGCAACCAATTTGCAGGCCTGAAAATGGGCATATTTATGAAATCCTTGCAAATCTGGGGTCTGTGCTTACAGTGGATGTAATTGTCCTTCTGTATATAACCTCTGATCATCAATCATGATATTTTATCCATTAAAAAAAACCAAACCAAAACCCAAAAACTTTAAAAAAAAAACCTACTGGCCCAGGGAAAAGGAGAACAGTATTTTTATTAACAACTTTCACTGGTAAGTGTGTATAGTGCTGTTGGATGTGATATTTCAGGTAGAAAGTATTTTGGAAAGGTAACAACTCAGCTTTGATTTCGTGGCAATGATACAGTCTTATGAAGCCACTATAGATGAAGAGTGCAAATTGTATCAGACTCCTTTTATGCTGTTTCGTCAGAAATTAGAGTCCAGGCTAGGATTTGTGACAATGACAGAGGTTTTCTATCACATAAAAGAAAATCTTAGTCCTGAGCATTTTTTTCAGTAATAGCTACGATTTTGGTGCACTTCTAACATAAAAACGTTTGACAAAGTGACCTGTCACTTAAGAACAGGGCTGGGGGAGGAGATGAGGAAAAGAAAACTAATAGTCCACATACTGCTGTTCTAATCATCTTTTAAGAACTCCATGAGCTGCAAAGTACATGGGCTTTTCCACTTGAAAAAATTGACTACCTTTAAAATCACCAGTTTCCCAGAAAGACATATACAAGACAGTAAATCAGACCACAGGCTTTTAGAACAATTTCTTTTCAGACAAAACGAAAGCTGAAAGGCTGCATAAATGATATTTCACTGAAGTTATAACATGATAGCCAAAAAAAGATGTTGATTTTCTATACAGTAAAATCCAATTGGCAAAGACAGAAAGCACCACACTTCCCAGGCTGAGACGAGATCTAAAGTCATTACATCTGGCAACTCCAGCACAGGTGGAATGGGAAGTTACCCATAATGTTCTGAGGTTGTATTTGCTCTTTCTGAGGTGGGCTAGGCCCTTCTGATTGTGGGGTAATCTTTTAGGGTGAGGGGAGGGAATATCAGAAGTGGGGAATATCAGAAGAATATCCTCAGTGCTATGCAATGGTGTTTGGCTGAGCTCAGCTAAACACTGCTCTTTTCACATTAAAAAAAAAATTAGAAACCAAGTTTGATCCACAGACTGGAGACCAAAATGTGCTATCTATTCCCTCTGGGTCAAGAGATTTTGCAAGCCTGGTGTAGTCACTGCCACTGGTAAGTGTCAAGTTTGACACTAATATGAACAAGCCAAGACTCATGATTGTGCCAAATGGGGACAATGCCTCGATGATCCTTAAATTTCCTATTGCTACTGATATTTGGTTACTGAGATGCATCCAAAAATAACCTTCTGGTCAGTATGAAAAAGTCCTTCTTGTTTCTTCCCTAGGACTACACCCTGACCATGTACTTTCAGCAGTCCTGGAGGGATAAAAGGCTCTCGTATTCTGGAATACCTTTGAACTTAACTCTGGACAACAGAGTGGCTGACCAGCTTTGGGTGCCAGACACGTATTTCCAAAATGACAAGAAATCATTTGTCCATGGGGTGACAGTGAAAAACCGAATGATTCGACTCCATCCAGATGGGACAGTCCTTTATGGCCTACGGTATGTTGGGCATTTTAATCTGTCTGTGCTGGCAGAAGTGCCGGTAGAGCCAATGCCACTTTCCTATGCTGTTTTCCTGGTTTCTCACATATGAGTCAGCACATATTCCATTTAGTCGACCACAACACACCCAAGGTTTTCCCACAGGCAGTAACACTACCTTTAACAGCTACAGCCATAGCTAATGAAGCCTAATGACTTTTTCTTTCAGCTCTCCTGAGAGTATTAAAACTATTAAAGAGTTCTTTATTATGGTTCTCACCTGTTAATCAATCACAGCTTACACAAACACTTCCTTCCTTCTAAAATTTCTCCAGAAGCTCTTTAAGACAATGGGAATTTAATATTTGGAGTCATTTGAAGAAATGTGATATTTGGTAGAGAATACAAAGGAGATATTTGTAAATTTGCATAAATTACTTAAATATTATCTATATGCCTGAGTATAGGTTTTCTTTAATCTGCCTTGGTTTATGACTGCTTCTTCACTCCACAGCTGCTTCTTCATACAGTGCAAGCCATATTCACCCTTGTAGATAAATATCCTAAAGTTTGAACAGGCATGATCTAATGATAAGGTACAGAACTGTAAAATTAAAACTAAACCAAGTTATTTTTTATGTTGAGATTGCTGCAGAGCGTGAGTAGGCCTTTATCATACTATTTTGGAAGTTAAGGTAGCTTTGCTTGGAAATAATATTGCCTGAATGAAACAAACTTTGATTGTTGCTGTCATTCAACAGTGAAAATAATGTTTGGAGAATATAAACTTGAAAGCATAGTTCAGTTAATCAGAAAAGAAGTCACAGAGCATAAAACCTAACTGAAATACCTCAAAATTGTACCTAAGATAGAACTAGTAAAAAACCCCAAACTTCTGCAGCAATTCAAAATGAAAACAATATTCGGGAAAGTATAACTTAGAGCTTAGTGAAAATAGAATTTTAAAATTACATCTTAGCCTATAAAAACATAGCCTTTTAAAACACAACACTAACTATGCAAAGAAAGCTTTCCATGCATCAGTTCAAGCTTTTCAAGAAACAAAAAACTATTTTAAAACTATTATTTTGCTAGTTGTGAGTTTGCTTTAGAACTTGTGAGATTCCTGGGCACTGCATCAGTTGCCACCAACAACCACAGAAGCACTTTAATATTAATACAGCCAGATCTGTTCTGGTATGCAAAACTGCTGTTGTGAAAAAGAAAATAAGGGACCCATGAGGAATTAGCTGTTAGACCAAAGGCTGTCATTGTCATCTGCTAAACTTGAGCATTTGAAGAATACATCTTCTTCATTGCCCTCATGCATCCTACAGTTCCTTTCAGTCAAACTGACTGCTGCGGGACAGTTTTTAGGAGAGGACAGTTTGCTCTGGTCTGACAAATTTTCAAAATAGTTCTCCTTTTGTTTGGTTGGTTGTTTTTGTGGTGTATTTTTAAGGCCACGAGCTAAATTTATTTATATTCCAGAATTTGCACAGTGGCAAGAATGTGTGTTAGAGCCAAGCGCTTCCTCACAAGCAGTTGTATACCATGATAACCACACCTTGAAATGTATGCCATGGATGTGTCCCACACACATGCCAGTATCAGTAACAGCCTTCCACAGAAACAGCGAAAGAAGCTGGTGAACCTGCTACAAGCCCTATCACGTGTTTGATCCACAAAACAGCAGCACAGCTGAGAAGCTGTGACCTTGCCTGAGCATAAAGCCCATGCTCTTTCACTCACAGGTGCTCAGGCAAACCTCCATTGCAACAGCAAAGATGATCTTCTCAGCACTAGGTTGTTAGTTTGAATATGATTGAATAACCATTTACATTTCAATAGTTAAGCAGCAGTTCTGCAACCCTGCAACAGCTGCAGCTCTGCAAGTTAGTACCCTGTTCAATACCTCACTGCTTGTGTAGTGAAAACAACAAAACAAGGCAGAAAATCCCACACTAGTATAAAGGGTGCTCTACATTCCACTCACTTGCAGTCTGGTACTGTGCAATTCCCTTCTCCTCCCTCATCCTGCCTCATGCCCTTAATGCACACTGCCACAGGAGCAACCTCTGGCTCTCCCACGTTGCTGGGCGTCCCCCCCTCTCACCCCAGGGAAGGCAGCAGGGTCCCAGGGTGCAGCAAGGCCAAGTATTGCCAGATGGTCCCGTGTACACTGACAGCATTGCCACCACCAGCCACATGCAGGAAGAGATGCTGAGCTGTCAGGCCTTTTTCACAGCTCAAGCTGATGCATCATGTTTTCTCTAAGAAAAGACAGCTGTTTAGACATATCTGGTGAAGAGACTTTGGCCTGTAGCTGCAAGTTAAAACACAGCTAGTGTCCCCATTCCACAAGAAAGCTCTAACCAAAGACAAAAATAACAAATGAGCTGAAGAAAAAGTCAAGTTAAGATACATTAAAATTTTTTCATGCAACAGATGGCAGTTATTGCACTAAACCTGCATCTGTTACAAGTGGTCACTTTCCTCATGGTATTAATATGCTTCTGTCAGCCTATAGGTTACCTTTAACTCATGTAAGCGTTGTTTTTTTCATACCCTGGATGACATATATGCCTTGTAAGAAACAAAACATGAGAAAACACTGTAGAAAATATTTTTAGGTAAAATTCAGCACTGCCTGTTAGAAATTTGAGCACAGTTCCAAACTAGTCTCACAAGCAGAAAAGAAACTCTGCAGCATATTACCTTGATGAAGTGTCTGTGCAGTAGAGAGCATGAAGACAGTATCACCAAACCTATTACATGGGTTGTGACCTGCGAGTTTCATTTTCCTTGCTGAAGACAGAGCATTGGCCTAGCATGACTTGAACAAGAAAAACAACACCAATTATGCTGCAACCAGAGTCTGAGTTCCTCACAATTTAGTCAGGGCCTTTAACCGTATCTCAAGGATGATTTAAATGCTTTCTTTCCCTCATACCTCCTGTTCCCCAAACAGCTTTTCCATTTTCAGTCCAGAGTTAATGTTTCCATTCAGGCTTAGTTATGAAATTTTACTGGCTTCTTTAAACAGAAATTGGAACAATCATAACAGCACTAAATAACCTTTTTTCTTGCACCCATGTACACAGCAGTTTTTCATTGATGCAATGTTCAGTGCAATGTTCAGCTAAGCTGAGGAGAAATAAACCAAGGTTAACCATTTGGCTTTACAGGAGAATAAACAAGGGAAACACGCACATAATACACTGGAGTGGTTTTAGATCATGTAACAAAGCATTATCACTTCACTATGTCTCCATTATTGTATTATTTCTACAATAAACTCAACAATCCCTTTAGCTATTTTTGTCCAATAACTTTCAGCTACTCTGTCCCCACAGTTTAAAAAACGTGTGCTATAAACTTGTGCAGACAGAGAATACTCCTAAGCCTTCTGACCTCTAAAACTGTGCATTGTTGTTATTTCTCTTGCTTCAAAAGCCAGTTCTGCTAATTGTTCACAGTAGTAAAAAATGTGTAACAGTACTAACCAAATAACTCTTTTATCCTTTCACCCAAGAACTACACACACAAACAAACTTAACTCCATGGTAATATTTCCACTGAATTTCATCTCAAATATGCCAGGGAAGTTGAGTGTCATTGTTAATTATTATCTACCTGAAGACTGTGTTTCTTCAGTTTCTGTCAAGTACTCCCACCAGCAGCTATTACCATTTTCTGTGGTATAGCCACTTGCTTCCTAAAAGAAAGGGAAAAATCCCTTTGGGTCAAAGTGCAAATGCCAGCCTGGTGCTAGTACTGCTGGTAAAATACTGGATTATTCTTTTTTTTTTTTTCCTTACCCATTTTTAACAAGTGATTGGATGCCATTAGCTGTAACACTTCTGCACTAGCAGTGTCTCTGGTTACTTTTATTGCCTGTTCAAGCAAGATTCTCTAGAAATCTTTCCCAAAGCTCCAGAATCTTAAACCAATACATACTGTTGCTTCTTTTGCTTCTCCTTTCTCTGCCTTTCCTAAGTAAGATGCTAGACATGTAATATGTCTTTGATATATTTAGGGAACCATTAATAATTTATTGTACTGAATTCCATATTCAAATTCTTATGTCATGATGTCAGGAATGGAAGCTCTGATTTAAATCATCCTTTCCTAGTATTTAATGCCACCTCTTAATCCTTCTCAGATTTTCACTAACAGAAGAATGACACCGTATTGCTTTGGAGACATCTGTTCTTTTATCATGACATTGCCTTACAGTAAACAGCAGCAGAATTTCCTGTGTATTGGAAGGAGCATATCCTTCAGGGGAGTTAATTGTTGAGAAGTGTAACACACCATCAGTGACACCTTTGTAAAGACTTCTCTCTCCTGATATTCAGACACAAACCCACCTTTGATTAGAGCAATTCCTTATTTCAAGGCAGAGGGACTGAGCATATCATGACAAGGTGTGAAGAACTGGTTTGGGCATCTAAAACTTTTGGTTTCAAGGAGACCACACATTTTGCATCCAATCTGCTGCAGCAGAGGATGCCACTTTGCTAGGCAGTGATACAATTGCAAGAGGACAAGGGGAAGAATAATCTTTGTCTTCAACATAAGGATTTATTTCACCACTTCTTACACAAAGAAAGTTTTCTGCAAACACTGGCAGAAAACCAACCAATTCACAAACAAGAATTGATCCATTTAACATTGGATTTACTAACCATTAATTCATGCAATATCCACGGAAACATATCCTAGAGGTATAGTGCAAGAAAAGCCGTATTTAAATGTAGAATGTTTAGTTTTTAGTATGATCGTGAAACTCATTTAAGTGGAGAGTTACCTTTCTACTAACTCAATTTCGGCAATATAGTTGAGAGTGTTATTAAAGAAATTTGCTATACAGTTGTTTACATCTTTTATTGCAGTAAAATTTTAATTTTACAATTTGTGGATTGCTTTTGCTTTGCCATGATTTGGCACTGTGGAGTTTTGGCTTTCCTCTAAACACCTTCATGGATTTCCTTAAAGAGTCACTGAATCTTTTTGAGGACAGCCCATCATGGCAGCAAGTAGCAGATTTACACTGGTACTCAATAGATTGTCCTACTTGTGTTACTAAACAGGTGCAGCCAAAATAACAAACTGCAGTTCTTCTAAATGAGAAAAAGCTGTGTCATCTATATAGTGAAATAAAAAGCTACACTTTATTTCACTACAGAAAAAAATACAGAGCACTTATAAAGCAGTATTTTATTAGATGATAACTTTGGAAATCCTACAAAAAATATTTCTTCCACGCATCAATAGTGAAAGATGTAGCAGTGAGCACTTTAAGACTCACGAGAACCAATTTGGGACTCCCTTTGTATTTTTAACCCCTAAAAATACAAAGAACCTTGCAAATATAAATCAAGCAATTATTCATCATTTCTTCCACTTCCCAAAACTTTTCCATCTTGGAGGGTCAGTTTTCAGGATTCATGGGCAAATGAAGACATTGCTCAATGTACAGCTACTGGTTCTATACATCAGACAGAGGAGTTTATAAGTTATGAACAAAGGCTAATCTGACATCTCCCATGGATCATGGCACAGGCAGAAGGAACCTGGGAAAGTGTAAAGTCTTGGAACTTCTCAGGCCTGGGAAGTTTAACTCTGATGCTCTGATGCATGCTGCTGACATCTCTTTTAGCAGAGTGTCTCTAGCAACCTCTGAGAACATGGTCACAAGAGACTGCAAACGCAGCATTTTTCTTAGCCTTTAGATAGATGGATTTGTAAACTATGTGAGATAGTGTGATCAAATGGCTATATTGGAAGCATAAATATACTTCCAGTCCTTTTGCTGTTGTATTTGTGTAAATCAAGAACCTGGAAAATAAATCTGCTGTGGGAAACAATATTTTGAGGTTGATTAGCAAATATGAGGTGTTTCAAACTTGTTCTCAGGTTTGTTCCTAGGCCTTTTTACAAACAAAAGACTGCATATCTTAAGGCGAGCTATTTTTTATTTAAATGAGAGCTGATGTTTAGCAGGTTTTTAAAGGCCTAACCGTTGTCCAGTTAAATTACCCATATATCTTCAATGCTGCATTTATCAGTTTTAATATCTCCTGGCCAAGGGACAGAAAGAAAAATTGCACAGATTTTATTGTTAATGATTTAGTTCAAATAATATCTAACCCATTTCCTGTAATTTTCTTCTGTCAGAAGTCATCTGTGGAATACAACTTTGGAGTCCAATAAAAAAAATCTCAATTTCTATTTTATTAGTCCTGAACTATACTGCAAGAAATATTTCCATACCTGAATAAATGTTTCTGAAGACATACTTTTTACAAATCTCTGGTCAGATTTTCATGTGGAAAGTGGGGAAAGAATAAAATATTGTCAAATTATTTCCTAAGAAATATTGCATTGACCCCAGCTGACATAATTTCAAATACATTTGGCTACTGGCTTACTTGTCTTGTTACAATGTTCACAGCTGTTGAGTCACTGAAAGAAGTAAATGGAAAAGCTATAAAATTAGTACTTTAAAATTTTTGGCAGGATTCTAGAAAGGTATAGCAATATTTCATTTTCAAAATTATTTCTTTACATAAGAGTAATAATTCCATTCTTTATATAATTTGATAATACAGGGTATACATTTAACCCATCTACAGAGAATTACTAAAGTGCATAAGGATTCCAAGATGTCTATTGGGGATATTAGAGCTAAGCCTAAACTAGCACAAGACCTACATCAGCCAGATTTTTAAAACACCTAAGGCAAAAATTTCAGCTTTTCACCATCTACCTTTAGATGCAAGGAAAAGCAATTCCCACTGAAACACTTCAAGATGAGCCAAAAGAGTTCAGCAAGTAAAACCAGCTTTAAGTAAAAAGCTTAAAAAGCTTTTAAAAAAAGAGTAATTTAACTCAAATTCTAGAAAGTTTTAAAATACATGCTATCATCCAAGTGTGGGCACCAAGTGTGTATTAAGAGTGCTACAGATATCTGTGTTATGTGGGAGCCCCCTGCTGGGACTCTGTCGTGAGAAAACAAGGAAAGAGAAGGGTTTTGTCTTGAAGGTGTGTCACAGATGTTTCAGTAATATTTAATTATGCTATATATGGTATGTTAATGCAACCTTATTAAATTTCACATAAGCAAATCACTAAAAAGGAGAACTCTGCATAGCAGATGTGTATGCTTAGCATTAGTTAAATACTCAAAATGCTTTAAGATATTCCTTATTCTCAGAATTCATGGTGATGATTCAAATGGCCAGCCTATCTGCTAAATATAAGGAATTCAAACTGATGGATGATTATCATTAAAGAAGATATAAACAGGATTAGCTTTATTCAGTTTGATTAACACATAGATAAAAAGAAATCAGCCAAAAAACCCAAACAAACAAACACCTCAGACATTTCAGGACTGCAAGAAGAGTAAAATACCAAAAATAATCCTTGTCTTTCATGCAAGAATATTATTTTCATAGCACCACTTGATTTAACTTAAAAGATATAGAAAAGTTTTCAGGCACAAAATCCCCTCTTTAGGTGTAACCAAACCAACAAATTTCAGGCTAAGTACGTGTTAGAACAATTGCTGTAGCTCACAGATCATCAGTATTCTCTTTCCTGAAAAACTCATCAAAAATATTTCAACCCATACTGTAGTCACTCCCTCGTCCATTCTGCCAGGTATTCAGAGTTCTGTGTAATTAAACTGCCTGGGTTATAAACAGCAGCCCCTTCCACAAGTATTTTGTGCCCGTATAATTTCACTCTTGTGGTTGTGAATGATACAGACATAAGAATTAGTTTCTAGATTAATCTTTGAGGCTATTTTGTAGATTTCTCTATAAGCTGGAAATGTTTTCTCAATGGCAATAGAAGTTTCTATCTTTTGTGAGCATTGAGAAGATGGCTGTTTGATATATATGTATGAGCTTTCACTCACTAGGGATCTTTTATTCCATTTTTAATTCCTTTTTTCCTGTTATTTCCTAATGGCAAAATGTCAGGCTTATGTTTAAGATGCCAGTGAAAATATCAAAGCATTTTCTTGAGAAAAAAAATCAAAGGCCTGCATGCTTACAAGATTATAAGTAAATCTGCCTGAATACTGCACAATGCTGTTCAGGACATTTTGCTTTCATGGGGAATAGCTCAATCTTCTGCTATACTCAGTCACCTGTAGGAAATTTTATCAGTATAAGCAAATTATTTGCTAAATTGAAGAGCTATTAGCATACTCAGAGAGAAAGTCCTGGCCAAAGCAAATGGAGTTTAAAGATCAAAGGAAAAAACTTATCGCAGTTCTTCTCAGTATGCCAGATACACAGTTACTTAGTGTAAAGGCAACAATAAGTAAAATGTGTATGTAAATATCTTACTTTCCAAAGCGTCTTTAAATTAGATGCAGGAAGAAAGTATGAAACTAGTAGAAGATGCAATATATGAACTTTAAAATGTAACATTTCCAAACGCCTTTTTAAATCCTTCTCCTATAAAGGTTTCAAACTCCATCTTTCGATACAAAAATAAGGTGTCCCTTGAAGGAAAAGAAATCATTCTGTGAAACCACTGGACACTAAACCTTAGCAATAATACCAGACTTGAAAATAATAGCAAAAAGTTATACAGGATGATGAGTAGAGGGATGAGAGTTTCAAAACCCTACAGGATGACACAATGTCTTTCATACTTTTCTACATTTTTATTAGCTTATCTCAATGAAAGAATGCCCATGGAATTTATTATGACGTGCATCATCAAAACAGTTCAGGGAAGAACTTCTGAACAGTGGAATTCAACCGAAAGTGTGACACAGCAGTCAAGTAGCAATGCCTTACTGTATTTCCCTCTTGTCCTGTGAGAAGAAAAAGGGGGGGAAAAAAGAAAAAAAAAAGAAAAAAAAAAAAGAAAATTACCCAACTACCTCTTGGGTCTCAAGAAGCCATGCAACACAGAAAGGTTATGATGAAACAACACAAAGTGAGAATTTAACACCATAAACAACCTGTTTTTTATCTGAAAATTCTCCTTAACTACTCAAACAATATAAGCAGAAAAGTTGGTCTATTTTATAAGCTTCAGTCTTAATTCAGTATTCAAACATTATGGTAATGAGCATCTCTGTCAGCTAAGGAGCTTTTTAGTTGTTCTGTCCTTATGAACATTGCATGCATAAAGGCACAGTAGTGTTAGAGTGTATTGTACTGTGCTCTTAAAGCTAAATATAGAAGAAACAGGCACAACAATAGATACTGACTGTGAGGAATTACAAGTCAACAACTTGTAAAAATCAAATGCAGACATGTTGCTAGGAAGGAACAAAAGCCTTCAGAGTCTCAGCCTGCAGAATATTAAAGATCACAGAATCACAGAATATTTTGAGTTGGAAAGGACCCACAATGATCATCAAAGTCCAGCTCCTGGCTCTGCACAGGAAAGCTCCAAGAATCACACCACACCTGAGAGCACTGCCCAAATGCTTCTTGAACTCTGGCAGGCTTGGTGCTCTGAGATTACTCAAGACAGGGGGAGAAAGGTGAAAAGAAGGCCTGATACAGGTCAACACCAAAGCCTGAGCCAGGAAACTCTCAAAAATACGTAATTATCTGTCCTGATGCTTAAGGAGCTTAGGAAAACAAGCCTTGTCCTCATTCTACTCATGGCTTTGATACATAAAACGTGCTCATTTTCTTCTTTCTTTCATCAACGCTTTGATGCTCTCAGCTTGAAGAGCCAACAGAAGAGCCATCCCTACATTGTTCGCTTTTCACCATTCCGTGCAACCTTCCCAAACGTGCTCACACCACAATTCCAACACAGCTAACCCTCACAATCTTAGTGAAAAATCAAAGAGCTCTTTAGCCAGCCTTTCTCTTACAGTGCTGTAGATGCAGCTAAGTAATGTGCAAAAAATTGTTTGAAAAAGTACCAAGAGATTCCATTCATACCTTTTGTTGGATTTCAGATACGAAATCCTGCCAGCCCTATAAGTTGCTAAGTATTAAAAGTATGACTGCACTGCATAACAAGGCACAGAGTGGGCTGCCTGAACTAATTTTAGTACTTAGCTGGACCACTTACTCTCCTACTTTAACAGACCCATCTTTCTGGCTGCCCTGTATTTCATGCATTTGAAAAATATTCTGCCACAAGAAGAAATTAGAATGCCTAGTGGATTCTGAGTAGAACCAGAAAATCCTTTAATGAAACTTTTAAAGCCAATGTGCATGTTTTGAAACTGAAATTTTTAAAAAATTGATATCATGGGGATATCATGGGGAAAGCATTTATACATCTATATTATCTATGGAACATACACAATTCTTTATATTGTGAAATACATATTTTAATTCTCAATTAATATGTATTTAATTCCTGACACATTGTTTATAACAAATCTGTGTACTCTGTTGTTGAAGGATGTTCAAGTTGCAGAGATGTAGTGACAGATGTTGTGCACTCAACATGCTACTCACCTATATATCAGTCTGCTGGATCACTGGTGCACACAGCCCTTAATGAATATAAAAGAGCACCGTGTATCATTGTGTAAAAGAAAAATATATTTTTGATATAAAGAATATCTAAAACCAAATAAACCAGAATGAAGCGTCAACATTGGAGTAAGTTGTTCTTACCTCTCTAAATATAAATTGTTAAGCAAATAAATAAGCATATTCTAGTCTAGAATCACTTATGTTTTTTGTGTCTTCCCCATAAGAAGGGGAATAAATAAGCATGTTCTACTCTAGGACCACTTGCAATTTTTGTGTCTTTTTCTTCCCCATAAGACATTTTTTGGTATGCAGAGCTGCTACCCACCTTGTAAAACAGCTGCCACTACTGAAAGACAAAAACAGTGAAAATATTCCCCCCTCAAAAGATCCAGTTACAAAATATTCACCCCCTACCCATTTAAAGTTATCAATACTGCTTTAGTTAACAGACATTTCAGGATAAAAATATCTCATTGGCACAAACAACAATTTTCTTTTCAAACTTGTGAGCAACTCAGATGAAATCTGCATATGACTCATCAGTCTTGGCAGTCAGGAGAAACTAAATACTCTAAGTACAAATGAGCAACTCACTCTCTAAGGCTCACTCTCTTCCCTATCTTATGCAGGCCCAGCTGAAGAACTGGGTTAAAAGGACAAGCTCATATAAATAATTCATACAGAGAAGCCCACATATATGTGTATGTATATATATATAAAATCTCCTAATGCATGCTGTGCTGGTTTAAGGAGGTCTCTCCCAGACTCCTCCAAGTTAACCATCACCATTTCCCTACTAGAGATTACAGCTCTCTTATAGATGCTAATGAAGGTTGCTTTGGTGAACACTTCCTAATCCATTTCAGACCTTTGAAATAGTTACCACCTTCACCAATTTAACTTCCAATCAACAAAAATAGATTCACTAAGACAATTCAGAGTGTTGTCACCTCTAGTAACTCTGCTGGTAGACAATTGCTGGATTTTAGTTTTCATGGAAGGAGAAAATTAAGGATGAAAATTAGAAGATGGGAGTCCCTTTATGTAGTGCTGCTGCACCTGGGAAAGGAAATACTGCTTAACAAGGACAGAGAATTTGTTTCACCATCAATCAGTATTCTACACAAAAATCACATCATCATTCCTCCCAAGTCAAAAATGTGCGAAAAAGCAATCAAATATCTTTGTTCACACTTTACATTGCCAGCAGAACCAATATTTTCCAAAACCAAAAATCTTCTCACAGAAGTCCTAGTGCAAGGTTTTCATTTCACTTTAGTCACCACACATGGTAGATTAACTGCAACTTCTCCAGAGGCGCCCAAGTTTTCTCACATTACATGTATCAAGACATAATTGCCCTGCCAGCTTTGCTGACTGGAATTATTAGTTTTCATATTCAACTACCTGTCTGGAACAAATGAGGTATACTTACTGTCTGGACAGGATGGGAGAACATGGGTAAACAGTGAATACCAGAGACCTGAGGAAAACCCTCAGAACTCAATCACACTTTGTATTAAGAATTGCTTGACTGGTCTGTAAAGGCTTGATAATCTAAGAACTCTTTAAGTGACAAAAGCATATTTTAATGAGTATTAGGTCTTAGAGTCAGTTACAAACAAAGCAGTGTCATACCATAAGATGCCATTTACTGCTGCTCTCTTTCCTAGGTGATAAAGAAGCACAGCCATATAAAAACTACAGATTCAAGTGGGAGCCCTTTTTCCTTTGCCTCAGGGTTCTTTCTGCTTCTCAGTTTTCTTTCTGTTATTACAGGACCCCTATAGAAAATGCTGCCTTCCCCTCCCCTCTCTGTTGCACTCTTCTAGGAGCTATTGCAATTCCAAATGATGTTCAACATAAAGTCCTAAAAATCTCAAGTCAAAAATTTCTGCAATTCATTAGTTACTAACTCTCTCTTCTGTATACCTAAAAAAAGAAGCAGGGCTCACCTATCATCAGCAAAACTCCTAGCAGTTCACATCTTAAACAGATGTTTAGCCTGATCAGGCATCTGTTTCTCCCCTGCTCCCCACCCCCCCAAAAAAAAACCCAAACAAACAAACAAACAAACAAACAAAAAAAAAACAAGCAAACCAAACCAAGAAACCAAGCCAAACAAACAAACAAAAAAAAAACAACAGCAACAATAACAACAGACCACCAGAAGTGTGTCTGGTCCCTGAACCACCAGTTGTTTTGACCAAGCACATCCTGAAGTCTTCCCATCCAGGCTGCATATGGAAGATGTTGCCTTGTTTCTGCTTCTGCTGAAGAACAGGGGACAACTGAACATGTGCATGTCTTTCTTTCACACGCAATAAGTATACTGGTGTCTAATTCTGTTTTATTTTGAGATCAGCAACAACAGAACAACCAAAAGGTGACCATACCAGATGACACTAAGGTCACTGCTGCCATCTAGCAGACTTGTATTCTCTCCTGAACAGGGTGTTTCAGTCAGTGGATATTATCTGCACCTTTCCAGCATTTAGATGGAAATCTTCTTCCAGAAGATTTGCATAGAGACATTGAAAAAATTACAGATTTATCACATTTTTTTCTTTTTCCTTAATTCAAACCAGATTGAAAACCAGTTATCTGGCTTTATTTCTCTCTTGGAGCTTCCTTTATGCTAAGCGCCTCCCATCTGGCTCGCTCTTTTTCTTTTTATCTTGCAACGTACTTGCACTGTCAAACTAAATTACTATTTGCAGTAAATTTCAGCTCCAAATCTAAGGCACTTTTTATTGAAGTATCTTGTTTGCCCTGGTATGGTTATAGCCCTCTTGGGATTTATATTGTAAAATTTATTTTCATGGGTTTATAGCTGTGCAGTAAAAATTCTCATTGCACTAAAATTTGGCTTAGAAGTATCAAATGCAGAGCTTTTTTTTTCATATTTAAAAGGTTACACTGTAAAATTTTAGGGGTTTTTTTATTATTTCTTGATATTTACAAGCATCTTCATTCTTCCACCATTCATCTTCACTCTGCTCTGAACTATTTCTGATGTGCTACATTGAACAGAGTAAAGGTCTTACATAACCTTAAGGCAGATATGTACTTTTTAAAGATATTGATTTTAGAAGGTTCTAATTCAGTCAGAGCAACATGTTTTCTCAAAGACCTTTTGTCTCGCCACCTCTCTCCTCATCTCCTCCATGTATGAGCTCTCCCTTTCTTTCCCATTGCCTCCTATTGCCACTGCTCTGCTCCTCCTATTCCCAAGGCTCTCCCCTTGGGAAAAGCAGAAGCCAGCGAGTCAGTTTGTTTGCGTTTGGGGTCATTTCCCCACCCCATCCCCACTTTGTGATAGAACTATGCAGCTGTTTAAATATGTAACCATGTAGCTGTTCTCTGAAGCAGAGTTCTGGCAGCTGAAAGACTATTCATTAAGAGTTTAAGCAAAAAATGAATAATTTACTGACAATTACTTTGAGTGCCAAGGTAAATCGCCCAAGACAACTGAAATGTCATGTCCCCTTCCCCAAAATATTTTCATGTGCAGTACTCTACTGAAAGTTACGTATCTTTGAGATACTCCTATTTTGCATTGACTGTAGAAGTCAATGTTTTCTGTGAAAAAAATATAGGGGGAAAAAAAAGTGATCTACAGTTCCAGCAGCAAACCTTTTTAAATTGCCAAATGGGACATAAAATACAAAAGCACAGTGTTCCCACAAGCATTCAGTAACCCCTGCTTAACACACCTGATAATATCAATTTGCATTCAGAAGAGAGGTTAAAGGTGGGAATGATGCCATCAGCTTACATTTTACAACAAAAATCAGAGTAAGGGACAGAGAATTCTGCTGGAAGACATCACTTGCTGCAGGCAGTTCTTGGGCAGTATTGTCGTATAGATCACAACACCATTATCACAGGCATCTGAAAGCCTTCATCACAAAACCCTTAAGCTTCAAGTGCTATAAGAGATTTCTGAATCCAGAATATTTAAAGGAAGATCAGCAGTGAGGTTTTCCAGTAAACAACCCTTCATCATTCAAACAAACAAACCAACCAACCAACAACAAAAAAACTCAGCAAAGAAAGTAAATACAATGTACAAGAGAGGCAATGGGGGTGGTGGGGGGAAAGAATAAACAGTAAATGGATAACAGGTTTCAAATTCTCAGTCAGTTCAGTCTAGCAGAAGAGCATTTGACCATTGCCTACCTTTGTAGGCACAAAACAGATGTGATAAACTAATGCCTGGGTCATGTTAAAGAATACTAATTGAAGCACACTGAAGTGACCACAACAGCATTCTAGACACATGCTTACTCCAAACAACACATCCTGCATCAGACCTAGTAACTGTTTGGGCTTATAGACACAGTCACAAACCATTCTCTCTGTCCTCAGGGAATGTCACACTGTGCTCAGTGGCTTGCCCCTGGCTGAATGTATACCATGGGATTAGGCTCTGCTGCTGAGATAGACAGGGAACATTCTTTTTTAAGGATAGAGTTTTGACTTTTCCAGGGCTCCTGTCTCAGACAAAGCCCAGGCAGCTTACCAGCAATGAGCTGACCGTGGCAATTCACTGGTGGTGAATATTCCCACTTACATGGGAATAACTTGACAAAATTCATTGTGTAAGAGAGCTGCCTTCATCAGTTCTTCATCTGATATAGTGCTACTCAATTATCTTTAGGGCCCGACACTGAGCCCAGCTGAAGAACTGATTCAAGAACAATAGTCAATTCAGGCAAATTCTGCCTCATTTGTCTTGGCAGCTGTTGAGTTGATATAACCAGTGGGAAATAAGAATGGGATAAAGAGTGCCTCAGAGGACCTACAGGACAACATGGCAGCCCAGGCAGAGCTCAGTAGCTTTTGGGGAGAATATATGTGAACGGAAAGAGCAATAGCAGCAGTCATGTTTTCATTAAGTTGTTCTTTTTTTTAACATTCTTATTTCAAGCCAATGCAGTTGATTGATTTGACACCCTGCAGATTAACTTTTCATGCCTGTCTTTTGCTTGAAAACAGACATTTGTATTCACACCTCAGAGAAAACCCAATATTCCTCCTCTACATTTGACAAGTCTATTCACTCTCAGGAGTGTTACTAGCTACACAGGGAAAGACAAACCCAGAACGATTCCTCTGGGTCTCAGTACAAATCCATGACCATTTACTATGCTACAGCACTAGTCAGTGCTACTATTTCTTCTTCTAGTTTTTTCAATAGTTTGTTGAGGTCTTGTTGGGGGGTGTTGTCACTGACCACTGCAGCTCTTTTATCTTAAAAGCAATATTTCAGCCTTTGAAAGACATTGCAAAATTTCACCATGTGTCCTTTTCTGGCTGCAGCTATACTAGCTCAAGACCTTGATACCAAAGGCAAGCAATGATACTGCTGAGCTGCTCACATTTCATTCAAGATTCAGTGTGAGCAGCTAAAGGGACAAAGATGAAGGAGAGGCAAATCAAGCAAACACTGACAAGTTCAGGATATTGATAAAATGCAATAGAAAGCCCATAGTCTGACCCATTTTTCCCTGCCCAATCTTTGTGTGACTTAAGTACAACAGCTCACTTCACCCAATATTATAAAGGTCTTTGAGCTGTGTATTTCTCTTTACACATCTTCCTCAAGGTCCTTTTTATTTTGCCATGATTATTCAACTCTACTATTTCTCTGAGCAAGATTAAAAGGAAATGTGTGTTGCACTTTTTAAGCTAAATCATACAAAAGCTTTCCTTATAAACTTGAGTGTTATTTCAAAGTGTACAGTCTACAGCAGTGACCTAGCATTTGACAGCTTGTCACCCTAGAGTCACAAATATATGTCTTACTGGGAAAATTAGCTAAACTATAGTAGTTTCCCAATTTTTTTTTAAAAAAAAAAAAAAGAAATTCACATGCTAATGTACTCATATCTAAAACTAAGGATCCAATATTGCAAATTTTGGCTTAAGAACCAGTATTGCTCAGGACCCAGTATTGTGAATTTTCTCTCAGCTTCTAATGAGATCTATGAAAGCATTATTATTTAATCACCTTTTGGCCCTTGCCAATTTTACTACTACTCATAACTCCTTTTTATAACAGAATTTAATAGACTTTAACGAAACTTGACCAGACAAACAACACACAGATTGTTGAACACAGATTTCCCAAGTGCACACAACATTATATAAAATACCCAATACCAAACCAATAATGCTGATGCTCAATGTACACCCTACAAGTAAACTGTCCCAGGCAGTAGAAGTTGGGCATGTTTGCAAGTGCAGAGATGACATTTCTCCCAGGGTCAAGCACTCAGACTGTGTTTGGAAATTTATGGTGTCAGCAGATATAATAACTGTAAACCTTTGTACATGGCCTGGAGAGAAAAAATTGAAGATTAAATGTACTTTTTTTTTACAGCCTTCCTCTATTCCTTCAATAACTCTCCTTACAAGACATTCCCACTCAATCTTAAACATCAAGATTTCTCCAGGTTTCAGAAAAATTAAACCAGTTACACCAGGGATACAGATCTGGGTTCTGATGTTCCTAGGGGACTAAGTTCCCTCATACCAGTGAAGTTAAATTAACATTGATGTAATAAAAGCAATTTTTTACTTGGAATATGAAAGTCTATCTCCAGCATGTACTAGAGCCCTAGCACTGCAATGGTTAAGAGAAGCATGGCTATTCTATATTTGATTTGAAATTTCATTTAGCTTTTAAGGAAAAAAAATTAGTCCATCCCAGTTCATATCTTCATGTACATTTATAATTTATGCTCTGTTGACTGACAGAAAAAGAACAAACATATTAAAATTTGATACCTGACTTCCAAATGAAGGAAACATTTCACAATAGAATTTGCATTGTTTAGCTCTCATCATCTTCACATTTAATTATTATTGCTGTCTTAAATATTGCGTCTGTTTCTTGTCCAAGAATTGAGGATCAGCTTTTTGACAGCATATTGAGGAAATTAAGTACTGAACGATAAATCCATTTCCTGTATTCATTCTGAACTTACTTTAACTGCTCACTGATGATTTAACTCAAAATACTAAGTTTTAACATTTGTTCCTACAAAACCTGCTGCTCTGCAGGGGAATCTCTGACAGTATTACTTAAAGAAGTCAGTTTGGCAAATAATGGACATTAGTGGGGTTTTTCCATACAATTTTATTTTTAGCAAAAAATAACTTGACTATACAGTAGGAATATGATAATCAGAGAGTAAGGCATCAAAGTAAAAGCTAAGCAGTGGATCAAATAACTTGAACTCCAAGCCACAATTTCAAAAACTTAAATCAGTTGATTTTGCTTTTATGCAAATACTATTTATCTTGCCTGTTGGCAGTTCCAACTTCATTCCATCTCAAAATGTCTGAGTACTGACATGAATGAAATTAAGCAGCATAATGAAATATCTCCACCTAACTGCTTGTCTTCTTTGCATAATCCCATTTTTAGCATTTGTATCCAAATGATTCTAAAGAATGTAAGGACAGTAGAATAAAAGACACTGTACAAACAAAATAAATTAGCCCCAACACCCAAACTTAAAATGTATTTTAAGAATGGAAAGCCTGGAAGAAACATATCCTACTTTGCAATATAAATAGTTCTGCTTCAAGTATAGGATTAATTCTCCACTTAAACATTTACAGAGCCTCATGATATTCTGCCATTGCCACAAACTGCTTGTGCTGAGGGCCTTTCAGGTCTAATCCTCTTCAACACAGATTTATTGCAGCTTTGCCCAATCTTCATAGTATGGCACTATCCTTCCTGCCATTACAAGCCTGTATTCTGCATTTGAATGTCTTTATTTTTAAGCTTCTGTTGCATGTGCAAGCCATCAGTTACTCTCTCCACCCAGAGAGAGTGCACAACTAATTAGTCTGGGATTTATTTATTCTATTTATAATAAAATATTTGATTTTTTTTCATCAAGACAGCAATTATTATGATTGCATCTGGGTTTAATTTATCTGCTTAAATAAGTTTTGTGGTTACCAAGAGCATAATGCCATTAACAATTTTACACAGCTGAGCTCTATCAGAAGTGAGAAACATGGCTGAAAGGCAAATTTATGAACTACAGGTAATGAAGGTTGCTGAATCCTGAAGCACTCCTGCAATTACATGGAGCTATCTTGAAATAAACCTAAGATTCCCAATAAAGTTTAAGCACCTCCAGCTTTAGGAGGGACCATATTGTGTTGGCGGGCTGGTGGAGAAGACAATACAGTTGTCAGAATCACAATGTCAGGGGAAAAGATTATGTAGAATATTTAAATTTCAAATAGAAACAATTGCATTAATTACTACTGCACTATCAATTGCACTGATGATATAAAGAACAGCTAATTGCTGTTGCTTATGTAACTTATGTAAAATATGCAAATCTGCAGAAGATACCCTGCCATTAGGAATTACTGGTCACTCAAACTCTGGTTATCACAAATGAGTGGTTAGGATGACTCAAAATCACTGTCAAATATATTAGCAAAAGCAGGTTTAATATAAATTTGTACAACTTCACAAAGTGCTATGAAAAGGTTTACTCTGTTACTTACTACACAGATGAAGCATACGAATGAATATCAGTTTAGAATCAATTAAGGATGATTTGCACAGAGATCAGGAAGAAAAAAGTGTAAGGGTGCAGAAGAATGTGCATGACTTACTGTAGATCCAAGACAGCAACTTTCATCCTATACTGGCTATAGTGTTTTTCAATCACTTCACACGCACACAAACATCTACAGACACGTGTGTGTCTAAATAAATTTACAAAGATATGCCTGTTAAAAATTACCTTCAAATGCAATTAAATACTAATTTTAAATTCCTTGTCATTTCTCTGTGAGTGAGACTTGAGCCTTGAGGAGGGAGTGGGGGTCAGCACAGATCCCACCATGAGTTTTCAGTGGCAGTCCTGCAAGTATAGCAAAGCTCTGAGAGGTGCCCCTCTAAGAGAGAGGTGCATCCACTGCAATCCAGAAGAGTCCAAAGAGTCCAAAGTTCTTAGAACAGCTGCTTAGAGGATCACAAAATGTTTGGCTTTAGTCATTAGTGAGTTTCTGTCCTGGCTGTAATCCAAGCTGGTAATTACTGGAGGTCTTAAAAAGGTCAGTAACCATGGTACTGTTCCATTCAGGCTACAATTCAGGTAAATAATGTTCCAAGGCTATCAGAGGATGACTGATTATCTCTTGTTCACCTCCTTGGGGAGGCAGCAGAAGTCCCTGGTACAGAGAGTGCCACCCCCACCTTAGCTATACAAGAATTTCTGGCACGGTCAAGGTACACTTCACCACTCGACTCATTGCTCAAAAGCCAAGGCCCAGTGGGAGTTCCTGAGATCACAGAGCAGCCTGAGGAGGTAGCAAGGGCACTGCTGCCTCGCCACAGTGGTTTAGAAAACAGTCTGGTTGATACAGATGAACTAAAGTACCATAAAGGCTGATTTATTAATTGGGAACAAAACATTTCCCTACGAAACCTTCATTAAAAAGCATTTAACTGTGACTAATGTTAGCATATTGTTATGTGTGATCTTAAGTGTTATTAAGCAGGTGTCTGACAAATTAGTGTCTTCTCACTGCCTGTCAGTAAGGTGTAATTGATACATGGCTAATCTAAATGAGGTCCTACGGCAGCTGAAGACCTTTTTTATGGCAAATGCCCGTTAAGACACATGCATTTCTATTTAAAGTGACAAAATCAGCCTGAAAAAAAGCATAAATGTACCATTTTCATGGTAGTTTACACAGTATTCCAGAGTAGTTTTATGGACTGCTTCTTATTACAGCCCTTGCTAGATGTTCCTTATACTAAATATGACAGATGGATTTTGTAGACTTAGGAAATTTTGAAGCATGTCACGCTAATAAAGCATGTGGCATTTTTTTCTCTTTTAAATTCTGTCAGTTCAGTGACAGCAAGGATAATCACCCCAATATAGCATGTAAATGAACTTGACTTTCAGCACTTCAAAAGTAAAATCTCAAGAGGTGTTTCTCTGATATTCATTAACATGGAACTGGAACAACAGGACCAAAGCCAGATCAAGAAAAGAGGTTATCTGCCTTTATCTGGTGTAAATCATTGGAAGGAGAAGGAGAGAGACCAATAAAATTAGAAGCCAAGTTTGCCCATTCACAACTCCAAAAGTTTTGTAAGCATTTTAAGAACCCATCTAACAGAAAAAAAAAAAAAGCAAATGAAGATGATAACTCACTTTTGTGAGTTTGAAAACACTGATCTAATTGTCTTTCTCAAAGGGAGCTTTAAAATTTGACCCCCATCCTCATGAAGTCATTTAACCTTCCTCCCACACAGTCACAGACTTATCAGCAAATATTTTCTCAGATGTTCTTGTCATTTATGGTCTAACAAAGGAGAGGAACTGCCTTGCAAAAAGTCTTAAGCTATAGAGAATACCTTTAGGGACCAAATATCAACTCATATGCCCTGTAGAAGAGGTAAGGATCTGAAACACGCAGCCTGCAATCATAGTTACTATCAGTGTTCACGAAGTAACCACTGTACGATGTTATCTTTCACTGGTGTTTGATTGCCCCATGCCATTTTTAAGAAGTGGTGTACAATTATCATAGTTAATGATAAACTGATTATGAAAGCATAAAAATAATGAATAAGGTATTGTCAGGTATTCCACAACATGGAGGAAAATGCACAAAATGAAAACAGCAGAAAGTGACAACAAAATGGAAAAAGAAAGATATCAGCAGTAAGAGTTATAAATAAAACAATTTGCTAAACAATTTGAAGATGTCTCAATTAAGATCACTTAAAAAAAGATGTCCAAGTAGAAATCTCACTGCAAGTTCCTCAAAACACTGTATACTTTTACACATAAACTTTTGAGTCAAAATCCTTCTCTACAATATTCAGCATATGGTCTTATGCTTTATGCTGTAACTAGTATACTGTGCTGTATAAATTAATCATGCCTTACAAGCTCTATAAAGACTGCATGCCAGGAATCCAAGTGCATACCATTCTGTATTTAAATAAACAGAAAGCCAATTATAGAAAATTTTGCCATCTCAAACAAATAAAATGTGGTTTCAAGTCTTTTTTTTTTCACCCTCTTCTTACAGGATCACAACAACAGCTGCTTGCATGATGGATCTACGCAGATACCCTCTGGATGAACAAAACTGCACACTAGAAATTGAAAGTTGTAAGTTACCAGAGGGAAAGGGTTGGCCAAATGACAAGTGAAAAATGAACGACATTCACAGGTTAGGCAAAACAGGAGCAAGATGTTCAAACACTGTGGGTTCAGTGAGCTTGCACACTGAACATATTCAATCTATTTCTGTAATGCACAAACCAAGATGTGTTTCATTCACAATACTAATTGATCCAAGCTTTCAAAATCTCTTGTCAAGGAAGGGAGGAGGGTATTTTTTGAAGATTAGCTCAGAGGACAGCAATCAAGCACTGTACATCTTCAGTACCTAATCACTGCTGAACCTGGATCAATTACTTCACCTCAGCACATTCATCTCTAACATCAAGATTGACATCTGTCCCACCTGGTGGTGGCAGGATTGATCAATTGCTGTTACCAAATAATTTGGAGGTTATAAAAGGAAATAACTTGATCCTTCAGCACCAAGGGTAATGCAAGCTTTGTCATTGTCTTCCATGAGCATAGGAACACAGCGTGCACTTACAAATTTTTGTTATTGTCTCTTTATATTTTATGATGGTGTCTGTTATAGAAGTGCCCATGAAGGTTCTTGAAAAGAACTTTTATTATGCTGGCCATGTAGCTTCCCTTTCCAGTGTTTCCCATCACACTACTTCCCCCAGTCGCTTTCTGCTAGTTCAAACTTGGTCTGTTTCACAATCCACCACTTTACAGGACCTAAGAAGTTGCTTGTTAAGGTGCATGGTTGTCTTCCCATATTTGGGCTTTGCAATCCCCTGCCTTTTTTTGGCATAAAACAGTTTTCTTGCTTGCTGCTGCTTGGCTCATCTTCTGGCTTAAACTTATTAAGGCATGTAATAGATGCTTTTGGAGAATGAGCCAACTCTTGATTTTCAAAACAGAGTGCATAACACTTCTCCTCAGTCACTCTTCCACCTGATTAGCAGAGGAAACTGATATCTATACAATACCACAGCAACCAAAATGGATGATGATAGTGAAGTTGCCTTCATATTGAGCAGATACATAGTTTATTTGTTGGAAGGCAGTTGATTTGAAGCCTCCAGCTCAATCATGACTGAAGATGATGAAAGTATATAAGCATTTATCAGCTAGCATATACCAGCCCAAATAATGAAACTAGACTGACATTTTACTGGTTTATACCTCTTTTTTTCACAAGCTTTCACATAAATGAAGCTTTGTAGGGCTAAATGTTCAGTGAGAATGGATTTAATACTACCACTGAGACCTCATCAAGAATCAAAATTAGCATCAGATGGAATAAGCAATTAAAATGCTAACACAATCAGGGATGAGAGAATACCATGTCACTCATGTGGCCAGTCACACATGCCCAAAAGAAAATTGCTTTTCAGACCTTTTGAACACTTGTATGAATAATTCATGTCTCTAGATACATATATATATATCTTGATCTGTTAAGACTTGTTGAGCTGGTCACAATTTGCAACAGGTTAAAATTGGAGAGTGAATTACTTCTCACGAGTATTTAGGTCAGTTCTACTAACGAATGATTTTCCAAAAGCACAGATGTGCTTACCTGCTACTGGAAGCCCACAAGTAGTAGAAGTGTCAGGGGCATTGGTGTCTTTGACAATTGTCCACCTAAAATATACCTTCTAATGCACCACAGTTCTTCTCATCTGCATGCCTAAAGCTCTTGAAAATTATGGACCATGTGTCCTGGGGTGCCCTAAACCAGGACATCATATTTGGAAGAATAGAGTTCTGAAGGGCAAGCTGCCTGCTTCTTTCTTAGGCATTTGAGTACAATTAAGCCATTTGTCCAGAGTGCTCTGCACTCAGGAGTATCCACTAATCCCCTTGAGAGTAAAGAGGACAGAATGAAAAAGGGTGGGTAAAGAGGTGATAACCATGGCCACGCCTTCACTGCTCATGCCATGTGTATTAGGCACGTGGCATTTGCTTCCATGGCAGAACCAGTTTATAAGATTCCCACCCTCAAGCTCTCCTTCCAGCTCCTGCATCACCCTTCAGCTACCAAGCTTCTGTTCTCTTTCTATTGTGCCAGTATACAAATATCCACAGAGCTAGGTTGAAAATGAAACTGTTAATATTTTTTTGGTTGAAAAAAAATCTCTTTGATAGAAAGGCTTATTAAATACAATTTTGGGACAGATAGGAATTCAATAAATGCCAGGACAGAACTATTCCTTAAATAAAAGGGTCAGGGAAGGCAGTGCTGATGTCACTAAGCAAGTCTGTGCAATAGCAAGCAGCATTTCCCACCACTGGTCAGATACTGTGCAATATGTGCACTGTCAAGCCAGTTTCAAAGCACTGGAAAGTGGGCTTGTTCATTTTCATACTGTGCACAGTTACATGATTTAACCCATGTGGCACCAGCTTCCAGAGCAGTACTGTTGTACTGTGAGAGCTGCAGGATTTCCTTCATTCCTAAAGGTTGATAGGCACGTGGCTTCTCAGAGAGTCTCGGGGTGCTCCCCCTTTCCAAAACAAACAAGCTGGAGTTACATTTTCCCCTCTAAAATCTGAATGCTCCCCAGTGCACCCACAACAGCTGTGCAGCTGTGCAGCACTGCCACAGAACACCAATGCTGAAGCACACACAACCTGGCTCTCCTTTGAGTTCCCATGAGTTTTTAAGGGTGACTTACTCCTGCTGCAGAAGGAGCATGTTCCAGGGGCACCAGGAAGTCCCACAGATTAATTTGTCGAAGAATAGATGAACATAGCACTACTTGTGAGCAGAAAGGCAGTGAGTCATTTCACCTCGTAGGGATGCCGTGGTAAGTAGCCAAAGACAGTCCCTGAAAATCTAAAGTGATAAGAATTGTTCCTTAATAACTCTTAACAGTGAGTAATTTCAGGCATTGCAAATAGCAGCAAAACAGCTGTGTGACACAGGGATGGAAAAAGAGCACAAATGCTGCACTATTATCAAACCTCTCCAGCAGCACAGCAAAGGCACAGATAATGCATGCCTATAGTGAGCCAGCAGACTATTTTCGTTACAAAATTGTGTTTCCAGCCTTCCTAAAGCTATCTTACAGGTCTGTAAAAGCTATGTATGCATGGCTGACAACAAGAGAAATGTATACGTTTAGGAGGGGAGCATTTGGACTGCCTGTGTCCCTTCACACACATTTTTCACAGCCTTACCCAACCAGTTCCCCTTATTCCAAATTCTGCAGTGGAAGATGAGGAGACCATATCAGGCATTTTGCACCTGTTCCAGTGTCTAATACAATGATGGCCACTGGAAACTTCTGTGTACAGAATCAAGGGATTTTATAACTGGAACTGCTTCATCAGCAGAACTGGGATCTGTAACAATCCATTTCTCACAGATTGGCATATACTGGGAAAGAGGAGAATTAATACTTGGCTGGAGGTTACACAGACTGCTTGGCCCTCTCACATGAGCTCTGATGGATGTCAGCTTGGCAATTTAGGATGTTAAATCCCCCAGCTGTTAGTTCTGCTGTATCAGGTAGCCTTTGGCAAGGGCTACAACTGCTATGGCAGTTCAGAACCCAGTGCCTTGGCACAAGTCCACTGTTCCTGGCAGCAGCCACAACAGGCTCTGGACTGGCATGGGTGCAGACACACAGCTGATAAAGGAGCAAGCAGAAGGAGGAGGCAAACAACCAGGGAGAGTAGCATTAAAATGCTACAGTTATATCACCCAGAGATTGTCTGTTCAGAGGCTTCTGATTGCACACAGCTGCCCCACTCTAGCATCCTTCTTTAAAAGTGCTAACCTCACTGCACTACGTAGAGGGTGAGACAGAATACTGTTACTATTTCCATATTCTTTGTCCCTCTGAGGTTGCCAGTATCACAGTAACAGCAGGATCTTGTGGACTAAGCTTGCATCTGGCTTTCACTCATCAGAAGAAAATGTGTGCTGACAGCATCACTCTTACAATAAATTAAATCCCCCTTTGGGGTTTTATTTACAGCATCTCACAAACTCCAGTGAAATGTGTTTCACTGTCAGAGAAGGGGGAGGGCCCAGCTATGCTCCAGTTTGGTGAAGTTATTTACTTATAGGCAAGCTACTATATGTTTTACAACAAGTCTGAGCTGATTATCAAAACTGTCCCTTTGGACTCAAAAATCTGTGTCTCTATGACAACAGTTAATGCTGCAGCATGATTCAGGGATCAACACTGAACACTGAACTGTGCATCAGCCTTGTCAGCAGCATCCTTAGAAACCACTTGAATGGGTGAACTGAACAAGCCCACAGAAACCTGAACAGAGATACTTGGGGAAAAGAGGAAGATTTATTCAGTTGGCTACAGTATAAAAAATGGCAATTCTGTTTTGATTCCACTGTTTTTATGGTTGTCCCTTCTTCATATAGAAATAGATCTAACACTAAATATATGTAATGCTTCTATAAAAGTGCAACCAACTTAGAGGGATATTACAGTAAATCAATAAAATGCTCGAACGTCTACATAGTTTTTTTGCCATTAAAAAAAACTGAGTTCATACCTAAACATTCATTATCACCTTCGTTGGCACAGAGCCATCTGATGGAATGAGATTTGAACAGATTTATCACAGCTCTGTGCTTGAGACAAGATTGCATTGATCCAGGGTATGACTTCATTTGAACTACCAAAGATGTAAGAACCTACATTTCAAACAAATAGCGAATTTTTTTTAGAGATGAAAAGCCTGTCTTAAATCCAAGCTTTCCCATACAGCTTTTCCTTTGCCTGTCTGCAGGCACCAGATATCTAGTAATTTATTCCTGTCTGGCAATAAAAATTCACTAATGAATATTGCTGTTCTTATACCTGAGGCAGCAAGATCTTTGAGCTGGATCCACTTATGTATTTTCCCTAAAGTATCCAAAACCACTAAAAGGGCATTTGGTCTCATCCTGCTTCTCCCCAAGCATGTCAAATTGGTTCCACAGAAAACATAATTTCTCCCTTGTCAAAGGAGCTTGTTGCTCAGAGTATCCTGAAAACCAGTTGCAAGGCCCCTTCCCAATTAAGAAAATCCAGAAGGATGATGAACCCAGTAGCTTTTTTAAGAGTTTCTATTTCTGATGTTCCTAAAGAAGGCAGGCCCTCAGTGCCAGTTACTTAGGTTTTGTCACATCTGTAAATGAAGAGCTTCTCTCACTTACCCTCCTGCAAGACTGTCCCTGGTCCCCCATTAGACCTGTCAGCCATAAACCTCTTCTCTGGTATGTGTTGTTTTCCATGGGTCCTGTGAACCCTGGGTAAAAATACCCCTAATTTTCTCCACTTTGACTTGTCTCTGGTTGTTACAGCATAACACTGGGAATAAAAACTCTCTTCTGCTTCTGGCAAATTCTGTTAACTGTTCTGAAATATATACTCAGCTTTAAATTTCTTCCAAACTTGGTAGACTGAGAAGAGAGAGAGAGGTTCTGAAACTCAGATCATGCAAACAGTGCATCCTTCTGAGATGCAATGCAACGCAAACTATCTGAATGAAAAGGTCACAAGGGTTCCTGCCTGCCCATATTCATTTAATGTGCCAGCTATAAGTGATAGGATGTTCTCAGCATGTCATCCTACTGACAGCTTTCTCAGCTCACCATGTGCAGGTGGGTCTCCATCCATGCCTGCTGTACTCCCATTGCTGCCTGCACTATGACATGCACAAATCACCTTATTTCACAAAGACTCTGCCCCTGGATCAAATGTCATATTCAAGCTCCTACAAAGCCTGACAAAAGAATAGGCAACAGCAGGACACAGAGAAGCACATTTTATCAAAGCATACTCATAAAACAAGCAAGACAATACCATACATAACACTCCAGCAAGAGCAGGAATGGCGATCATCACAAAAGGCTGCCAAAGTTATCCCATATACTGCCCACTAGGATAGCAAAGTGACTACTCTCTGAGCAATACATTTTGCAATTTGAAATTCACTTTATAATTTCTTAAGGCATTTAGATAATAGACCCTAGGTTACTCCATATACCCTGTGCAGAATACACATACTGAGCTTGCATCATTGCAAACACACTCTCAGAAGGATCGCCCGTGGAGACACTGCGTGCACACAACAATCTGTGGATCCACATTCACTTCTGACATGCCATCCTTCTGAGCTGCACAGAACATGCTGGCAGCAAAACAGGAGAGGTTTTAAAGTTACAGCATGAGCATCCACAGCAGCAGATTTGAACATCACAGGAACAGAAAGACTAGCACAGAGCTGTGAAGCAGAGCAAGTTTTTTTTAGATACTTTGAGGGAAAGATTCACAAATAACTTGTTGATATTGAAACTGAGAAATTAGCCAAATAGGACTGCATGTTTCCTTTTTTTTTTTTTTTTCACATCAAAAGTTAAAATGTATTTTTGGCTCAGTTTATGTCATTCCTTACCACTCTTCTTTTAAGTCAACCACTGAGCTAAAATAATTCATTCTTCACAGCACACTAGTGTTAAGCCACAGTGACTGCTCTGTTTCCACACTTGGAAAGATTTCTTTCCCCAGAGGACTATAAATCAGTTATGTTACTTTCACAATGTATTTTTACACGGCACACAAATTTACAAGTTACTCAGATGCAGATAGTTTAGTCTATATGACTTTCCCATTTTATTTTCAAAAAGGTGGATAGCTTGTCTTTATGTGGATGCACAGATTTTAATAGCAAATATTTGACATTCAACAATTCCAGAACATGAACATATGAAATTAGCAAAGCTTAGTATGTCCTAAGCACTTTTCTATTACACACAGAGGAATGCAGAGTTATTTTCACCAACTGCTCTTCTTGTTTAGTGTCATCTCAGTAATCTCAGAGGTACCAATATGTGACCAAGGGTGTCCCCTCGTGACCACAGAGGACAGGAAAGCTGAAGCTGAGTCATTTCCCAGCACAGCCTCGTTAAGTCTCAGTCTTCAGCCTCTGAGATCCTTCAGGCCAGGGGAACAGCAAAAAGAAAAGCTTAGCTTGCTTTAGAAAAAGGTCTTCATTTAGAAGCAGCTGTGCTCTTAAATGAGTCTATATTTCTGCAGTCAGAGCTGAAGGAAAAATAATCTCTGCACCTGGTAATATAACAGTCTTGGAAGAGCTGGTATACTGCACTTTGAGACAGTTGTCCTCGAATGTTACAGCCATAAGTATCGTTTACATATTTCATTGTCTTCTGCCAAGGTGTGAATTGCTGTATAAAAGCAAAAACCCTAGAACAAATTGGAAGATTCAGGTACTCATAGATTTGCTTCAGTTTGTGAAAATGAAGCTTTTTCCCCAATGCATCTGTATGTACAGATATCATAAATCTTGAGAAATTATCTACTCAGTTCCTATGCCTTCTCTGTCTTGATTTATATGTATGGCTTCCTGACACTGCAGTAATACAAATAACAAAACACAATGCCTCAAATCTCAGTGTGGGGAGATGGCTTATCTGACCTGGGACAACATTAATATGAAGTAATTTTATTAAGTGAGCAGTATATTCACATGCAAATCCTCTGGCCCTCAGGAAACTTCTCTGCAAAACAGAGGACAGAATTGAGCCCTTCAGATAAAACTCTTAATGCTTCTTCCACGAGCTTTCTGCTACCACTTCTAACAGGTTTATTTCTTAATTCACCTTCCTCATAAACTTATAGCAACAAGCATTAAGTGCCAGAGTAGACTGTACAAAAAGGCATAGGTTGTTATGGGGAATCAACAGTGTGTGGAAATTTTCAAGAAGAAAACATTGAGCATTTCAGTTTCGTTTGAAGGCATCATTCATACAGATAAAATTTTTCATTTAATTTATATTTTTCTGGTGATTGGCAGCCCTCAATTAATCAGGCTTTCCTGGAAACAGCAGCACCAAGTTTCCCAGACCCCTAGCTCAGATGTCCCTAGCCATGAAGGAAATATCTGTGCAGAGGTGCACATTTGTCTCCCTCAGTCTTTCAAATACCTGTTGCCGTTGGAGTGCAAGCCTGGTTTTTAAAAGGGACAACTGTCCATTAGCATGTAGATGGAAACTGAATTAGACAATGACTCATTTCCCACAGGGCACTGGACCCCAGCATCAGGGCTACATAGCCATAGTGCTGATGTCGAGGGAAATAGAAAGACTGCAAAGTAGCTCTAATTACAGACCTGACCTGTAATCTGTCTGATTGAAGCAGCACCTAAAGGTTACTGGATTGCTACCCAGAACTGCTATCTCTTCCTGCAATTTCCTGGCAAGGTACAGTTCTGGCTAATACCCTTAGCTCAGAATATGTGGCCAATCTTCTGAGTAATCTATTTCCATTTTTATTCATTTATGTTCTGTAGACGCCTAGAGGCACAATTACAGGCTGGTTAAGGAATGGACTAGGAGCAGTCCTTAGGAGAAGAAGAGAAGGACTTGGGGGCTTTGGTTGATGGGAAGCTCAGCATGACCTGGCAATGTGCACTCCCAGCCCACAAAGCCAACAACTTCCTGGGCTGCACCAAAAGCTGCATGTCCAGCAGGTCAAGGGGTGTGGTTATATCCTTCAGTCTGCTCTAGTGAGACCCCACCTGCAGTGCTGTGTCCAGCCCTGAGGTCCTCAGCATAAGGACATGGACCTGCTAGAGTGAGTTCAGAGGAGGGCCACCAACAGGGACAGAGCACCTCTCCTAAGAAAGACTGAGAGAGTTGGAGGTGTTCAGCCTGAAGATTAGGAGACCAGGAAGACCACATCCAGTATCTAAAGAGTGCCAGCAAAAGAGCTGAATAGGGACTTCTCACAAGGGCATGTAATGACAAGACAAGGGGTAATGACTTCAAATTGAAAGACAGTAGGTTTAGATTAGATATTAGGAAAAGATTCTTTACTGTAAGGGTGGTGAGACACTGTCACAGGTGGCCCAGAGAAGGTGTGGATGCCCCACCCCTGGAAGTGTTCAAGACCAGGTTAGATGGAGCTTTGAGCAACCTGGTCTAGTGAAAGGTGTCCCTGCCCATGACAGGAGGGTTGGAACTTTGATTTCCTTCCAAATCAAACCTTTCTCTGTTTCCATGGTACTGTGATCACTAAATTACCTATGGAGAGTTCTTCCTGAGGGAAAAAACCCCACCTCAGTTTAAAAGTTATTTAAACTTTTACCATTTCTAATCCAAACCACACAGACCATGACTGTCTTATTTGTATTCACATTTAGGGTCAAAGAACCACAGAACCCGTACTTCAAATATTTCACACAATTACTTAGGTCAGGAATATGTATCAACAAGATTAGGCAGACAGGAAGCCATTCAGCATCTTTTGATTATAAGACCTTGGATCTTCTCTCTCCATGGAGCACCTGCCCCTCCATTACACTTTACATTAGTCCACTAAGGAGTCTGGGCTGCATGTCTGCCCCCCCCACCCCAAAACTGCAGATACTAAGAAGAAACTGTACATTAACCACCCCAAAATCCTGTTCCCTAACGTTAGCCTATGCTTTTAGCCACAGAAACCCCCTACTCATTCTTTGGTGCTTAAGGAAAAATGGCAATCATAGCACTACCTCAGGCACCTTGATGTCCAATGAGGCATTCATCTCCTTGGTGCAGGACTGCACTCCTCTCTGAACTCAGCCTGGTTTTCCCCAAGGGAACATGGTATTTTTCAGGCAAGAAATTTTTCTCAGCACAGTATATGAGTTCAGTAACATGCAATTATTTTGACAAAATCTGTACACAGAAAATGTGGAGTACATGTACAATATATGTGCATTGCCAAATTCCTCTCCATTATTTTTAATTTTGTCTGGATGGAATTTTTAATGCATCTCAATGTAACTTTAAATCTTTCTACGATTGTTCATGAATTTAAAATAGTTACATAGTTGGAACAGTGAGTGAGACCATGCTGGCAGCTAAACACCGAACAGCCACTCACTCACTCCCCTCTTCCCCCAGGGAGGAGGAGAATCAGAAAAGAAAGGGCAGACCACCATGAAAACTTCATTCTTACTATTTATATAAAAAGCCCAAATACAGTGGAGTTGTACTTGGTTCCACATTTACCTCTCTGAAAAACTTTATGCACTTTAATTAAATAATTAAAATTTTAAAAGGGTTTTCACTGTCTCAGGTGGGAACACAGTATTGCACAGAAATATGTGTACTTATATAAGACATGCTGGCATAAGTAAGAAGCACACAATGTCCTGATCCATCTCCAGTCTGAGTTCTGTGGAAAACGGAGACCCTTCTGCCTTAAAGAAGAGCAGGTTTTGTCCTGACACACTGGAGCACTAACCAGATGGACCTGGATTTCAAATGCCTTTTTCACCAAGTACAACAGCTGTATCTAAAGTTGGGTGAGTCTGCCTGGCAACAAAATGAGAGCACTTAGAAGCAGATCTTAATTAGTCAAATGAAAGAAGTGCTCAAGGGCAAGATGTGTTTACAATATGAGCAGACAAAACTCTGTGCCATGCAATATTGACTGAACTAAATTAATTGAATGCTAAGCAGCTGAACCTCTGTTGCTAATGTTTACATAATGTGCTTATAAATAGTGTTGCTCCCTTTTTAACTTTGTAAAGCAACTCAAGTCAGAAAAAAATACTTCTAGGATTATGGCTGTGACTGTGAGAGTCATCTATTGTACAGCAGCTCAAATGAGAAAAAAGAAAAAGAGGAAGGAAGAAACTGGTGGGGTTGAAAAGAGATTTGCATTGGACTTAAAAATTCTACATAAAATGAGTTCCTGAGACCATTGCAAGCAAGTTACCTTAGTCAGTATTGTGTGAAGGTGTGGAAGTATTTTGAGTTAGCAAACAAGGTGAAGGATTGCACGAGGCTTTCAGGAGAGGGCAGGTCGCTCTCAACATGTCAAGGTCTTTCATCGTGAGCACTCCCAGCCTGTGCTGCCAGGACTAAAGTAGAAACAATGTGTACTCTGCATTTTGCTGCTCCTGAAAATGGATATTTTCTTCCTCCTCATCAAACCAGAAGGGAATAAAGTTTAGAAGAAAAAAAAGAAAAGAGAGGAAAAAAGCAAGCAAACTTCTCCAGAGGTCAGGAGCTTTGGTTGACCTTTCTGCTGGTCGAGATATAGCTGGTAACCACTTGAGTGTCGATTCAAAAGAAGATTAAGAAAGGGAGAAGCAGAAAGATCAAAACAGATTCAGGAAAAAGGGATTTCAGAATGAAAGGCAGAGAAGATGGCTGGGATTTCTGACACTTGCTACTGGAAAGTAACAAATCCTCTCTTTCCAGCTCCAAGCTCTCAAGGACAGTCTGGTACCACCAGCAAGCGAAATGGCATGCAAGGCAAGGAGACTGGGTTAACCTTCTCATGCATAGCTGCTGCCCTGATCACTGTTGCCTAGGCTTTTTAGACAAGAACATGACAGTGTGACTTCAGAACTTTGGTGGTTTCAACCCCGCAAGAGAAGAAGATCCAGGCAATTGAGTGAGAAATGTGGAAGTGATTAAAAGAAATGTTCCTCAGCATATGTAACTACCAAAGTAACTAAAGTGCCATCTTAAAATATCATGCTTCAGAGCCACTCAAACTAACTTACAAGATGAGAAACTTGCTAAAAGTCTGTAGAAACTGATGTATAATGTGTATATCAGGGCTGACCTGTTGACAGCATTTGTGCACCTTGTACATATTGTATGTACCATTACACAAGTGTCTGCACTGCACTGGTCAAGAGAACACTGGTCGTGAAAACATACAGCTCACCTGATTTCTACAAAAATTTTAAAAACAATATATTATTGGTGGAAATTTTTAGACAATAGGTCATCAAAATTATTCAAGTCTAAATTTGAATCACTGTCACTGCTCACTAAACATTTGCATATAAGGGACTTCAGAGTTTTCAATATCTTAGCCTCTAAGCTACTCTGAGCAGGCTGCTTATTACTACACAAAATGTGTGGGCATGAACAAGAGTTTTTAATCACAGTTTGATTTACAGGAATTTCATGGAGATCTGTAGAGTCACAGGCTCTTAACATCAGGCTAAAAGGCATGACTCTGGTGATGAAAGGGAAGCGTTGTAAAGATGAAAGAAATGAGATGGGTGAATCAGGCTGCATTGGAACATGTCAGACCCCTGACTGTTGTACTGTCTTAGATCAAATGTCCTTCTTGCCCATCATCTTGTCTCTGAGAGTGGCCAGCAGAACATATCAATGAAGCTAGAACAGAGCCTAGGACACACGTGCTGATATTTCCTCAGTAAACACCTCCAGTAAGTGTTCTGCACTTTGCTGTATCCAGTCAGAAATAGCATCATATTTAACAACCTGGATAGATTTTATTTTGTGATTCTATGGCAGCTTTTGAACAAGCATAAACTCAGGACACTCATGTCAATGAGTGATTTCTGCAGTTTATCTGTATGCTGAATTTCCCTTTATTTCTTTCAAACTAGCCACTAGGCATATGATTTGTTGCTTTCTTGGTCTGAAAGTCTCATGGTCTGTAAATAATCATGCGCTCTTCAAGCTCACCATGCTAACTTAGGATCTTACAGACTGGTTTTATCCGCCACCTTACCTCCAGGCTAAAGAACTGTGACTCAGACAGGTCCTTTCTTCCCTGGAATCAAGTGTGTCCTTCATTGTAGCCAACTTAGGATTGCTATTTTGGGCAAAGAAAGGAAACTGCATGAAATAGCACAATGTGAATTGGAAAGTATATGGAAATACAAACAAAGAATTTTACATTTGCTTTCCTTTCCTAATAATTCTTTCTTTTTTTTTTTTAATAGCTAATGAGACTTAAATTCTTACTTGTGAATAGGACACAAAAAATACCAGCATGCTTTACAGGAAATACTCTTGCACATGAAAGCCATACTAGGTAAAACATACTGACATGTGTTTCTGATTATTCACTGCATTATATTTATTTTAGCCTTTAAGTTCCTTTGCTGCAACTGGCATAATCCAGTAGAAGGAGTCAAATTAACTGGTAAGGCATTTTCAATACAAGTTTGGCTACTTATCCAGAATCCTTCATTTCCCTCTGTTGAGACGGAGTGATACACAGAAGTCCTGCAGTGTTAGCCATTAAACAGATATTAAGCAAAACCAATTTCTCTCCCACAGGACTTTCAGGTTTGTACCAAGTCTCACTGGCAAAAAATGATAACAAGTAAAGCTGAACCAATAATAAAGGTACTTGCAAATTAAGGCAAGGTTATAATTCACTCTTTGAACTAGATTAGGATCATGCAAGAGTGACTTTATGCTGTAATAACGTTTATTTTTTCTTCTAATGGATAGGAAGTTATGTCTCCAACCAGGATGGAACAGATTGTCCCATACATAAAATTTATTTTTATTTTAGAAACCTTCTTAAATAGCTGAGAATGTTACTGTACTCCAGCAGTCTAACCAAGTTTTCATTTGGGCCAGTGTTGCTAAGCCTAATGCATATCCCCAGGGAAAACAAAAAATATTTCTCAGTGAAAAAAAAAGTACCTTACAGATGCAAATACACATGCAAACAAAGGGTGCAGGAAGCTTTTTCAAGCAATTCTATCACCTTACTGTTAACCAGTTACACTGATTTCCAAAACACATCTTCAGATGTGTGGTGCACCATTCACATGTCAGGTTTAAGTTTAAATTGTACAATACATTTACCACTGTATGGACTGCCTTGGTGGCGTGTGGAAGAAATGCATTATCTTCCTGTTTGAATACAATCATAGGAATAATAACAAGAAAAATATAATACATTTAGCAACAAAGAATAAGTTGTTATGAAAGGCACAATCTGGGAAGAATGGAAGAGGGTTGGGGTACAGCTTTGTGTCTTACCCGGGGCCAGCCAATTTGTGCACGCAGAATTGATGTAGTCTTTTGAAAAGCCCTATTTAGATCTGAGGGAAGAGACCTGGCTGCGGGGTGTTTCAGAGCTACCTGCCCCAGAGAATCAGAAGGGAAAAGGGATTCTGTTTGGACATCTCTGTTGAATTGGTAATGCCAGTGGAACCATGACTTGTATTTGTGAATGTAACAGAGATCCTCATTTATCCCAGAGATATTTGAGAAGATGTCAACAGCCTGCTGACATCCCATACACTGTTAAACTTGGCTATATCGCAATGTCAGCAACATTTCTAAAATGCTTTTTTTCTATGAACAGGGAGATTTTTATATAACCTATTTCTTGCCATGTGTGTATATAGTTACTTTTTAGATCTGTGGTACTTCTGACCAAGCACTCCCACTTGGACTCCCAGCTCTTGAGTTTAAAAAAAAAAAAAAAAGTTGTCAATTAAGTTTTAAGTGCTGTATTTTCATTTCTAGACAAATATTTTTTTAGGAAGCAGAAGTTTTATATCTTGAGCTAGGCAATTAAATGTGTTTTTTAGTGGTTTTGAAGATGGAAAAGAATCTAGCAAGAAAAAAAACGGCTTAAGTAGAACAGTATTTCTCAGGGACCATTATTAATTATATAACAAATAAATAAATAAAATTTTAGCGGTCCCTCATGATTTAGGTCAACACAACCAAACGCAGAATTCCTGGGAAAAAAAAATGTTTGATTAAAAGAGCTGGGCTGCTAGGGATGCCAGCCTAGCAATGAGGCCATGCTCGCTGCAGAAGTTGGGAGCAAACGCGTTCGGCTCCCTGCACATCTCCCGCGCATCCCTCGCTCATCCCCGCGCATTCCCCGCTCACTCCCCGCTCATCCCCGCGCATTCCCGCGCATTCCCGCCCATCCCCGCTTATTCCCCACGCATCCCCCGCTCATCCCTCTCTCATCCCCGCTCATCCCCCGCTCATTCCCCGCCCATCCCCGCTCATTCCCCGCCCATCCCCGCTCATCCCCGCGCGTTCCCCTCCCGGCCGCCCCAGCCCCTGCCTCAAGGCGGAGCGCGGGCGCCCCCTGGCGGCCCCGGGGCGCGCTGCCGAGGAGCTCCGGCGTTCTCCCGCTGGCGCCAGGCCCGCCCTGTGGCAGCTCCTGTCAACACCACCGGAACACTGCAGGCCCGCGACAGCTGACTTTTGTGTGAACCTCGTGTTCAGACATCACGGTCCAGCTGCGAGTGCTGCTCTCTCGTGGCACAAAAGCGGAGGTATGCATTTAAATTGGTGACATGGATACGTACACAGAGTGAAAACGATTACATGGGGAAAGAGCTGCCGAGGGAATACCTGGGCAGTACTGATAAGTTCGGTGAACAAACCAGCATTAACTCTGGCCACTGCAATAGCAAGAGTCACTTTTCCTATCACTGAAATAGCTTTTCTTCTTTTGTAAACGCTAAGGCATTTGCTGCCCGAATTAAGGGTGCTGCCTGCTAGCCCGTAGTCAGTACTGCTCCATACTTAAAGGTTTCTTAATTTACATCACTACAGCTCCTCGCTTAAAGCCACTGTCCACTTGAAAATGGAGAAGGAGCAATCTGTCACCTGCTCACTGTTCAGAGCTGAGATCAATTCCTGTATTTAACCTGCAGCCAACTGTCTCCCTCCTAAGTTTGCTAGAAAAAAGCGATGTCTACGCCTATGAAACATGAGGGTTTCCAATCCGTGCGCCTGTGAGCCATTGTCAGCCACCAGAAGCAGTGCCTCTCACACACCCAGAACAATGTGCAAAGCACATAAGGAAAGGGCATCACACAGCAACAATCCTATTGCGTCAGGGAATGGACTGCCCAGGGAGAATTTACATCTTGTTCAGGTCTAGCAGAGATGTTACAATGACTGCCAAGGAAATAATGAATGTACAGAAGTTTACTGCATCTAAAACCACAGGAAGGTGTTTTTAATCGACTACTTTTCTAAAAAGGGAGCTGAAAAATCTGAATGCTCCTGAATGAAAAACATCACTATCCCTTTCTCATAATTTTCATCAGCTCTAGGGAAGCGTTAATTCAAGAAAAAGAAAATCGGTATATTTAGAAAAGTAGTAGCTCACATTAGAGCCACTTTTTGTTGTATTTGGAAGTCTCTTTTAAGTTGGTAGAGATTGAAAACATGGCCTGTCAGCAGTGATAGCTTGTTACCAGCTGATCTCTTACACGCAGGGTTCTTGCTTTTGGTCAGTTGACTTTATAACCTACTAGTTCTACTTTTTGTTTAGTAACCAAAGTCATAGAAAGCAAGACTAGGGAAAAGCACATTTGTCTACATTACAAAACTCACATAATTTCCTTTTGCAAAGATCCAACATGATCCACACAGTGTATCAATAACATGGTGTAATCTTTTTGTCTGTTTTCTTTTTGAAATCTGCCTTCTGATATTCCAGGTGTCATTGTGGGTTTTAACAACTAAATCACTGATAATTCACCTTCAGGAAAGGGAATTTCAGCCTCAATAAGGTGCCAAACTATTACCCCTTTTCTCAAAATGTCAGAGAAACTGCAGAGAGGCTGGCTGCAGCTGCCTTAAGAGGCTGCAAGTCAGGAGCTCCTGAGGGCTGGAGAGTTCCTCTTTCTGTCCTGGGTCCCAGCCTGCACTGTCCAAGTGGAACAATCAGAGCAAAATTGTAGGGCAGGATGTGAAAAGGGCAACACGTGATGACAGCACAGAACAGAAGAATCATTTTCATGGTTTTCTTCCAAACCCTGAGGCAGAGTTCAGGATTCTCACATCTAAACCTTCACGTGTGACTTTGCAGCAAGTACTCACTCAACATCTAGGTAGTGAGGCCCCTTTTGTCTTTTATTCTGTCCCCTAAAGACATAGGATGGGTATGACCTCATGTAGAGAGGATATCTCTGTGGTACAAAGTCCACACATTATCAATACCCTTTCAGTATGAGATGACAGTTCCAATGCCATCTGTTTTGCACCACCTTTTCTGAGAAGATAAATACTTCAAGAGAAGCTTTTTATAAAATAGATTTGCAAGAAAATGAAGTTAACACTTCCCTGCCAATCTCAGTCTTGGTCTTTTGAACAGTCTTAGCAGTCTTCATTCACTTCCAATAATTTCATATCACACCCTACATGTAGCTCATGTCAGCCCTGGGGTTTGTGTGCTAAGCCTTTAAAGTAGCTGCTGAAGTGTCTCTACCAAGCAGTTACCTTGTCCTTTTGCAGTGAAAAGGAATGAAAACCAGCCATGCAGAGCTATCTGTCACAGCCCTGGGATGGTTCATTTAAAAAAAATAATAAAATAGCTTAAATAATCGGAAACTCAGTTTTAAGCTTGCAGCAGCAATCCATATTACATAGGTTAGTGTGGTTTTCAGAGCAGTTCAGATAGTTTGAACACCATGGCACTGAGCAGTTCAGAAATAAAATATGTGAACATTTAACCTTGTTCAGCCTGTCATTGTGTGTTTGCATCAAAAGATAGCTGTTCAATAGCTGCAGACTTTGCAAGCAATCTCTGGAGGCTGGCAGCAAGTCATAAGAGCTTCTCTGGCTGTCACCAGGGAAACCACAGATCTGTTCTGCATATGGTCAGCCTTCAGGGATGAAGCTATTACTAGCCACCATCATAGGAAAAAACATCTCAAGACTAATTTCCTTAGCTTGATATTGCATTACTTGTATGTATGAAAGGATAGGTTCCTAACTCTGTGGAGGCTTCTGATGCTACAGTTGGTTCAACTGGCAAAAGTACTGTCAAGTTTTCTAAAGCTTTGAGTTCAAACACGTTTTTATTTGATCTGTGTTATATGATTTAAACCTGATTAAATCTAACACCTGAAGGAAAAATTTAAAAATAGATGAGATGTTCTCTCCCCTGGTAGATATCTGGGGGAAGTAGAAAAATGCAATAAAGTGGAACCAGTTTAAATATTAGTTCAAAAATGTTGTCAATTGCGAGATTTTTTTGAAACTCAGTCACTTCTGAGTTCAATCAAAACATTTCTGAAAATGGTAACAATAATGTTAACATTTCTAGTGATATAATGGCAAATTAATTTTTAATTAAATTATAAATAATCAACGTCACTGTTAAAAGGAAACAGAAGAAAGGTGCTAGTTTTGGAGTAAAAAAGAAATAGTTCTGTGATAACTGAAGATCAAAGATGGCATGGTCTAATTAAAATATAAAATGCTTCATGAATATCAAAGGGTTACCTACAGGTCTGACAGATATTGTCAGGTGAAACTACAGGCGCCTTAATTCTTCTAGAATCACCTTTGTCTCCACTGCTTCCCAACTCTGTATTTTGTCACATCCTGCATAGGAAATCAACTTAAAATCTGGGAACTGAACCTGGTTTTACTGTCAGAGCTCCTCCAAAGAAAGTTTAAAAGTTTTGCTAATGATCTACCTGTCTGTTGGCAAACTGAACAACTCAAGCCTGACTGAAAAGTAGTTGTATTAGAGCTAGCTACAAAACAAATTTTAATAATGAATTCTGTCCTTGTTTTCTGTCTTCTCTTCTTCTACATCTAGAAGCTTCCTCGGGGCATAAAGAAAGGCTTCTATGTAACAGGAATGTCACACAACAGAAAGCTGAATTCCTGATTAACAGCAGCTCCTTCCACTTGAACTGCAAATATTTAAGCAAAGTAATAAAACAAAAAGAGAAGCCAATAATCAAATTGTGCCTCTGTTTCAGATGGATACACTACTGATGATATTGAATTTTACTGGAATGGAGGAGAGTCAGCAGTAACAGGAGTTAATAACATTGAGCTCCCGCAGTTTTCTATTGTGGATTACAAGATGGTATCAAAGAGAGTGGAATTTACAACAGGTGAGCACTGACAAGTTAAAAAAAGTTGTCCCCTCTTCCTCCAACCCAGAAATATCAGTGTCTACCTTTTGTGAGGCATAAGTCATTATATGACTTCTTTCTTTCAGGAGCATATCCTCGATTATCACTTAGCTTCCGGCTTAAAAGAAATATTGGATACTTCATTTTGCAAACCTATATGCCTTCCACGCTGATCACAATTCTGTCGTGGGTGTCTTTTTGGATCAATTACGATGCCTCTGCAGCCAGAGTTGCTCTAGGTAACTTCTTCTCAAAATGACTGAACTATGTGGACATTTGCTGCCTTTGAAAACAGCGGCATCAAAGCCATACTGCTGGTTGTACCATCATTAATTGTGATCTTACACAAGCAGCATGAGGCCTTGGTTGTCAGGAAGGCAGCAGACAAGTGTGACCTTGCCAAAATCTGAAGCTCTTGCTCTGCGCTCAGGTTGGGATTTTGGCTGACTTCCAGTTGGCATAATGGTCTTTGGATATGGCCAAAAGTATCTTGCTTCAAACTGGAGGGTAAAAGTCTAATTCAGATATCTAAGGGTATCTACAGTGTGCTGCATGATTAAACCCTGCTGATGTTAAAAAATGTTCTCTCAGGCCAGATCTGTGACTGGAATGAATACACAAGATCCTACTCACATCAGTGGAGATATAGCAGCTTACACCAAATAAGTCTGGTTTATCTCTAGAGTTGGTTCTTTCCCATATCATGTTCCTTCCGACAACTTTCCATAAGAGTGAAGATCTTCTGCACTATCTGTGCTTTAAGGCATATATGTTTTTCAACTATTGCCAAAAAGCCATTTTGTCCCATCTCCCTGCAAATTAAACTTGTTACACCTGTGCCTAGAGCTATTATCTACATGCATTAATGACTTGTGATTAAAGCAGACTAAAAAGTCGTTTCAGCTAGCTAAAGGAAAAAATACATACAAGAAAAAAAAATCATTCAGTGGTGGATAACACAATGAGATGGAAATGTTTACTTGCAAGCACCTAGTTAACAGGAAAAGCTGTTTTGGTACAAGCATATATATCACCTTCTCTTCATCAAAGATCATCACTTTATCAAAAGACTTCCTTTCAATTCTCCATTTTAAATCAAAAGCTAGATGTTATTGCAGATCCCCACAGCAATGCAAGTCACCTATGGGGTCAAGAAGAGATGCTGCTGTAAATGAAATAAGAAGCATTTTCTCACATAGAAAGAATAGCAATCAACTCTTTGCTATCCAGGTCAGTTAACATCACATTCCCTAGCACAGGTATTGCAAAAATTAAAGCAAGAAGTTCCAACATAGCCTGGGCTATTTCATTCACCCTCCACTGCATGAAAAGCCAAGGAAGGTGCTTTCAGCAGACTTGCAAGGATATGTTCCTTTCCAGTTCTGCAAAACACATTCCTGTGGCTGCTAAGAACCTGATCACATAATTAACCCACATGAGAAGTGCAATGCTGCTATTATGTCTTTTGTGCTCAAATCTCCTTCCTTGTCTAATTAGTCAGTGTCTATTTCTTCCTTTTGCAGGAATCACGACTGTTCTGACCATGACCACCATCAGCACCCATCTCAGGGAGACCTTGCCAAAGATTCCCTATGTCAAGGCAATTGATATTTACCTGATGGGTTGCTTTGTGTTTGTGTTCCTGGCCTTGCTGGAATATGCCTTTGTAAACTACATATTCTTTGGGAAAGGACCTCAACGTCAAAAAAAGACAGCAGGCAGGGCAGGACATGCTACAGGCGAGAAGACCAGACTGGAAACAAATAGACTCCAGGTAAAATATTCAAGCTATCTTTTCAAACATTACTTTTACTGTGAAAATGTTTATATGATGATAGAGATAACTACAGGTGGAACAAGCTTAAAATTGCTTAAAACTTTTGTAATTTTATTTTGTATTTTAAGGAGATTACAGCAATGTATGGTCTGTTCCATCTTCAACTGAAAACAGAGTAAAAAAATACAGAAAATGCAAATGAATATTCAGGACACATTTCTTCTTTGTATTTCTTGCAAAAGAAATACAAGAGGTACAAGGAAGTTAAATATTTATCATTTCAACTGTAATTTTTCTTGGCTTTAGAATGTGGTATAGAAGAAATGTTTATAATAAAGTTTCTCTTTACATAGAGAAACTTCACCATAAAGAAAAATCATAGACAAGCTCTGTTGCTTCAGTGAGCCCTGAACGAACCCTGTAGCACTGAGCTTCAAGGAACACAAGGATGCTGCTGCTAGATTGTATCAGCTTTCATAGAGGTCAGGATTTTTCCATCAGCTAAATTCAGACACACCACAACTATCCCCTCTTTAAAAAACAAGCCAGAAAACTTTCAGGAAGTAATACTATGGCCATATTTTTAATGAGGATGAGTTTAATTTTGCAATACATCACTGAGCACTTGCAAACATCTATAAACCTATTTCACTTTTTTCCAGTTTTTCAGAAATACACCCTTTGAATCCTCAGGTGTATTTGGCCCAGTCTGACTCAGAGGAAAATACACATCCTAATGATCCAAAAATTTTCTTCCTTCCTGTGCTTTACTTACAATATATTACATTCAAGTATTAATGAGATCTTGCCCTGGCTGTTTTTGGGCTGAAGCCCAAACTTCTTTACTATTGTGGCCTGAGGTGATAACATTTGGACAAAACTTTTTTCGAGCCCTCTGTTCAGTTTGAAGAATGAGACCAACACATAAAACTCTAAGAAGTATGACTTCATCTTGAATGATTGGTAGAGTGTCACATACACATCAGGAAGTGCATTTCAGAAACTCTGTGATATCTTATTAATTCTGGAGCTGTGTGTTTGGTGTCCCACCACGACAGCTATGCATCATTAACAAAGCCATCATATCCTCAGTCTCAGTGAACTCATGAGCCCAGTAAAAGTTCTTACTTACGTTTGCCTTCTGTCCCATTGTGTAGGAGATGCTTTAATACAGTGAGGGCACAAATTCAGTTCAGGCAATTAGCAGGCTCCAAGACCCCACAAGTACTGACTTCCACAGAGCAGAGGAGATAACCCACCTTGGTATGGATTGTTGTGCAACTGATAGACATTGTCTATCAATTTCTATGGAAAATAAGGAAGGGAAAGGAACAACATAACCCACAAACTCTGACCAGCTACCCCAACAGCTCCTGAGATAACCCAGCCTAGGTGAGAAGCAGCACAGCAAGGATTCATGATGAAGAGGAAATCAAGACTCCTTCAGAGATCAGCCTCGGCTGCATGCGCCCCAGTGCACTGAACTGAGTAAAGGATAAGAGTGCAGGTAAGTTCTTCTCCTACATATTTGCAGATTTTGTTTAACTAACAAAATTCCATAACTCATAACTAAAAGCGTTTGTCTAAATGTTATGCAGCAAAGATTACACTGAGATTGGTGCTTAGAATGGGATGGAAAGTTTTTAAACTTTGCACATGCATATACCATCATTTTTTCTGATAGAAAAAGGAAGTCATACATGCTTTGTACCAGGATTTCCAAGTGCTCACACTTCAGACAGCAATCCCATTCTGAGACTGAGAGTGTTAAGTGAGCAGACTGCTTTCTGCCTGTACAGTGCAGGTTCGTGATCTTAAATACACATATATGCACACATATACATAAAAACACATGTGGATGCGTATCAGTGAATTTTGTGTTCCACACACTGATGTGAGACATTGTGAACATTAATTTTACTCAGCATAGAGATGCTCATTTCCAACAGTTTTATTTCTGTCTTTGGCAGGAAGAGTGCACATGAGCAAAGCAATGGGACACAGCAAGGTTATGTGACCTCCAGTGAAACAATTTCCAGCCCCTCTCCATTATTTTTTGAGATTTTTCACTGGTATTATGACACCTGCACCAGAGCAGGGGAAACTTTTTTTTGAGCATAAAAGAAGTACAGTTGTAAGTATGTATAGCTATAGGACATTTCTTCCCTTTTACCCTTGACCCACACCACTTATCCATACAGGGACCTGTAATTATTAGAAGATATGTAACAGTGCTTCATCTCTTTGTGCCAGGTGAAGATATCAATCATTCCCATCTGACATACAACTCCAAAGACTAAAAGAGTTCAAATTCCTTCACCAGATAACACAAGCTTTAGCTGCATGAGCAACACTCAACAAACTGACCACCATATTAACAATATAGAGAAGACCAGATGAAAAATGAAACTGAACTGCTGTTTCATAGGTGGCTGTTCCATGCTCTACAGACTGAAGAAGATGGAAATAAAGTCTCTCCAGCTTCACAATTTATGCCATTTTTATTTTTAATATACAAAAAAATATTAATTTGTAGTGAACAATCTTTCTGTTTCTCTGAATAAAGTATAAGGACTGTTTATATCTCCTTGTTCATTTGTCAAAGCTAGATGTCACTGACATCACCATAATTATGGATGAATAGAAAGAAAATATTTGGATAGTCCATGCATGAAACTACTTCTCTTTCCCCATACAGTTATAATATGAATAATAATTACACAGAAGATATCACTTAAGTATGGAAAAAGGGTAGGATGTAATTATAATGTGAGTGGGGAAGGGGCTATGCCATCAAAAGGTTAATAAATGACAACACAAGGCAAGTGATAGATTGTCCTCCTAGTTCTGCACAGCATCACACTTTCCTTTCAAGTGTCCTGTGAAACACTAAACACTGGGATAGAAAGCCAGAGACCAACCACAGCCTCCAAGGAAAACTTACAGTTTTCCAATACAGTGGAAGGAGAAAAAGAAGGGAAGCACATAACCACACAAATATCTTAACCTTCAAGTAAATCTCCTTTTGAAATAGTATAGCCCTGCTGAGCATAAGGTGTTTCTTTGCAGATCAGATTGTGGCAACACTACAGCATTTGTTCCAATAAGACAACCTGTATGAGTAACACCGCCCTGAGTCTTTCATCTTAAGAGGAAGAAATAATGGGTTTGTATTGAGATAAAACAGATGTTCTCACCTTTTATCTCACAACAGTTAAGGTTAAAAAAAATTTAAAAAAAAATTCATTCCAGACAGCACTAAGCATTTGAGACCCACTCCCTGTCAAGGAATGCTAACATGCACTTCCCCCAGAGCTGTCTGACTACTTTTTATGTGGTCAATACAGGCCTGTTGTTTTGGGTTGTTTTCTTTTTATGACTGTGACTATTTTACACTTACAATATCATTTGATGATCCTAAGCAGGAAACATGTGAAAAAAGGAGGTTTCATCCCCCTTAGATGGGGACATTTTTTCAACCCTCAGTGTTTGATTTGTCTGTCAGTGCCCCAGGAAAGGTGAGACCACTCTGTCAGCATCCTCTCAGAGGGATCTTTTACTGAACTGCCTTGCTGGATCACAGGGTGGTTTGGCTGACTTAGTCAGGGACAGCCTAAGGGAGACTCCTCAGCAGGTCTTCCCAGTTTATGACCCCTTAGTAGGTCTCCCTCTTTATCTAAGTATGTTACCCACTGCCAGCAACAGCCAGCACCTGGGAAGGACTCACACTAACAGCTTATGGAATATCACTAATTATTAATAAAAAATGGTGACAGCTTAAGGTTCAAGGATTGCCAGTGATAGCATCTGACTGCAAAAACATGTTTAAAGCAATGCACAAACAAACTCTAAGCCCCAGTGAAAGTATTCAGCCCACACAGAGTGATTCTTACCCAGTAGGCATCCCTGTGGGGTAGAAGACAGGTTCAGCTCATCAACTGATGCCAGTAGTTACAGTGGAGTCTTCCCTAATTTTTCCCCATTCTCAACTTATTTGCATCCTGTTTCTTTACATTCAGGTGGAACTTGAGTGCTTCTAGTCATACACACCTTTGTTACTGATTGGTGTAAAATTCTCTTCTTTCACTCTCAGAGTCAAAAAATACAGACCACATGCCCAGTGAAGGGTGGTCATACCTTGGATGGAGGAGTGAGTTGGTATTACAATTTGATTAAAATGAACCAAGTTCATCTGAGGAGAACGATTTCAGCACAGTTGTTGGCTCAGCAGCAGGAGATCAGCTGAGTTTTAATAAAAGTTTTAATACTTTGCAGTGAACTTCAAAATATACTGAAAGGGTTTTACTGATGTGGGAAATTGCACAGAGCATTTGACCGGGTACATAAGAACATGTTTTATACTTCCATGAGCTAATTTAGTCAAGATGAGGGTAAGGCTCTTTGCTCTGAATTGCAAAGACTGCAATTGAAAGATCAGCTTGCTTCATGACATACAACTCATCTTGCCTAAAATGGTTTAAAGTAAATTCATTTTAAAAATAACAGGTTCATTCAGAACACTTAGAGCAGTAACTCAGATGCTGCTTGGCTCATAATAGATTGTCAGGATAAATTAGTTTAAGAAAGATCCCTGTGAATCACTTCAGCTACAAGTAGGTAGCGATGAGTTTTCTTCCCAAAAGAAAAGTCGTAATAACTGCTTAATAATTCTTGCATTATTGTTACTAGTATTACAACACTGAAGTCAATTAACTTATACATTAGATTATGTAATCAAAGATAGCTCAAAGAGCTATTTCATAAAAGCAGGAAGAAAAGACTGACCTATCAAGACTTCTGAGAATTAAAAAAAAAAAAAAACCTCTTTTCACACAGAGACAACTCTGAGATCACCGGGTTTTTTCCACAGAAAAAATGTCAGATCTTCAGAATAAGTGAATGGTCTCATAGTTGTGGCAGTCCTCTGGAGAGTAGGAGACCCTAGCTCAAACCTTCTTTCTTCTTAAATTGGAAGAACTGACCTAAAAAGTATGAACTGGGTAACCCATATCTCAAGCAAACATTTGAAACACCATGCTGATTCGTGACAAGCTGTCCCTTCTAACCCAGAACCTGTGAGGTTTTCCCACCAAAACAGTGGTGGGAACTGGGATGTTACCACTGAGTGCTCATTTCAGCACATACAGAATCAATTTCTAAACCAGACTAGTGCATTTTCTATCTGTGATGACTTATTACTTCACTTAGAAGAGTTTTTGACCCCACAGTTCTCTTGTGTGGCTTTTGTACAAATAGTCCTTTCACTGCTTTGCTTTCAGTTAGTAAGTGCTTGGTCTGGCACAGTGCACATATGCCATCAGTTATGATGCAGAGATTTCTCCTGGTGATGGGAAGGAATATCTTCCCCATTGCCAGGTGGAAATGAAACTTTCTTTGGTCCCATCTTTCTTTTGCAGCAACCCACAAAGACTGGGCTTCCCGGTGTGTTTTGTTTGAAATTTTTTCTTGCACATATTTCAAATCTGCTGTAGATTTATTATATCACTTCCTAGCTCTTCTATGTCTTACTGAAAATGTAAAGCTTAGAGTGTAAACAAAGCACTGCACATCAATGGTGCTTCACAAGAATAGATACTGTCTATAATTAATACCCTATTCCTTGATATAAAGGCATCCACAGACATGATTGAATCTGTTATAAATTTGGGATAGCTCCAATATCACAGTTTACCAAAGACAACATTAATACTCAAGCCTCAAGGTTAAGATTTTGAAGTTTCATTTAAAAGGCCTGTGTTCTGATGTATATTTCCCTCATATGAGCTACAGTGGATGTTTAAATATCTGTGAATTTGAAACATCTATTAAGTCTAAAGACTCCATAAATGGAGAAGTCAGAAGTCAACCTGGAAATACCACAAAAACTTTTCAAAAGAGGTTTTACTACAAACATGTAGAGAACTAAAGATTTGTGAAAAGGAGAACATAGCAATGCAGCAATTCATGGTTAATTACACTCATACTTAAGAAGACAGTGGTACAAAAATATTATATATATATATAAAATAGTTTGTGCCAGACATGTACATACTGGTTGCAGTTTCCAGTTCTTTGCTTAGTTATTTAAAACAGTCCTCTGACTAACAGCACAAATAAAGTGACAAAGATATTTGAAACAATTGCTTCTGGTACCAACACAAAAATGTAACTGAATGTAAGTTTCCATTGAATAAAATGGATTATTCTATACTCACATGAACAAGTTAATGGTATGCTAGGATTTCATCCCTGTAATACAGTAATTGCCCAAAATCAATTCTCATCACAAGTATTTAACAATAACTGATAAAATACACATGTATCTATGTGATCTTCATAGGATGAACCCATTGTTACAGAACTTTTAGAAACTAACCTGCAGCAATAAAACAGTCAAAAACTCATTAAAATGAGCAGAGACAGCAACATTTTATTTTCTCCTTGAGTATATGAAAGCTTCAGGTACCAGTCACCGGACTTCAAAAATTACTATTTCATAAAGGCCATGATCCAAGTAAAAGATAAAATTACAAAAGTCTTACTTCACAGAGGATGAGACAATTAACTGAACTACAAGACCAAGAAGCCAAGCCAGGATGGAAGGTGCTTAGACGTTGAACAGCTAATTTCACACAAGTCAGGAAAGCGCACTGAGTATCTTTTCACTTTTGTGAATGCTGTACCAGCCAGGGCTGTCATTGCAGCCCCAGGAGCACCTTGACACTGGAGCCACAGGGTCCATCTGGGAAACGCCTTGGGCTGGCTGAGGAACTTGTCTAATCCACGTTCCTTCCTTGCCACAGGTTGATGCCCATGGAAACATGCTCCTCAGACCCCTTGAAATACGAAATGATGTTGGCAGCTCAGATGTGTTCACGAGCCTCCGTGACCCCCGAGCCACCACGCACACGTACGACAGTGCCAGCCTGCAGCACAGAAGAGACCTCTACAACAGGAGTGCTCTGGACAGGCAAAGGCTCCACAGAAAAGGACACTTACACAAGAGGACATCCCAGATCAAAGTCAAAATCCCTGATTTGACTGATGTTAACCTGATAGACAAGTGGTCCAGAATGGTCTTTCCCATCATGTTTATTCTTTTCAATGTTGTTTACTGGCTGTATTATGTCCACTAAATTATGCAATAATGTTACCACAGAGTAACATAATTACACTTGTTTCTTTTCCTTCTCAGTTTCATTAACTGTGAAGAACTGCAGTAGCTGTAATGTTCCATGTTCAAGGTAAGATACTCCACCATGGAACATTTCCAGATTTAAGCTTTAAAAAAAAACCAACAACCCAACATAAATCCAAGGTCTCAACATTTACATCAGATTAGTACAGATCAGCTCTTAAGGAGCATCTTGAGAAAAATAGCTCTACCTTGATTTTTACAAAGTTTATGCATCACACATGAGCTTTAATTGCCCAAATTAATTTTTTTTTTTAAGTGGAAATTTGTCCCACTGTATTTCTCATCACATATTGGCAGCTCACAGCAGCATGCTTCCAAACAACACAATCAAACTACTAGTAGTATCTATGTCACTGTCTTTCACCATTTAGAGTGTAAAGAAATTTGAAGAAATTACAGTTTAAAGGATTCTAACTATTGCACCATGTTGCACTTCAAACTTTATAATTATAACAGGAACTATTTCCATAGTGTGTTTGAGAAGTACCACTCAAGGAGAAGTCAAATAACATTTTCAGAGGCAGAGATCTTCAAAAGAAAGAAAGGGTAGCAGAGAGAAATCCCACCGAGTTTCCAAGCAGCAAATCAGCTGATTTGATCTCAACAGAATTCTGTTATTTCCACAAAGTAGCAAAGTTGATATTTATGAGAACAATTGTGCCATATGTAATTGTTCATTAAAAAGTAGAAAACAAACACATGTTGCTTCCTTGAAGCAACTCTGAGGGATACCGCAGGCCAAGATTTTTCTTGGTGCCCAGCTTTCCTGTGGCTGGTAATTCCAACATTCTCCCAAAAGTTGGTGGATGTCTGGGAACAGATCTGAGGAGATTTCTGCACACAGTTTCCTTCAGATTTCTCTGTTCCACTGAGCAGCAGGAGATGCAGGTGAGTCTTATGGCACACTGGTAATGCTGGGTGCACTCCTCCTGAGGAGCTGCCTCTCCTTACCTGGCTGCCTGCTGTCTGACACAGCTCCAGCCAAGGAGCCACAGGCGAAGGGCTGGCAACATCCATGCATCTGACAAGTAATAGGTCAGTCATCTTCTATCTATATTAAATCCACTTTCCTTCTCTATTTCCTTCTCTATTGTTTCCTAACAGCACTGACACTATTGCCTAATATAGCATTTTATTGAAACTATTATCAGTTGGGGTTTTTTCCATATCATAAGTGTTTCATACTTTTAGGAGAGTCAAGATGTACAAGCCAACAGAGTCTAGGTGGCTACCTTCTCACAGACCAGGGCCTGCTGCCCCTTCCCTTTGTGGAGGCTTCTGCAGAATGAGGTAGAATCATAGAATCACCAAACAAGAAAGGGAATAGGTTTAATTTAGTCACTACAAAAATGCCGGCTGCAAACCAGGCATTTGACATTGCCAGTCTAAGGGAGTCCTTGAAACCATCCATTTTTCTGCGGGCTCCAAAGTCCCAGTCTCATCCCAAGTTCAATGGAGCACAGTGGTGGTCTCCTCAGTTGCCTTCTCTCCACTGCTACAACCTTTTACCTGCAGTCTACTACAGAGTTGCACAATTTTACAAGATTAATCAGCCACTAAGTACAACTTGAGGTGAATCAGGACTAATATTAATTTAGAAAAATGGCTCCTCTGAATAGGCTGTGTATGCCTCTCCCCTTCCTGAAACAACTCCAAATAATTTTTAAACAAGAATCCCACACGGGACAGTTTGATTGTTAATCATAGTTAAGCAATGTTTATATGAAGAATATTTCAGTGGAAACTAACAATATTATTTTGGTATTGTAAAATAAAAAATACAAAGAACATAAGGAAGTCTTGCAAACTGAACTTTCCATAACTGCAAAAAATAGCACCAGGAGGGAGACAGCAGTAGGACCATGTGTGCTGTCCACTGCAAATACATATCCCATTAAATAGTTCTGAATTCTTTGAATTGGCGTAAGACTTTACAGAGTAAGTCCTTGAGCCATTGAATTTGAATTTTTGTGCTTATACACAAAAATTATTCAAAGAAAGTAATGCATTCTGCATATTCGTAGTGTAAAATACAACCACCATGAGTGACTCATGTTTTGCATTACCTGATTTCCCAAAGATATTCACAGACAGACTCAGATAAGTAATTAAGCCCAGCTGACCCAGTGGTGAAGTGATACAACAACCTCTCCTTACAGCTGCAGTGAACATTTTAGAAGAGACAACATCCAACATGACATCAAAAAGAGACTTGAAATTTTTTTTTAAAGGATCTTTTGTTTTTGATTACAAGGGCAAAGATTAATGTTACTGGTCTTTGGGGTTTGTTTGTTTTTGGTTTTTGTTTTTGTAGGCCCCTAACACCTGCATACACATATTTTTCTAGTTTAGGGACATGGATATGGACATGGACTAAAAGCAGTTCATTGTACAGTTCCAAGCAGGGAAAAAAAAAAAAAAGGTATGGAGAAGAGTAAAAGTCATTAACAAAACAAGAGCAGGGCACATGCAAAACTCCTTAAGAACAGCATGTTCCAAAATAGGAGGGTCTACCCTTCTGCCCCAGAACACGTTGAACCCATGGTGCCTATCCAAACCCCAGCCCTGCAGTCCATTTTGAGCAGCACACCAAGGCCTGTCTGCATCGAGAGCTGGAAGCCACGACCTGGATTCAGGAAACAGCTGCCAGCTCTTGGTGCAAAGTTAGGCTGCAGGGCCAAAAGTTAGCTGCTGGTAAGCCCACCACATAGAGAGGCAAGAGCCACTAACTGTAGGTACAACTACTTCTAGAGAAAAAAGCAAAAGAACACATTTCTCACCTGAGAGCAATAGCTTGGCAGCAAGGAAATGCCAGTGGTTATTAGTGGCATGGGATGGCAAACGATTCTGCTTATGGGTTACCCAGGTACATTGCCCTCTGGAGCTAGAAATTATGGAGCACAAAAGAAACACAATCTCTTCCCATCAATAGGTTGGAGTAATTTGGCTGGCTTTATGTAATAAAGGTGAATAATGCTGTAATGCTAATTTCCCTCACTGTTGTACTTCAGTGATTTCCCTGCCCTGAGGAGCCAGACTTCAAGATCAGCATAGATAAGGTCCTATTGCTAATTTTTAGCTAAATGCCCCTGCAGTTTGTGCAGCTGTCATGCAGTTTGTACTGGAAGTTGGTTTTGGCTCCATTTCCCAAGGTGTTGAGTTTCCACTGTCCCTGAGTGTGTATATTTGTTTACCTACCTGGGAGTCTCCCAACAATATTTGAATCCATTGATAATTTCAACCAAAAGCTAAAAGAGCAGTAAGGATCTGAGATACTACATTCCTACAAGTTTCAACAAAGCAGCTAGCTTAGCAGAGAACAAAGCTTACATTTATCCACCCCTCTCCTCTGGCAGAAAGAAGCTTGATGAACTCCAGCCTTAGTAGACACAAAACCCAGTCTTTTCAGTGAAACAGGAATATTTTTGACATTACATTGCTTTATGCTACCACTGAACAGCACAGAATATCTGTTCAGAATATCTGCTGGTTCACGTGGTCCACACTTACAGGAAATGTTCCTTCCCTTTGTACTGCAAGTGGGGGATTTCTTGACATAAATCACAAGGCATCCAGGGCCTGAGGGCCATGTTCACCCAGCTGTTTCCCATCACCAAGGAGCCTGTCCTCATGAATTTTCACATACTGAGGATGCATTGCTAACATGTCCTTGAGAGTATTAGTTTAAAAAAAAGGCTGTATTATATCTGTTACATAAAAAATACTTTTAAAATAGTTTGTGCATTACAAAGCATGACCTCCCCACATCTGTGACTGTACACTTCTTCCTACCTCCATGGGCAACCAATCGCCCTGCTGCCCAAGGAAGGCAAGAGATCATACAAGAATAATGAACTACAGCATGTAATAATGCCAAAAAGTATATGCATAGGGTGAAAGAATTAGGTGACAAATAAAAAAATCTGGCATTTCTTAAAAGAAGACCGGTGACTTTGGTTTACTTACTGCCTTGAAGCACAGAGCTCACTCTAATTATGTTGTGTGCTCCTTGACGTGTATTTCTCAAGTATTTTGTAAGTAATCTTGAGTCTCCCTGAATTATAAAAGCATCACTTCTTGTCTCATGCTGGTGCCAATCTAAGAAATGGCCTGGTACTCACTCTTTTACACTTTTTTTTGTTTGCGTTTTGCAAAATCCAGTTGCATTTGAGTATCAATACCAAAGAGGAACTAAAATAATGACATGGCAGCAGAAGCACATCATATTGCTAGAGATCATCTTTGACCAATTTCTTTTAACTCATCCCTGGCTCCCTGCACCTGCACAGTCTCATGCAAAACTAAAAAATCAACCACACTGCCAAAAATGTAATAAAGATGGTTTCCTTTAGCAGATCATGCATTTTGGTGAGAACATCAGCCATCTCAGTCACACCTGTGAACATACCAGTTTCCTTGTTCCTATCTCTGAAATGTCATTTGCTGTTTTGATCCAGCTGACAGCATATTACCTGACTTTTTTTAGATTTTCAGAGGAAACTTTGAATGTTGTATACTGTAGCTAACATTTCTGAAACAAAGCTGGCAAATCATCATTTCAAGAAAGAGTGGAATGAGACATTGGCATAGCTAAAGAATTCAGGATTGGGTTTTGCAGAGGAAGAGCATTAACTATTATTCTCATTAGATGATCAGACGTTGCTCTGGCTCCCATTTAAAACAATGTCAACAGAAATATGGCAGATCTGAAACCTCTGCCTTCATCCATTCCCCCCCCCCTCCAAAAAAATAAATTACTGTAGTCATCAAAAAAATTATTTAAACTATATGACGCTAGGAATGCTTCCCCACAGATAGTTCATCACCAAAGCAGTCCCTGTGGACCTGTAGCAGCTCCTAGTTAGAAAAAATCCCCACACCTTCCAGTGCCTTTCATTACTCTATTAGCTAAACTAGCTGAGTAACCCAATGCTTAAAAATAGCCAGAGCCTTCTCTATGTAGTACTCTCCACAGAGGCCTGCAACGGTCCAAAAAATGAATCTTTGTGATATTTGCCTCCTTTTCTAGGTTTCGGTAGGAGTTATTCGGTCTTTCTGGAGCAGGTATAAACAAAATTTACAGAGGAGTGTATACCACCAAATGTAATCAAGGTTGATTTAAAGATATAAAAAATAATTATGGACTATCTTGATGCACTTATGAAAGCACTCTTTAGTACTAGAAGGGTAAAAATCCCTTTACTGCTGATACTGCATTATAAATATTAATTCACAAATCAAAATGATAGCAAAATGTGCATAGTTCAGGATAGAGTGTTACTGGTTCTTAAAACCACCTTTCAGAAGAAAGCATAATTATGTCTCAACACGTTTCCCATCAGAAAGGCTTGCTTCAGAACTCAGAAATGTTCTACAGACTTATTTAGATCTTTTAAAAACACAGCTTCTTGGCATATATAATTGCTTTGTTGCAAAAGCAGTTCTATAACAACAGTCAATTCCATACTGACAGTTTGCTGTTCAGATGCAGTTCTGGTTCCCTTTAGCATTCCAAGATCAAAGCTGACATGGTTGATATGAAAAAAAAGCTTTTCCTGAAATCAAGAGAAGATTTCTGTGAAACAGAAAAAAGCACAAAGAATGCCAGCAGAGGGCAAGTAACATTATTTTTATAATTAATTTTTATATTTTATATCAAGACACGCTGATTTTCTGATTCAAATTGCAGGTCTGTTTCTGCAATGTGAATTTCTGTAGGTGCTTTTTACATGGTGAAATTAAAACTTCCTGCAGTAAGTCTATTATATTGTAGGTACTGATTTCATTAGGTTTTGGTTCAAAAAGCCTCCCGTGCAAAGTTTTGTTTCTAGTGTAAATTACATACCCAAGAGGTCTCTCCTTAGTACCTGCAAAACCAGAGAGGTTTCTTGAATATATTCATGATGATCAGTTGGGGGTTTTTTGCCCATGCCACTGCAGGACCAGAAGTGAGCTGCTCTGCCAGGTAAAGACTGGGAGAATAGGAACCCATGTTCTTGGATTGGGCCAAAGAGACAGCAGCTCTTGGGAACAATATTTACCAGTTAGTATGGTGGGATGTGCAAAGTCCAAAGCTATTCCACATCCTGTAGCCAGCTAATTAGATGAGCTCACACATGGAAGAATGTAGGAAAATACAGATATAGGCAAATAAAGCAGATAAGCAAGGACAAAACTCAGTTCTTTAATGCTAATGGGGTCTCTTTAAACTCTCACACCTTTGGCCTAATTCTTAGTCACAGGCACAAGCTTCTTTATCAGTGGGGCTCCTCACACCATAAACTCTCCTCAGCTTTTGTTACTGGTGCAGATTTATTTAACTCTGGCCTCAGCATACAGTTTCTCCAGGGGCTGTGACACACATGGCAGAGCTTCCCACTCTGTGAAAACCTCTGTGTGGAAATGCAATGCCAACATCTTTACCCATCCAGCTGTTCCTCAGGATGCCAGGAAGGAGCTTGGCTGGGCACAGCTGACAGACGTGCTCATGGCCACGAGCTTGTTTCAGATGCTTCTGTCCTGTGTAGGTTTGTCCTATTTGCTACCTGCTCATGTCTACCTGCATTTAGCAAAGTGCAGTTGAAGATGACCCCAGTGTCACGGGTCTTGTGAAAGCTCTAGCTTTTTGCATTAATCCGGTCTGTTACAGTCTCCACAAATGCCTTCTCTGTCACAACAGCAGACCTTGCATGTTCCAGCAGTACCTCATTCTCTGAGCAAAGACAGAAAAAAACCATTATCTGACAGACTGTACAAAGAGCAAGCTCTCTTCTCCATCCTTTTTGGTCCTTTTCCTTGCCATCTGCTGGAGGCCATTATGTGCTTTACATTTCTCTGTAGAGATATAAGGTCAGGACACATATTTCAAATGCAATCTGTTTTTGCTGCTAGTTCTGAACTGCTCGCCAACTGGTGCTCCTGTGCCTCCTAACCATTCACACAATGTTGTTATGCCCCGTTAGAATCATAATTTTGATGGTTATATAAAAAAACTCGGATTTTCAATAAAGTCTAACACCTACAAAAAAAGCATCTCACTGCATATTTATTTCTGTCAACAACAGTAGTATCAGAAACCTCTTTTCTTGTTAAAGTAAAAAACCATTATAGAAGATTTTTCAGCCTTTTGTGTTCAGTGCTGCACTAAAGGACAGACAAATACAGGATGATAGCACAGACTGAACACTACCACATATCCTTAATTAGAAATCCAGTAAGTTGCTAGAGAATTTAAAATGAAGCTATGTAAACACTAAGTCTACTATGAAGAAAAAGTCACAAATATTAAAAGTAGCACCTACATTTTAGAAAATTGCTATCAGTGAGAGATGTAGCAGACTCTGCAACAGAAGTTTCACTGGTTGTACCTAAAAATGGAAGTTATTGTTTGTGGCCTTTTATTGTTGAGAAAATACCACTATTCTGTATTTTTGAATGGTTGATCTTGAAAACTAAGAAGTAGCAACACAAAAGTTCACTTCAGCAACACACTAAAAAATAGTTTTAAATATCCACCTTCCACTGAAGTACAGACTTTCTAGGTATGATTTTTTTAGTTTTCACAGTACATCTATAAATTGTATGAATACATCAGTACACAAGTTTCGTCTATCCAAACAACACCCCAAATGACAGTGTACACTTTGAGGAAATAAATTGCTGTTATTAAATCTGCTACTATAAAGTAGTTTCCAGTCCTTTTGTCCTAAATGATAAAAACAGTATGGCAACAATAAAAATTAAAAAGAAGTCTCTTTTCTCTAAAATCCTTTTAGCAATGCATGCCATCACATGGGCAAGCACTATACCTTCAGTCATGCATCAGATGTTACATGGAGCATTTAAATACGTAAGGCCATATCCTCCTAGAAAGCAATTAGATCTAGAGGAAAGGAAAAAGCATAGTCAACACAAATATATCTACAAATAAAAGAAGTAGGCTTGGTAAATTTATTCCTTACACTCACAATTCAGCAAAAAACCAGCATCTTCCTAAGACACTTCTGGACAACCTGCAGTAACTCCTTCCAGATTTTTAACAAAATTAAACAATTATCAATTCCAACCTGATTTTTAGCTTGAATTTTGTACCATTTCCCCAATGCCTTTATCTGCTATTTGATCCATTATGAAATTTGCTGCTTATGGAAATTCAAGACTATGATCCAGCCATATCTGTTAGAGGTTGCATTCCTCTCACTGTAAGATAAATCTTCCACTTTTTCATCTTTACAACGCTTTACCCACTTCTCCACACTTTTTCTTTCTTCAATTGCTGACACTGAACAAATATCTGATTAAATATTGGTACCAAATAAAAGAGAAACAATATAATTAGGTTCTCTATCCATTAAAATCCTTTTTATAAAAGCCTTTCTACAAGACCTTCTTGTCGTCTTCTGTGACCAGTACTCTAACTTCCATTATTTTATACTAATGTATTAAACTTTGCATATATGAAAATCTACGGCACAACAAAATACAGTGGAATAAACCCAAGACTCTGATTTTGAAACTATGAAGAAAGTTATCAGTAATTTTCCTTATTATTTATACAAAATTTGCCTAAGACACACACACACACACCATGAGAATCACGCATTGGTATTTACGTATGCATTAGAAATAATTTGCTCTTTATGTATGGAAAAAAGGTCTAATAAATAGTAGAAACCATGAGATTCTGGTGTACCCTTCCCTAGTGTTAGGGCTTTTAACTTTTGTTACGTACTACAATCAAAACTCCATCTGGTTTCAGAAAAGTTTAGAGTAGAATTTACCAATTATCTCCTGTAATAAGTAAGCTAGGAGTAACTTTCTCATAGTTCACATAGGTCAGCTCCTCTCCAGTACTGCACCCCCTTCTGAAAATATTAATATTTTTAATTGAAAAGCTATCAACTAAGATACAAAAACTAAGCTAAAAACTCCAACTTTACTCTGAATAAAGCTGAAGTGCTTTTTCTACAACTTCTGAGCACTGAACAGGGTGCCTGGAGAGACTGTGGTACCTCAATCACTGGGAAATATTCAAGACATCTGGAGACAGCCCTGTGCAGCCTGCTCTAGGTTACCCTGACTGAGGAATGAAGGTGGACAAGATCACCTCCAGAGCTCACATCCAACCTCAACTATTCTGTTGTTCTACACTGCTTTTCTTTGTAAACGTGATTTTCCCCAGCATCTATAAAGATAGTTTAGTGATTCACAAATCAAAAAACAACCTACAACAATTATTCACAAACAAAGTCAGATATTTATTTACCATATTTACAAGTATAAATACATTAATGCTACAAATACTCTCTCACGTTCTTTATGAGCATGGCAGTTAAAATAAGATAACATACAATGGAAGTAAGATACCTTAGTTTTACCAAGCATCCGTGTAGTTAGTCACTGCCAAAGTTTTACCAAAACAAATATGGCACACGTTTTAAGTGATTCTCTTCCAAACATCTATAAATCTTTTGCACTAAAAGCAACTGTAGATGAAGTTTACATATTTTTGGTCAATTAGATACAAGAATTCAGTATTTTTACAGAAGGATTAGTAGTTCATTTGGTCACAAGTCGTAACAGTCTTCTGACTGCTGTATTTTACAGCACCAAAAACTTTTCACTTTGCAGTAAACACATTTTCCCCCCCAAATCATTAGGGAAGCCATCACCAGCAGATATTGTTGATCTGAATTCCATCATTTCAGTTGTAAGACAACCTTCAAAAAGGAGAAAAGGAATGAGATTAAAGTTGGTTAAGACCAAAACTTGAGCAGTCTATGGAAAGAAGCCTTTTGCTTTCTGTTTCAGTATAATATGGAACTGAATAAGCATTTCTTTCCTCTGGACAGCACACCATTCCTCTCTCAACTATCTTTTACAATCTCACACAACCATCACTTAAAAATAACTTTCTTTACATTTTACTGCACTCAAACCATTCTTCAGCTGCCTGTAATCAATAAGTAGAATAGCAAGACCAGGTCCAGTGAGATTCCTTCTGCACAAAGCAGAGACAGGGGACCAATTCTGAAGTGAATTCCTTCTCGTGTGCCCACAGAACTAAGTATGGAGATGACCACATCCCACAGCTTCCACACAGACCTTCAAGCAGAACAAAGGGCATGTGGACACTGGAAGAATCCTTGCTCACATACTACTTTTATTTAATTTTGCAGGGAAGAAAATCCATACAGAAGCAAGTTGTGAAAGCTCTTAAGGCCCATGATTTCATGCAAACACCATGTTCTTCAAATCCTTATTTTCCTTAGCCTTTTCTATTATGAAACCCTATTTCTGAGACCCTTCAGTGTCTCAGAAGCATTATAATTTCACTTGAAATTCTCTTCTTGGGTTACTATACTGTAATCTTTATAATTTTCTTCCTGATTTACTATGCCATGGAAATTAAAGGACTTAAGGTATTAGGACAAAATATTTTACAAAGAGTGTGGTGAAACACTGGACACAGATTCCCCACCCCTGGAAACATTCAAGGTCAGGCTAGACAGGGCTCTGAGCAACCTGATCTAGTCAACAATGTCCCTGCTCATTGCAGGGAGCTTAGACTAGACAACCTTTACAGATCCTTCTCAACCCAAACTATTCTGTGATTCTACAAATTCTGCTTAAAATAAATCAGTACATAATGAACCAGGAACACAAGATTAAATCAGTAAAAGTTACCTTATTAGCAGCTTCCAGTGCATTTATTAGATTCTGCAACTCTTCCTTATTCATCTCTATAGAAACTGGCTTAATTTCACCATTTTCTCTCACATCCAAATCAAGATTGAGGAGTGGCATTTGTAGCATGGAGATCTTATCACTAGAGAGAGCAAGCTATGTAGATTGACACAACAATAAAGTGTCAGGTGGAGCCATTAAATTTCTAGTCTTTCATAACATCACATCTGTATTTTATATAGAACTTTGTAATAGCTCAACAAATATCAGCATTAAATATCAAATTAACTTCAAACAAGTAATCGCTGCTGTTTTCAGGGTTTTTTTCCTCCATTATTGAGATTTTTCTTTGTTAATACCAACAATATATTGAATAAAGACGCCCTACTCACAGACTTGTTATATACACTTGTCAAAACCAAGTTGGTAAAATTCTGGGCTGCCACATTTTGGTATTCTAAGCCAAAATGAAGGATACATTTGATCATGGGTCTTGATCATGAATTATGTAGATTCTGAAGTCACCATATTCAAATAGGTCCTCTAATCAACAAGAAGTGTCTTACAGAATGGGCTTGGTGGGAGAAAGAGACAATCTTTATGCATTTTTAAACACTCTGCAGCTGATCAATCATGTTGTCAGCTGTCCTATTAGACAAACACTGATGCAGCTTAATTGCCAATTGTGCTTCCTTTTTTATTGACTACAATACTCACTCTAGCTCAGATAAGGCTTTTAAAATGCATTAAAATCAAAGATGAATTGACAATACTATAGGTTAGTATTGTACACACCTACCCTATCTATTTAGGGAACAGAATGTGGTAGGGATCAATCACGGCAAGCAAACAAAAGGTCACAGCCAGCTCAAGGGGGAAGAAAAGTGGTTTAAAGAAAAATAATAGTTCAGACATGTACCAAAAATTTCTATCACAAAGTAGAAAGAAACTCAAAAAATTCTCTAGAATAAAAATTTAAAAGAAGGCACAAACAAAAAACAAGAGTTCACATAAATCCGTATTTTTGTCAGCAGTAAATGCAGTTAGCAAGAGATCAAGCCCAGCAACACCTTCTAAAGCACATTATGATGCCACATCTACTCTTGCAAAAACTTGCCTGTTTTGGGCATTGCTCTTTGATTTCCAAAGCTGTTTCCTGCAGAAATTACTGAGCACTCTTGTAAACATGGAAAACTATTTAACAGTCCTACAAAACTGTTTAACAGCTCTCACAGTCTAACCAAAATATAAGCAACGGTTTTAAGTCTCTGATCAAGCTTAATTTAAACAGATTATCTTCACAACCTCAAACCACCATCCTAATTTAAGCAACACCCTTATCACTGATTTATTACAAAATAGGAAGTCTAATGACAGATGATTTCAAACTAATTATTAAATGTACATTGCAAAAATATAAACATTTGAAGAAAGTCAAAAAACTTATCATCCTGGATCAGTCAACTAATCTTAAAATTAAGCATGTACTTCTTCCTTTGAGAAAAAAATACTGTTTAGTCAGGCCTCAAAATCATAACAGCATACAAAACATTCATGTGTTCCTGAATGGAACCAAATTTCCCTGAGCAGCTTTAAAAGAAAAAATGGGACAAACAAAAAAACCCCAAATTTTTTAAGTTTACATTAGCAGTTCATACAAATTTCTGGCAAGTCTTTGATGTGCTTTTGCATCAGTCATTAATGTGCTCTTGGAATACCTACAAAAATGGAACCATTCCCCTGCAGAGGGAGCAGGCCTAATGGGACTGTATTAAATTACTCCTCTGTTGTAGAATATTTCTTTCAAACAACATTTAAGGCAACTCTCTCACCTTTAACTGCCAGTCAAAATCCTGCAGCTGGGCAGAGGAGATTGCATGTACACTTTCTAGTAGGGCATTCCTGATTTCTTCCTTTCTACCTTTCAGACATTTTGTGATAGCTTCTTGGAGGTCTGAATTTATCTCAATTATCTGCTGGGCAGCCTACAAAAATAAAAATAAAAACCATGATTACTTGCACTATGAACCACAGAAGTAACATGCACCACCTGCAATAACTGAAATATCTAAGCTGATAGCTGCCCTTTGTGGCTGCTCTCCGTCTTTGATAGTTAAGAGTCAATGTTTACCACAGCAAGATACAGAGAAAAAAAATCATTTAAATTAAAAGACACTAGAGAATAGAGGCTTTATCAGCCTTCTTACATGCTACCCCAAAATCAAAAGAACATCACACCCCCAAACAACTCAGGTTTAGGTCTGCAAGTTTCTCAGCATCAGGGCAGAGGCTAAACAAATCTGCTCAGATGAAAAAGAAATGCTGATGTAAGGAGCTCCCCAAGGCTACACAGGTGTCTTTCTTTGACCCAGCTGTTAGTGGGTGGTCAAAATACAAGCAATATGCAAAAGATGAGAACTAATATTTCTAATAATAGAACAATATTTTGCAAAGTTTATACCTATAGGAATGTCCTGAATTACAGTCCTTGTACCACATGGTCCTTCATTCACATCTAGATTTTTTACATCATTTATTTACATACAGTCAATATTTTACACCACTTCAATGCAGTAATAATGAACAAAGAAAACAAAACAAAAAAGTGAATTGGTTTTATTGCTAATGAGCAGTATTATATAAACAAATTTAATATGGTGACATGCAAAATACCAATTTAAATGATTAAACCAGTATTTTAACAAGTATTCTGCGATATTAGAAAAATATTCAAAAATCAGCATGTTTCACTTTTCGTTGTAGAAGTTTGGCAGTGTGCCTCTAAATGCTGCTTACCTTCCACTTATTTAGGCTGAATCCACTACTGTTCAAATTCTACATTATAAAAGTATTTTAGGATTAAATAAACTTCTAAACCAATCACTCCACTCATGATCTCTCAAACTCAAGGCTAATCAGTGATGAGCCCTTACCTCTTCATCAGACATATTTTTGCCAACCGCAGTCTTGAAATACGTCATAGTTTCTTCTAAAACCTCCATCCATTCTGACAAGCTCCAAACATTGCCATAATCCTGGTATCGAGGATAGGCACGGCCACAGATGCCATCAACTATCTTATGAAGGAACTGAAACGATGTGATACGCAATTTAAAATTCTCTCACGGTTAATCTATACCTGATATGAGACTGATCAAGCAATTCAGTTATCAACCCTCCCCCCACTGGGAGCTGCCTCAATGCTTCCAGACTGGAGGCCAGGCACCATTCAAAAAAGCCCCTGAATGGTACTCCCTGAATATGAACTGTCCTCCCTTCCCCCTTGAAGGCAGCTCACAAGATCTGGTCGCAGAAACCACAACGTGATTCAGATTCACACTGGACTTACACGCGGACTGAACAGCCGTGTGCACAACTACAGTCCTCAGCCACCAAAGCGCGCCTCAGTCACCCGTGCCCCGGGATTGCCAGGCTGCACAGCACAACTCAAAGTGCTAGTTCCAAGCCCGTGGGCCTCTCTAGTCTCCCAAAGCACTGTCCCCTGACACTGCGACCCGGCGGTAAAAGCAACCCCGCTCCGCGGCGCCGCATCGCTAGCGGGCCCTACCTCCCTCATATGTACCGGAGGGCGGCACCCCGGCCCGCCTGCCCCACCCGAGAGCCCACCTCGAGAGCCCGTCCGGGCGGAAGCTTCTCCAGCAGCCGCGACATCTCCCGACCTGGCCCGCTCCAGCCGTCACGTGACCGCCCCGCCGGCCACATGACCACTCCGCCGGCCACATGACCCCTGCGGCGGCGCGCATGCGCAGGTGTAAACACTGGCTCTCCTCCGCTTCTTGTCACGGGTTCGAGTCTCAGCCCTGGTGTCGGGTCACCCGGTGCTCTTGGGGTGTGCAGTGTGCTCTGTGCGACCTTCGGTCGGAGTGCGAATGCAGCCGGAACCCCCCCCAGTTTTGCAAGCTTTTATATGCAGTAACAAGCTGGTTTTGCATTCTGCCTGTCTTGCAGCTTTGCTTTTTGACTCTCTAACAGGTTAAATTTGCACTTGGTGGCAGGAGAGGAAGCTCAAGACTTACAACGAGCACCACATCTTCTGTGATACTAAATCAAATAGAGGAAGTTAAGAGAAACAGTGACTGCACAAGCCCGTGCTACTTGTACAGTGTTTACCATGAAGAACTCATTTTTTTAATGTTTTATCGAAGTGTGAATTCAGTCCTAGCCAGACACTGGAGGTTTATGGAACAGGTTTTTATATCAGCAGTGACCTTTCCATGCGTTGAATTGATTGAATGTGAATGTGAAGAAGCAAAATTGCCATGATCGCTTTTACCTGCAAGAATTCAAGTCATAGCAGGTCACAAAACTACACAGACACTGATATACCTGTAGGCAGAGTTTATTTCGCTGAAATCACAAGGCTAATTTACAGTCAAACAGTTATGCATATGTAAGTATAACGCTGGGCCGTAAGAATACCAGAGCAGCTACAAGTCCCAGCTGGTGGGTAGAAGGTCTTTGTAAAAAATCCAAACTGGTTAAGTCAGTCTGCGGCAGAACTTCACAGACAGTCATGTGGCCTTGTAGGAATGATGTGGTGCATGGGAGTTTTGGAGAAGGAACACATGGGGAAGAACTGATTTCAGGTTTTGCTGACTGAAAACTTTCAAACTCCCCCCATTTTCCTCACGGTTTGCTACTGCTAGTAGATTAGACTTTTAAGAAAGGTTTCTTGAAAATGTAGTTACTTTTGTCCTGGAGAAATTACTCAAAGCTGCTGTTAAAAAGAAGAGTAGATGAAATTTGAAATTTTTTAAAAAAAATTTTCAATAATAATTTTCTTTATTCGCCTAGAATTTTTTTTTTTGTTGGATAACTGGAAACTACCCACTTTAGCGTGTTGCGCACTACAAAATAGAGCACCAGGGGGAGCGGCTGCTCCAAACAATTGAAACCCAGCGACAACAGGAGAAATAAGAAGGTGATCCACACTTGCAATGTAATAATTTACGAAATAAAGAGAAAGGTAGTGAGCGTCCCACTCAGTTGAAAGGGATCAAACAAGTGAAAAATGGAAGAGAGCAAACATGTAATGCATGAAGACAGGAACAGATAGAGGAGGATAGGAAACTGCCTTCCCATGTGACACTATCCCAGTCAGCATTTTCAAAGCAGCTAATTTTTTGCTGGTCTGAAGAATAAAGAATTTAATTTTTCAATTTTTTTACATATATGCAGTTTAAAAGTAATATTTTTGATTATTGGCCCATGAGGAGCAAAGTCAGACTGGTCAAGGAAACCACAGCTGGATTAACTAAATCCATGTTTTGGAGCTCATGTTCAACTGCAGTGAAGTAGGGAATAAAAAACTGGCCTTTGGCAGTTTGGACTTTGTTTGGAACTGCACTATTTGGATCTGCCCTGAAGTCTTAACCTTCAAAAATACCGGGTTTACATGCTTCTGTACCACAGAAGTAACAACCCCCCTCACTGCTTGAAGTTAAGATCTCAAATAACCACAAAATCAGGGAGGGAAACTTGCAAAACAGTAAGTACATAGGCAAAGATTTCAGAGCAGTAAGGAAAGAAGCAATTTTGTGGGAGAAGATTGTAGAGTGAACATTACAGTATTTTATCCACATTGCTAAACTACAGTAGTTAAACCCATTTTAACATGAATCCATTTGTTGCCCTTGGTTTTGGAAGAATGGCAATAATTAAAACATTGGGAAATAATAACTAGGGGTTGTTAATATTATAGTAACATACATTTTATCATAACAATACACTAATTATTATATATTATTATATAATAATTGTTATATATAATGTAGTAGCATAGTGTTTTACATTGCTCCAGGTATATCCAGTCGGGGAGAATATCCAAGCACCGGTATAAGCGTCCCACAAGGAATTATTAAACAGGTATGTCAATAGAAATAAATAGGTAACTGTATTTTACCAACACAAAGGGGACAATAAATGCATTTTTTAAATGCACTGAGACTGCAGTTGAGGTTATGGTTATGTGGGTTGCCATGCAGAAGGGAAGTCCCACTGGTCCCCTAGTCCCTGCTGCCAGCTCTGCTTCCTCTCCCTGGCCCTCATGCCAGTACTAGGGTGCCTGGGGCTGCAGGATGAAACTGCAGCTGATGTAGATGCAAAGTAACTTTATTTTTGCATTCATTCTTTTTCATGGGTTAGATTTCCACCACGAACAGAGCACCACTTCTGACAGAAGTGACCTTTGCAAATTGGGAATGACGGGTAAGACAAAACTACCCCTTATGGTAGCCCATAATTAGATGAAATTGGTTGACACATGAATATCAATCAGTGAAGCACTTTAATTATTAAACCAGGAATCTTGAAAATTTTTGTAGAAGCTTACATATAATCATGGTCATAGTGATATGCTGCAGCTGAAGGAGATTGAAAGTAACATATCTCTGTTTAATTTGTACACTCTGATGTAGTTCATAGTAAGGCCGAATGAACATGACACTGATGTGCATAACATACATTATCACCTGTTTGTTCTTCATAATCTATAATCATAATTCCTTCCAAATGACAAATCAGTTTCTCAGATAATTTTACTTGTAAATTTTGAACATACAAAACCTTGAGAAGTTTTGGTTCTTTCCCTCTGTCCCTGTTCAGTAAATATAATACTCATTTATTCACTCTCTGAGACATGAGCAGTACCGTGTGTCATGCATACTGTGGATACAGTCTGTGTCCAGTTTGACACTTGTCTCCATCGTGTCTCTTTTTCCCAGTAAGAGATGTAACAAGAGGAACTTTGTTAAATGTTCTTGAATTCACTTCTCTGATATTTCAAAATTGACTTGTTGGTTTCTGTAGCAGTTCTGTCCTTCCCACAGACTGCACTGAATAACTAGCAGTAATTGAAGGACATTCCTGTGGTTCAACACCACCTTAGTGTCACACAGTTTATACACTGATATCTGTACTGCCTTTCACAGACAAAAGCATACTGAAGAGATCATTCAAAAGAGCTCTGCTACACTGTAAGATCTTCAAGGAGGAAGTGCTATTGTTGGAAACACTCCAAGCATACTTGGAAGTACCAGATGGAAAAAAAATATTGTACATATTACTTGAAATCAGTTAATATCATAGAGTTTTAAAATATCTGTACTATGTACATCTCAACACCTGCCTGGCTGAGGTAACAGGAGAGCCAGGAACTGGTATCACACCCAGTATCCTGCAGGACGGAGGCAGAGGAATAGATTAGACCAGAAAGTGATATCCTGTGTACTCCAAGGAGCTTGTAGTTGTCTTGAGCCATATACCCACTAAAACAACAACTCGGAAAACAAGCTGGAGTCAGTAGCTAGGACTCTGCTCATGAGTACCACTGGTCACCATCCTTTCTAAGCAGCTGGTGACCTACTCTGCCTCTCCTGTGCCCAAGACACACTTCTTTACATAAGCTTCTTTGATTGGAGAGGGAGGAGTCTTCATCTTCCATCCTACAAGAACATTATGAATATTCTCTTAACTCTCCTTTCTACAATTCAGACCCTTTTTTTCTTATCTCATGCTCAGGGAACATGCAGAAAGTTTATTTTTATCTACTCTATTGATACTATCTTATAAGGAAAAATCTACTGTCACCATTTCTATCTTTCTATGTCCCTTTCTTCATGCATAAAAATTCCAGATGAACTGAACACCGAGTGCACATCAGGACTGGAATTTTACTCACAATGTTCAGGTCTAATGATTGTAATGTCTGGAATTCAAAATGACAACAACAGAAATTTAGCAAACCCTTTTAGGGCAGATGTAGTAACTAAGCCAAAATATTCCCTTGCTTCTCCAAGCCTAACCTTAAGATTTCAGTATTAATAATGAATGGTAAGGATGTGTTGGTGTTTTTCAAAAATCTCTGGACATCATAAAACAGAAAAGAAAATGCTCAGTAGGTAGATTATGGTGACTCTTAACCCTAGTAGTAAATAACAATTAGTAGATGCTGGAATATGTTGCACAGCAAGTTGTACCAACATGTCATAATAGCACTGAGGAGAAAGTATTCCTAAAATAATAAACACCCCACTACAAACATCTCATCTACACAAGGACTTCATGGTCTGTATTTATTATATAACTCTGAGTTGAGAGCTACTATTACAGCTACTATATATGGATTTTATTTTTATCACATCATATTTTGAAATGAAATGAAAACAGCGGTTGGTGAAAGTTACACTGGCAAGACACTGTTTCTGCTGACAGAGGTTGTTTCAACCAAGGACATATAAAAATAAGGTAATTATGACAGACTAAGAAAAAGCAGTTTGTTTATACAGATACATCCACAGTAAGGCACAGCAGTGCTTTATGGCTAAATCTCTTCTAGGGTACATACAGCCAACTTCCAGGAATTCCTCACAAAATGGCCTTGTGATTTATAAGTCTTTTTCAGTTTTCTTGGTCTGTTTCGAGCTTGGCAGCACATTGTATTAGCCAGATTTTCTGGACTTCTATGTGGTCTCTAAATAATACACTGTGGAGCACTTTTCACATCTCTACTTCTACTGCTCTTGTCTTTTCTTTGGGAAATAAAAATTTAATAGGCTTCTCCAAAAGAAATTGAAACAAATACTATGAAAGTGACAACTTCTCTCAAAGCTAACTGAGTAGTCAAGTATTAATTTGAAAACTAGACTTTTAGAAGCAGTTGTCAGTGTCCTGGACAGCTTCTGCATATTTATCAGCTTTTTAGAGTTTGCCAGCTCTCACTGCAGTTTTATGACCACATGACCCATGACCTCCATGACTCCTGGGACAAACTGTGCTTTGAATCATATTACTATAATTACCCTTTTTTTTTCCCTTCTTTTTTTTTTTTAACCTTGAGAGTGTCTCAAAACAGCAAAGACACGAAAAGAAGAGAGGCACTTTTTTTTGCATTGAAATTTTTCTCATGGCTTAGTTGCTGATAAATAAGACACTGTACCAATGCAAACACCTCAGCTTGCCTACACGTAATTTCTGTCAGTATTAAAAAAAAAAAAAAAGAAACCCCAAAATATTTTAATACACTACCAGCTATTTGAAAAAGTCTGGAAGCCATCTAGTTCATGCACAAGTGCAAGAGTTTTGTACACAGGAAAATGCTACATACTGAGTTTGCTATTGTAATAATGAATGGTAAAAATTGCTATAGGAATAATGGATAAAATAATGAATCCTATTATGTCGGTGACAATAGTATTTTGATTACTATTTTGCTCACACCAAGTTTTAAATGGGTTGATGTTCTTACATCAGGAGAGGTATTTTTAATTTTGAATAAAGTAGCTGACATTTGCTTTTATTTAGAGTTGCTCTGGTGCAAATTCTAGAGAGGAGTTCTTTAGAAAATTTGTTTGCATTGTGAAGACATGATCTACTTGTTCTTCCTGGTGACATAATAAAAATTGAAGAAAGAAATTTTCATTTCACAGTTTGGTGAATATTTCTAGAAAAATACTGAGCAACTTTAAACAGAAAATTTACAATTATTTTAATTTTCCTAATTTTCCTTAAATAGTTCTTCTACTTATGGAGGCAAAATAAGGAGAAAATATAAATTGTTCATTTAAAAATGGGACATGTTTTTTCCTTATGTTATTTACAATGGAATATATGACGTAAAGTTCTAGCAAGGAGCAGTTGGTTTAATATTGTCACATAGTGGAGGTTACAAGTAAACTCTAAGCTTTCTTCTAAATTTGAACTTGACCTACAATACCTGTGAAAGTATCAATCTCTTGTCTTTACCATGGGTATGGCTTTTCATTAATTCATCTTGGATCTATTATGCACTGGGCTCATCAAATGAATCAGATACACCCATGTGGTGGGTGACATTTCCTCCAAGTTAGCTAAAGCTGTATATGTGCTTTGTCTCACTCTTGGTCTGTCTTTGTTTATACTTTATCATGGTTTACACTGGCTCTAGAAGGTGAAATGATAGATGTGATGTCTGCTGGGGCAAAGTTTCACCTTCAAAAATGTTTAAATGCACATGAAACATAAAACATTAGATTTTTTAAGTGTGGTGTCTTGTGAACACTTTTAATCTGATACTGGGTTTACTAAACTTAAATTCTATGGGAAATCAGCCTTTGATTTGCCCTTGTGAAAAATACCTGAGAGAATCAAAAAGTCTAAGTGGCATCTTCATGTCCATCTGCAGGATTATTTTTATTTATTGAAGAAATGGATATAGTAATTGTGGCATAAGTAGCTAAGTTAGAATATTGACAAAATTTGCTTGGCAGGTTGGAGTTGCTGTCCAGCAGAAATTGTATTAGAAAAACTGTAGAAAAATTTAATGGGAAAAAACCACTTGAAAAATATTATAACCCAGACAATAACTTTATACAAGCAAAGATAGAGAAAAAGGCAACAGATACAAAGTATTTAATTTCATTTTACCAGATAAATTCAACACGTCAACTTGCTCCTATTTACAACACAGAGAAAAGTACTTAAGTACACAATCATAAGTGCATATCATAAGTGTTTTGATACAAAATGAAACTGTAACAGTGTAAACCAGCTACTGACAAGTTTACAGCTGCAGATAAGGTTGAAGATTAGCCAAGGGACATTGCCACATCAGAGTAAACAGAAAAAGAAGGAATAAAGCAATTTTCCAAGTGCATCCTATGTTCAATTCCACTTAGCTAGAACTACTTTCCAATCACACACACTTTTCCATCAGTCCACAAGTATCAGCATTAGATGGTGTTCCCTTTTTCTAGGGTTAGTTTTGTGTCTTACCCAATGGGCCGGTGTCAGTTCATGGGGAGAGAATATGGATTGTTAGAAGCTGGAGTCTCCCCATAGATTACCAACTCAGCTTCTCTATTGGATAAAGTAAAAATGTCAGGATAAGAGATAAAGTCCTGATGCACTAAGCTGACAGTATCTCATTTAAAATTATTTTCTCCTTGTCTTGTTAATTCAGCCTCTTAAACGTGAAAGACTTTCCAATTGCTTGTTAAATTCCAGCTGATAATTACTTTCTGTGGAATGGATAACAGAATGAAAATCTCTAGAACAAAAAGTCTCAGGATCTTAGTGGCTTTCAGGAATGGAAAGTCCTAATACACACAATGCCAAACCACAGTGAGTGACAATATAAATATGTATGGCAACATATAACTGCCCTCCAGAACTGGCATCTAATGACAGCTTCCTGATTCCTTCCATTCTGCAGTTGCCTAAACTTGATGGTGTAAATCACAGGCAAAGCATGAGGATTACATGAGTGAATATTAGTCAGTTATTCCCTTAAAACTTGTTTTTGTCTACACAAGCTGTGTCACAGCAATTTATCCAACATTAACTAAGGTCTGAATGGATTGTTAAACTGCAGTACACCTTTGGCTGGACACTTTTATTCGAAATTTAGTTAGCCTTCAGTCAGTTTGATATGATTCATTCTTATCTGGTTTACTTTAGCAAAACAAACGTGGATTGCTAAACACTAGGAACAAAAAGAATTATTTAATGGAAGCAGTGGTCACTGCTAGTATATGAGCAAATGGCTATGAAATTGAGTTTAGAAGCTACAAGATAATTCTTAACCCTCACAGCAACCATACACTGGGGAATTTTTTTTTAGTACAGCAATATGAGCAAAATACCTAACTAGTTTCAGAAAAATTCGGTCAGTTTATGAAACAGATTGTATGGCATGCTTGCAATTACAAGGAATTAATGACCCTGAAAATGCCTGAAATGTCAGGAAATTTCCCACAAAAATATTGGCATACAACTCTACCTCTCCCAAGATTTCAAAATGTACATAATTTACATAGAATATATCTTGCACAATAAAATATTAAAACCAATGCTCAATCTTTAAAACTGAGCATGTAGGCTCAGATTCACTAACACTTTCATGTTCTGGTGTTTATTATCCCTTGTTTCAATTTTTTTATTTGTAACCTGAAAGTAGTCATACCTTCTTGTCTCACAGGGAGCAGTGAAAGGAAATTCATGACTATCTATAAAATTCTCACTCCAGCAATAAAAACAATCTCCTCACATGGAAATCAATAAACCAGTACAGATCTGGACAGTGTATGGTAAATAAAGGCTATGGCCACACACAAACTAGAGCAGATAAACAGCTGTTTGTTCACTATGTATATGTCTTGCAGGGGTACTGCCAGGAAATTTATCTAAGGATCTTAGATACTTATCTATCTAAGATATATAAATACTAAGAAATTACTTTAGTGATAAGCACAACAGACTGCTTTAATTTGGACTGGAAGCATTGCTTAGGACGCTAAACACATATTTACCAGCCAATGATCTAGTAAACAATAATTCAATGGAATTTAAAATTCAAGGTTTTTTTTGAAATCTCTGCTCCAGTTAAATTATTTGGGTTTACTGCAGAGCTAAGGAAGTAAAACATAATGAAATTACTGGGTAATAATCAATTCCCTTTTTGGATATAAGTCATTATTAATATGCCACCACCACATCTTCAAGTGTGTTTGAGCTAGAGTGGATATCATATGTCACTGTTTACCTGTAAATACACACTGGATCTCTCAAGTACATCCACTGACCTCATATGAATGCACTAAGCTGATGCGGGAGTATCCACACTGCAGTAATGATAAAAGTGTATGTGTACAACCCCAAATCCCCACTGGCACTGCTATTTATGTGGATTTGGCACTGGAATCATCACTGGGTATGATTCTCCTCTGGGGAAGAGATTCTCCCTGAGAAGAATCATACCCAGGTTTTTGCATTCCATTAGCTTGAGGTGCTCTGGGAAATGTTTGATAGCATGCTATGGCAAATTTCCCTCTTTCTTTCAGGTCTTCCTTGGAAAGTTTTCAGTCTGCCCACACATTTAGTTGGCAGTCAATGAGTTCCTCTCTTTCATGTGCCCCAAACTGTGCCAGTATGAGCATGCCAGGCTGAGTTGTTCACAATTGTACTTGCAGAGTTATTGCAGCCTTTGAACAGATAGAGGGTTTGAAATACACAAAGACCTCTGAAACTGTTTTGGAGTCATCAACAGCTCTTGTGTCCATATAAGTCTGGGAAATTCCTGGACCTTCAGGAAAGTGTGGAGGACTGCAGAGCACACATGGTCACTTAGAGGGTTGGACCACAATAATACTTACTGGATTTAGTTATGAAAAGTTTTCACAGAGATAGGAAAGGATCATCCAAGTTCTTGTCAGAAATACAGCTACTGAAGAAAAACATACTTTTAATATCAAAATTATTTTAGTACTTACAAAGCAATACTTACAGGGCATTCACATCTCATCAATGACCAAAGTCTCGAGAAACCTCTTATTTGAAAACATACTGGTCTTCATATAATCACCAAAAGACAACAGAATTGTCATTATTCCTGTTTTCACTGGTTTCCAGCAGAGAGGGCACTAAGTGGTTTAGGGCACTTAGTGGCACTAAGATCAGACAGTAATTGAATTCACTTAGCTCTTCTGTGTGACTCCAAAGCTGGCCATTGTTTTAGACTGAATTTTTCCAGTTAGTGTGTGGACACTTACTGTTTACAGGTGGAAAATGGTAGGACTGACAGGTGAGGATTACATTCTTTTGTTAATTGCCACTGGCCTGGATGACCTGAATTTCGAAGTTTTCCTTTTTCATGTGGCGGTTCAGGAGATGATATAAAAGATACCTGCAGATCTGTCTGGGGAAACAAAAAAAGGATATATCTGTGCAGAGGACGTTCAGTGTTATTACCTCCACACAGAAAAGCTATCTGTGAGATTTCTTAATTAAGCATTATGTCTGGTGACTATGATCTTTGTAGTTACTCTGCCATAGGATACCTGGGAGAAGACAGTTTAATTACACTTCAGACACGCTGGATGGTTGCTTTGCATGCTTGGCACCAAGACCACTTATACTACTGGACAATTGTGCAGAAGGTTAAAAGTGAAAATGTGTCTGTAATGGCCAAGTCAGGAATCAGCAGTGCCTCCCACTCACCTGATCAGCTTTACCTCTCCAAACAGCTCATGTGCTCTGCCTCAACACATCTCATTAAAGTGCACAGAGGGCTGCACTAAGGCAGCTGTGCTCTTTCTGGCAGCCAGGGTAGTTAATTTATGATTTGATCAGGTATTTTTGCGTGCACTGACGTAGAGGCCTAATTGAGGCAATTGTTATTGCTGCACAAACAAGGGAAACAAAATAATGCCTTTCATAGTTGTAGGCTTACAGAATGGACTGTCATGCATGAAAAAACATGAATGGGAAATGTAAGACTCTGGATATGAATTATTTACAACTGCAATGGGATTACAGTAGCTGTGGTTGGTGATAAGTTGTGTGATATTTTCTTCTTTGTCAAACATCTCTGCCAACTTGAATGTTCCAATAAATCAATGCTAACCAATTGAATCAATTTAAAGTAACTAGGTTTTGGCAAAGCCGACTACCACCTTGTGTCTTGCAGCAGCTTGCTCTGCCCTCCCTGGAGTTGATTCCTTTTTCCTACAGCACCTGAGCCAGGAAAGGTGGTAGATCCTGCCTGCAAAGAAACAGAACTCCACATCTTTTTCTGCTAAGAAGAAGAACCTTCTTCTAAGATGTAATGTAATTTCAAGGCAGTAGTTACAGACTTCCTTAATGCAGAATTTTTATTCCATCTGACATGCCAGTATGTTTTGAAATTTCTACTAGCCATATAGGCACTCCAAAGAACAGACCATCAGCAGCTGTTCACTGAACATAACCAAAATGTTTTCAGTGTGTAGTCAGGGGTGCAGGGCATGCTAGAATCCAGAAAACAGGGGAAGACAACACCATGCACATACATGGGAAGGAGAACACAGCTAGGTACCACTTCTCATCACAGCCTCCCAGCTCTCTGTTAGGAATTCATTGTTGACATTGGACAAGTACTGGTAACCCCAGTCTATTTCAATAGTGATCAAGAGATCTACAAATAACATTTCCTGGTGGATTTTTTTCCTTCTTCTTTCTTTTTTCAGCAGAAGAGGGTCTTGAATCAGGAATCCTCTCACTTTCATGTAAAAGGCCGTGTGATTTCATTGTAAGAGGCAGCCTTCAAGAGTGCCCTGGAAGGCAGATCAAAAAGACAATGTGGGATTTCACAAGGGTTATTGACGAAAAAACTCACTGAGGTTCCTGATGGCAGTGATTTGTTTAAGGCAATTTGGGCAGTTTTTCAATAGCCAGAGGCTTACTTCCTAGAAAACAAGAGGAAGTGTTTGCTAACCTTGATTAGCCCAGTGGCTAGAAAACTTGATGTTTAGACAGGCCAAGGTGCCTTCAGTGTTGTAAATGACCGTAAAAAGTTAAGAACATCAGTTTCCCTTACGAGCTGTCAAGAGTGTCAGGTTCTGTGACAGTCATACTCCTACCCCAAACTCCATCTGCCGAGGCCTTAAGGCAAAGAAAAAACAAACCTTTAAACAGTAACTAAGTATCATGGACTCTATGGCAGCGAGCAAAACTCCCTCACCCAGAGCCGAGGGGCGTGCAGAGGAGCCGCTTTTGGAAGGGTCCTCGGCCGCAGCGGGTCCCGCCTCAGTGATTCCTTGAAGGAGAAGGATCAGACCAGGCAAGGGGCGGAAAGAAAGAGCGGACAAAGGAAGGCCGATGTGTGCAGGTGAGGGGCGGTGGGGCGGAGGAGGCGGAGGGGCCGGGCAGCGGGGCGGGGCGGGGCGGGTGCGCGGCCATACCCCGGGGATGTGCGCGGCTCCATCGGTAAGTCCTGTGAACTTTCAGCGGGGCAGCTCTTCCGCGGGGTCGGGTGCGTGGACGGTGGGGCGGGAAGACAGCGGCGCTGGGCTCCGGGACCGGGAGGAGGCGGGGGAAACGCGGCAGGAGCGGCCGAGGGAAGGTCCCCTCAGCCCACCCGTGGCGTGTTGCCGGCGGCTGGCCCGGGACGCGCTGCCGGCACCCCAACGGCCCCTGCGAAACTCGGCGGTGGCTGGACCGTCGTGGGCGGTGGAAAAAGGACGATTTGTGGGTTTATGTTTTGAAATGTTTTCTGGGCCACGACCGACCTGCGCACCCCACCCCCCTCCTCCGCCATCGCGTGTGTTAATCTCCTCGACTTTTTCCAGAAACAAAAGTCTTTGTTTTAATAGTTCACGGTGGTGACTGAGGTGTCGGCCTTTTACAGTTTTATAGCAGGGAAGTAGGCTTAAGTCCAAATAAGTCGCAGGGAAATTCCTGAAACTTCGGGAAGGTATCGGGGGGTGCAGAGTGCACATGTTCACTCACAGGATTGGATCACAGCAATAGTTACTGGACTTAATTGTGAAAAGTGTTCAGAAAGATGGGAAAGAATAATCCAAGTTATTGTCAGGAAATACAGCTACTGAAGAAAAATGTACTTCTAATACCAAAATTACAATTTTTTTAGTATTACAAAGCAATACTAATATGGTATTCACATCTCACCAATGGCTATAGTCTATAGTGTTGAGAAACCTCTTATTTAAAAACATACTTATCTTCATATCATCACCAAAAGTTAAGAGAGTTGTCATTATTCTTGTTTTCATTAGTGGTGGTTTGCAGCAGAGAGGACACTAAGTGGTTTACCTAGGATTGGAGAGGAATTGAATTCACTTAGCTCTTCTGTGTGACTCCAAAGCTGGTCTGAAGCCATTGTTTTAGAGTGAATTTTTCCATTTAGTCTGCGGGCACTTACTGTTTACAGGAGCAAAAGGTAGGACTGACAGGTGAGGATCACATTCTTTTGTTAACTGTTGCTGCTCTGGATGATCTGAATTTCAAAGGTGATAACCAGAGCTGATACATGTTTTTAATGAAAACTAGACTGAAATTGGGACCAAGTCCTCTACATGAGTACTTAAAGATACTCTCTAATCAGACATTCCTGTCCCACCTTGCTTGTGCCAACCTGAGAACTTCCACAGCTGTAGTGAATTGGATTGGGAAATCCAGTGATGTTGTTGTCTTTGAGTTAAGGTCTTGCAGATCGGTGGGAACCAGGTTCAGTAAGTACAAGGCTCATTATGAAGGAGTTGACTAAGCTAGGAGTGGAAGGTAGTCGTGAGAACAATTCTCTGCAGTGTTACCTTTTAACTCTGTTCACTCACAGCAGTGATTTTCTAGTGTCTTAGACAGTTTTGGTGTTACTAGGGTCAGAATTCAGCATTCTTAACTCCTTGGATATTTTGTTTTTAGGCTTCTATATATTTTGGCTTCATTTTTAATAATAAAACCATTAAAGATACACATTTGTAGTTGAGCCTTCAATTGCTGTAAGTTACTTCTCAATTTCAGGTTTGAAATAACATCTCAAGAGTCATGTTTTGTAGTCTTACAGGAAGTCTCTAGTGGTTAAAGTGGATTCACAGGTTATTCCTGTCAATATATCCCCAAGCAGGTTTTATTGCTCTGTGATAAATATGATTGTCTTCCAGAGGTTGTACAAGAGTTGGTTTTGATGAAAATTCACTAACCCTGGGGCATTAGACCTGAAAACCTCAGTGGGTGCCTTGGGAATTATGGAACTTTTGAGTAGCTGATAATGTAGGCGTCTTAGAAAACCAGAAGAATAAAAAAAAACTAGTCAGAGACCTAATCTAGGATTTTAGGAACTCAGTTAATTTCTTGCAGTAATATGTACTTTCAGTATAAATTTCAATGAGTATGCTAGACCTTATCTACACAATAGAGTTTTGGCCCCTTAAAAACCAGCAATACTGCCAGTATGGATCCATTTCTTTTAAAAGTATTTATGGTAGCATAAGGAGTGTACACAGCTACCAAAAAAAAAAAAAATCACATTCTTCTGCGTTACATGAACGCTAGTATAAATTTTTAACATGGCCCATGCTGTAGTCTTACTGTGAAGTTCATGAGAATTTCACACATAGCAAAGCATCTGTAGTGACTAAATGCCGCCCGACCATAAGCTAAAGATATACCTGTGTGGAAAGACAGTCATAAAAGAGTAAGACTTCAAGTGTAATGTTTTGGTTTAGAGTTTTGAGACCAGTGTGGCACATGAGAACAGGGCATAAAGCAGAACTTTTCTGATGGAGAAAAGGATGTAGAATATTTTCACAGATGATCACTGTCCAGCAGTCTTTAGTTTTATTTTGAAACTATTTCATCTGAAATTTAAACCTAAAATTTGCTAGTGTATGGTTTGATTCTGTCTGTAGATACAAGATCTGATTGGCATCCTGAATTACTTTACCCAAGATGAAGATGATTCTCTGCTTTTATATATTGCTCCCACACTATAGTATGTAAAACAGTATTATTGCATGGTTTACTATTAAATTATCTTGCATCCATCCTTGTGTCAGGGCCTTGGCACTTGTTGGGTTTTAATGCATCCTGCTGGTTGTTTTTCATTTGTGAAGAGCTATTGATGGCTGGCTTAAAGTACTCATAACCAAGAAATTTCCTCTCTAAGATCCAAGGCTTTTCAAGGCTGGCAAGTTTTCAGTGTTGCCCATGCCAAATTAGGCATTAGACTTTGTAGGTGGCAGTGCATGGCAAAATAGTGCCACAGCAATTGATTGTTCATACTAACATCTGCCTTCCACTCTTAATTCCAGAATTCTTACATCTCTTTTATAAATATATCTCAGAATATATGGTTGCAAATGACCACATCATTTTCTCAAATTGAACTTTTGATTCCTGCAGGTTTTTGCCTGTTTTTCCCATAAATTGTCAGCAGAAGTCTCTTATCCAGATCTATTTGGCATATTAGAATGTCTCGGCAGATTTCATATTGGCTTGCAAACATGGGACAAATATATAAAATTTTTGCGTGTTACGGAGAAAGTAGCAAACCTTAGGAGAAGATAAGTATTTGTTCTTCAGAGTGTACATTTATCTTCGGGCCCTGGCTCCCTGAAGCTTCTTTATTTTCTGCTTGCTTCTGAGTTTTAAGAGATGATTAGGAGAAGTTTTTAACATTTAGCCTGTATAGTTCTGTCAGTGTACTGACAAAAGTGATAGTGAACCTGTGCAGTAACACTTGCAAAGAGGCTTAAATGGGACTGTTCTGTGGATTGGGGATGATCTACTCTTCCATAGCATTGTGTAGTGTGACTTCCATCTAGGATGGCATTTTTTATGTTTCCTGGTCACCCAGAACCTCAGACCTGCAGAACATCCTGATATATTCATTTGGGGAGGAAAGAAAAAGGGATGTTGTTGGGGAGGTTCCTTGTCTGAGTTGCTTCCATTTTATGTGCTGTAGAAATTTTTCAGATAAGATAATTTTTTTGATTGCATTTCTTTTTGCCAAGAATTGATTTATTACTTCCTACTGGAAACTAGCCCAGATGAAGGCCTACTACATACTGCCTGAGAAGGAATAGGATAGAGACACACAGCATAAGCATGCATGGGTCAAAGGTCTGGGGAACATTCTTGTCAAATATGTCATTTACCAAGTGCTTTTAACAAAGAACTTTTTGAAAGAAAAATGAGGACTAGTTATTTGTAGGTCACAGCAAAAGAGAAGGATGTTGTCAGAAGGGAGGAAGTGGTTAGGAGAAGCCATGGTAAATGGTAGGGCACTACACGTGACATGTGAGCAAATGACCACAAGATAATAATAAAGTGCAGTTCCAGAGTAGGATAAACATAGGCTGAATTATCTACACATCTGTTTTGCTGATGATCTTAAGAAATTATCTGCTATGAGAGAGATCAGTGATTGCTAAGTGATTGGCCAAAGGCTACCAATAATAAAATTGGAACTAAGGAATTTTTAGTGTTGACTCCTTCCCCCATCAGGAAAGCTAGGAACAAAGGCTTGAATGGAGATATGCAAGTGATACTTCACAGAGCTGGAAGCTGACAGAATTTTCAGGAGATAATGGAAGAGAAGTGATGAGAAAAGAAAACAACTTACAGATACGAAATATACATACAAGAGAGTGCTTACACGGGGCTTTATGATGCAAGGCCCTACTCCTAGGGTACAGACCATTAAAAGTAGGAGTCTTCTCAGCATTACCACTAGCAGAGAGTTCTCAAAGCCTGTTTTTATTGTGGTAAAGAATGGTCAAACATGGAGAGTGTATAGTGTTGATCTGTCGTGTGGTAAAAATGATGCTGCTGTTCCTTGCTTTAACAAAGGAACTCCCAGCTAACTATTTCCTGTTAACCATATCTAACCGCTCCAGTTTTTCATATCTTAAAGTGCTTTATAAGAAGAGGAAAGAATCAGAGCACATGAAGGAACTGGTGTAGAAAAAAGCAAGAAAGCAAATAAATCCAGTGTCATATAATTCCCTTCCACATTTCATCATTATAATTATGTTAGTAGCAGTTAGTAAGCTTACTAACTTAAAAGAACTTCCCTTTTTGAGTGTAAGACACGTCTCAATTGCCTCTATACCAGCTGTTTCCATTTAGCAAGATCAAGAGTGTTCACTTGAATGGTGTGAAAATGAGGACAGGTTCGCTTGTGTGAGGCTGTCCTCAGAACTTAGCATGTGATCTTTTAGGCTTCCTGTTTTCAAATACTTTATTCTTGAGGGTTTTAAACATAAACATATATTTTAGAAATAAACTTCTAAAATAGTGCTTCAGAGTAACTCATCTTTTGAATCATTTGCCAGTGTTTCAAGAAATATCTGCTGTTTTGTATTACTACTTTAAGTTCACATTAGCTGGGGAACTCAAGACTTGGCTATGAAAAATAACATGACAAAAGAGTCAAATAACATTTTAAGGGAATGAATTTCTTAGAAAAATCATTTTAAATAACTTTTATTTTCTCTTTAGTGACTTAATCCTTTAAAATATCTAACATGATATCTAAGCTGATAAAACTCGTTCTGACCACAGAAAATGTGTTCAGTACTTCACGAACCAAATTTAATGAGGAAGAAGAATAAAATTACCCAAAATAATTAAGAAATGCAAGAGGTTTCTGAAGTCTGAAATCTCAAAAGTGCTATTTTTGAATGTTGGTGCAAATGATTTGGAAAAAAATCATTTGCAAAATAATAGCCAAGTGAGTTAGAGGGCATTATGGCAGTATGAGAGATCCAGATGCTTTTTTTCCCAAGATGTTTGTTAATTGTCTGATTCACCTCTCTGATTATAGGAGATTACTTGCTATTTCTCATACAATATTTCCAGTGTGGTGGGTTTGTTAGTTATTTTGCATCCCTACAATCTTCAGTTTTGTTAGAGGCAGGTACGTTAGAATACTGGAGATACTGACAAAATAGGCAGTGCACAGAACTGAATCTGATGTTTCTTCCTGTTCCTTTTTAAGCTCTGCTTCTCTGAGGAAGGGTGGAGCAGAGGTTTTGGAGCTGTTTCAGGAGTCAGAGAGGATATGTATGTGGTGAGGGGTGACTGCTCTTCAGCAACATTGCCTGTGCAGTTTAAACTGCTCTGCATCCAGTGGTGAAGAATTCCATCTTAACATGCTGTCATGTTAAAATGTCTAGTGCTCTTCCTCCCTGCTTTCCCTAACTGCTTTATTTTTTATAAATAGTGGTCACTGAGTATCAAATGCTAGAAAAGATAAAAGATTACGTAAACCAAAAAGACGTAGAATTCAGAAGGTTTTTAAATTTGTGAGGTGTATTTTAGCTGTATAGGTTATTTGGCCTGTATAGTTGTCACGGAATGAACAGGAATCTCCTATTTAAAGCTTTTGCATGCCCATTAGCCCTGGGAGATCGAGAAAGAGTTCCTTCCTTCTTCATCAGTATTAGATGTTTGTTTTCCTGGTCTTATGAAAGCAAACATGATTTTCACTACAGATGTAACCTACGCTCAAATATCTGGCTGGCAGCATCTTGTGAAATTTCCTGGAATTTACTTGCTTTAATTTGTTACTAGGTCATTGTACACTGTAACAGTATGTAGAGATTTGTCAGATTATTGGGCAAAAGTGTAGTTAACTGACACACCCCGTATGATTCATGCTAAAGATGAAAGCTTGAAGGAGTCTGATAGATAAAACAGAAGAAATCATGTTAAAACACCCCCTGGTAATCCAGCATATTTTTAGTTAAAGCAGACTGTTCTATGGAAGAAGTAATACAAGAAGTGTAGCAACCATTAGTTAAAACTTTCAAATTGTAAAAGCCTTTGTTATAAAAACCAGCACTTTTGAGCTTCTACTAAAGCATGGTTTGTGCAAGAGGCCTTTTCTGACTGCATTGGATGATTTGATGAAGTGAGCTACGTGTATAGCTACTAGTGAGTATCACCTATGGCTACGAACTTCGGCTTTCTGTGGGAAAACAAATTCCTGGGTAGAAATTTATTCATCCTCTGTCAGTTGTTCTCTGTCTCTTTCTAATTCACTGGAAGAAGTTTTGTTGATGATGGCTACTTAGTGCCTTTCACTGGCAATTCCTCACTTCGTGTCTAAGGCTATATTCAGATGCATATTGCTATTGTTGACATCTGAGTTTAATAAGGTTTGTTAACCACCACCATGGACTGCAGTGTCTGAGATGAGGATTCCTTTCAAAATGCTGGTCTCTGCCTTTCTGCACCATGCTACAGCATGAAAAACTGGTGGGTGGACTGCTATTACAAAAATACTGTGCCATTTTAAACAGAGTAATCAGATTATAGAATCCTGAAAGGTTTGATGAAATTCAGATAAATTCAATCTTTGAAGCAGAAGTTTCTGACCTTACATGACCTATTAACAGTCTGGGTTGGCTTCATTATGAAAATTACTTTTTTCCCTAGGTTTATTCAAAACTGTAGCTGTGACTTTTTGTTGAAAAGCCTTTACAGAGTCGTTGTGTAACTTGCTATACTTTCAAACATTTCTAGAGAGATGACACTCCCTGGACTGTAAAGTGTTTCGGGTGCAATGGCAGATCCCGTCCGCTGGGCCCGATACCGCTGGCAGCGACTGATATCAGCAGAGGGCAGAGAATGCAGCAGCAACAATTCAACTAGCAAGTGCTATCAATCATCAAAAATGCCTGGCAAACATAGGATAGTGATACCCTGTTTGGGACATTTTAAAGAAGAGTATGAAAAAGTATCAAAACTGTACATGAACAACAAAATACGGACTACTAGATATACTTTATTGAATTTTTTACCACGGAATTTATTTGAACAATTTCACAGGTAAGGAACTCCTTTTTGATTGTGGTAATTCTTCTGAAGCTGAATCTTTCTGTTTACATATTTGTGTGTGTTACTATATACTAAAAAAAATTTTTCCCCTTGCTGACCTATCACTTCTGAAAAGATGCATGTTTCATGGCCAAAGTTTCTTGATTAGCATCATTGTTGAGCTAATCCTTTTCTCCTTAGCTTATGTACTTTCCACTTATTCTGTTCTTTGGACTAATATTGAACTATTCCTTGCTATTGGACCACTCTCACACACCAATTTGCAGTGGGATTTTCAGCTTATTTCCTGCAAATATCTTTTTCCCCTTCCCTTGTGTCTTTCTCTCTTGCCAATTTTTTTCATCTTCGTTCTCCCTGGAGAACTGCTTATCTGTCAAGCCTGCACAGGGAGGTTACGGGGTGGCTTCCTTTTTAACATGTCATCTTCCCTAAGAGACGATAAAATTAAGTTTAAAGGACCTGGAAATTTGAGAGTGCAAATTCACCAGTGCCTCACTCCATGGTTATGGATACTTATTCTGTAAATCGCGGGTGAAGAAAAGATGAATCGCTGATAATTTAAATGTCTCTATAGCATGGAGTGGTGATTAATTTTCTGCTAGCACAGCTAAATCCCGTGTTTTCTCTTTGTTTCAGAGTTGCCAATTTGTATTTCCTGTTTCTAGTTGTCCTAAATTGGGTCCCTCTGGTTGAAGCTTTCCAAAAAGAAATTACAATGTTACCTCTGTTAGGGGTTCTGACAATTATTGCAGTGAAGGATGGTCTGGAAGATTACTCAAGGTACAAAATGGATAAACAGATAAACAACTTAGTAACCAAAGTATATAGCAGGTAAGAGACAACAGTCTTTGTGGTTTATTATTATTATTTGATTCTGACTATCATGTGAAAAAGTTAGTGATAACTCCTTTGGTTACCTTCTGGATACTTATAGAAACATAAAATCATGTAATTTGGAAAATGCCTCTGAAAGTCATTTAGTCTTAACCCTCTGCTCAAAGCAGGGCTGTTTAGATCAGTTCACTCAGGGGCTAGTTAAGACTTCATCACCAGTTTTGTTAAATAGTTATCAAATTAGTGTAAAATCTGCAAAATCAAATTTTGCTTTGAGGCAAATGAGTTCATATTTTTGAACTCAAATGAGTTCAGTGTTTGTAGTGTATTAACCAAGGTACTTTGAGTAGTTAAACGTTTTTGTACATAGCATTTGTTTTGAAAGGTGTATTTTCACTTCTGAAATGGCTTCATGGAGATTGAAAAGCTGCCATCACTCATTAATGGCTGCATGTTGTACCCATAGTGTGATACCATTTCCACAAACAGAACAAGATAGTTTGCTACTTGAGGGCATCACACAGTTCAGTACAAGTGTACTGAACAAACATCTGTGTTCTACTGTGCAGGACTGCAGTGTTACACACTGCGTGCAAGTCAGGCAGGGAGTCTGCTAGAGGCGAGTCTGCTAGGAAGTTATTATCATGGATAATAAAAAGACAGGAATTCAAACTGATCATATTCTAAATTAACCATCAAAAAGCTTCTCTAAGTATATATCAGTGCTGCCCATATAATTATTTCTCTGTAATATCTCTCATAAAAGAATATTCCAAGATGTAAAATACAAAGATAAAGGAAGTATAGAAGTATAGTGAATGGTTGGGGTTTTTTTTCTTTTCTCACATGCTCTGTTTCCATGTGGGAAAACAAGTATTTTGGAAAATGTCACTTTTGATGTATTGTAGTAGCCATCACAAATAGCATCTGTAGATTTTTCTCAGTTTCAGCTTATGCATTTTGTAAAAAATCACTATTCTTCTATGTATTCCAGGAAAGAGAAGAAATACATAGATGAGTGCTGGAAAAATGTCAACGTTGGGGACTTCATCCGGCTTTCACGTAATGAAATTATTCCTGCTGACATGGTGCTGTTATATTCCAGTGACCCTGATGGGATCTGTTACATTGAAACTGCAGGCCTTGATGGAGAAACCAATCTAAAGCAGAGACAGGTGGTGAGAGGATATTCAGAGCAGGTGAGAATTGTGCTTTTCTAGTGGTGTAAGAAAGCTAACATGACAGGTGGTGGACTAAAAAAACCCAAACAACTCAGCCCTCTCAACTGGCTAATTCATGGTAGCCCAGTAATCCCCATCTGAAAATCAAGGTACTAGGTAACACAGTTCTAATTCGTTGCTTGAGTTGTTTTGGAGCAAATCCTTGCACGTTCACATAACCCAGAGAAAGATCTATTTCAAGTAATGAAAAACAGCGAAATTAACAATTCAGGTAAACCTCAAGTAATTACTTTTGATGCATAACATGTCAAGGGTGAGAAGTTGGAGTTCTTTAGAAAGGGACTTCGTGCTATATGAAGACCTAGAGAGAAGAGCAGATATTATCTTTTTCACTGTTTCTTCACATTGCAAACACTTTGTTACTCCCATACAATACTTAAATATTATACCTAGCAGCCAAAATGTTGGAGACTGGCACAAAACAACAGGGAGCTTCAGTATTGTCCATAACAACATTCTATTTAGTCCTCTGGAGAGAAGATTACCTGAACTGCCTCTCAATTTACAGCAGTGGTGAGGAAGTGAGGAGAAGTTGTCTCTAAGTGCCATTAGTGGGTACAGTAATACCAAAGGCGCATGATGTGCTGTCCATGAACAAAGCAGTTTCTTATCCCCTAACAGTCACACGCTTACTTTTATTTTTACTTCTGTTTTTATTTCTTGATTTAAACTTAAAACAGCAAGGCAGGAAGGACTGTTTGATCCTTTTGTATATACATATTATTACACAAAGCAAAATTCCAATGGTTCTTCAGGCTTACAGCATACTGAGGTGGCCCAGTTCTCATAGGAGCTCCTGCTACCAAGATCTGATTTGAGTCCCACTCAAGGAAGAGAGTGATTTCTTTATTTTCTGAAAACTTGTACCAAATTCTAGGAAGAGTCACACTCTCCAAAAAAATTGTCAATTCCTTCACAATTCAAGACTGATCATTTTTGTCATCAAATAGGAAAAAAATATTTACAGTTACTGTAGTCTTCTTGCCAGGATTGCTAGGTGTCTGAATGTACAGCCATGGTCTGTTTCACAGACCTCGAGTGCACCTCCAGCTGAACTCCAGCCTGGGAATTTGTCTTTATAAACTCAGTTTATAAAGACACCAGTTGGTTCCTTCTCAACTTGCATGGTCAGTGACTGAATCCAGTCCTGGCTGCAGCATCCTCAAAGCTAGTGTAAATTGCTGTTTTTTTCGTCCAGGAAGGCTCAACAGGGCTGATCAAAGGCATTCCTAGCTCTCCTCTTCCACCTTAGCCGTACACCCACTCCATTCCCATGCTATGTTATCAAATGGTGTGTGTGTCAGGAGCACAGCACAGCCAAAGCAAGTGCAGTTGGCCTTGGGATGTGCATCTCCCCATTTCAGTGAGTGTCTGATGCAGGGCCTGTCATTCCCAGCTGCCTTACTCAGCTTCCATCTTTTTTGTCTCCCTTCTTTAGGGACCTTTATACAAAATGCCAGTAATTCCAATTCTGCCAAAATTTAAATCTTCTCTTTTGTGCCAGGAAACATAGGAAAACTTCTTAAGAAATAACATATAAAGGCTTCTACTCTCAGTACTTGCTTTGCCAAAATCATGATTATAATGAAAAAATATGGAAAATAAACATATAATTTAGGAAGATCTGAATGTCCATATCAAGATACCTGGTTTTGGACATAGTTTTTATAACCTCTGTTTTATGCTAGCAGACTCTAGACAGCTGTGTCCACTATAGATCAAACACAGAATTTCAGTGCTTGCTATTTGAAAGTATATTACAAGAAGCTCCACCAGCAATATATATTTGTATATATTTATATATATATAGATAGATAAATGTTTCCAGACAGTAGAAGGAAAGAATTGACTGCTTTGGCTATTTTGACTGCTTTGAGAGTAGTTCTTATTTGGGTAATCATCAGTGCAAAATTCTTGAAAAGCATCAATCAAGTATTCTGTCAAACATTTTACAGAAATGTTGCACCTCCTGTGCAAATCAACATGAGAATGGTCAGTGGAGACACAGGTCTTTCACAGTTAACTAGATTTGCAAGGAGACTGAATGTATCTGTATGTTGAAGGCTGTGTTCATGCTGACTTTGGGTTAATACAGTGCAACACATCAGTACAGCAAAAAGAGTATTTTAATCAAGCTAACAAAATACTTGTTAACAATATGATGTCTTCTGAGTTTCAAATTCTGTTTACAGGGTTGTGTTTTAAGCTCACAGTTGCTATTCTGCCAGTGTAAAGTCATACAGTTAGTGGAGTACAGCCTTCTCAGAGACCTGTAATTATCCAGGAGATACATTCAGTAACACCTGTGAATTAGAGAATTATGCTTGGGAATTTGAAACCTTAAATTGGTTATTGGTGGGGTTTTCTTAAGAGTAGAACAAATGACTTTCCAAAGAGCTAGTGGCTGGTACTCAACTTGGAAATGACTCAGTTGTACCAGAGGCAAGGCTGTGTTACATTAGAGACCAGAAGCATACTCATATGCTGTTAATTGAAATTAAATCATAATAGCAGGTAATTCCAAAGATAAGGCCTTTTGGCTTTTCTCTTACTTCTTGTCATGTTTCATTCTTATTAACACAAGAGATTTGTTTCGCTTGACTTTTCTCTGAAGAGCTCACCCACTCTTTGTTTGCAACATGTACTTCTGGTCTTTCATAACAGCCCTTTCTTTGGTACTTTTAAGTCTCAATCATCATTGAAAAGTTCTACCTCCTTGCTTTGTGTTAACACAAACCATCCTGGTCATGTATTGGGAAAAAAAATCTGCGAGAAATTCTGCTTGCAGAGAAGACAATGTCTCTTCTTTTTTATTTTTTCATATAATGAAAAAATCTATGGGAAATCTCTGCCTTTCAGATGTTCTTACTGCTCTTGCATTTTTTCCCTCCTCATCCTTCCACCCATTTTTTTTCCTCTGCAGTGTTCTCAAAATATCAGCAATTCAAGTGATACTTGCTAGTGTTTAATATGTACTAGGAAGTCCTGTGGTGTGTAAGTCTGATTTATACTGGCTAGGAGACTGTCAACACTACCAACAACCTACAGTTTAGAGGCTAAATTGTTAGATAGTAGTATCTGAACCTCAGAATTTATGATGTTTTCAAGTTCTATCACATTTTCTCTGAGTTCTCTGGGTTTTTTTCCTTCCCATGGCTTTAGGTCTCTGAAATTGATCCAGAAGAATTTTCCAGCAGAATAGAGTGTGAAAGTCCTAACAATGACCTCAGTCGTTTCCGAGGCTTTGTGTGAGTAGACTTGGTGGCTCTTTAAACTGTTGTCATTTGCTTTGGCATTCTTACTGATTTTCGGAGATCTGGTAATGTTTGCTTTAAGAAACAAAAATATGGATAGAGGTCGGTTTGCACCGCTGCTTTACTGAGTGCAGCGCAACAGAGAGAGCTCCAGAAGGCTTTTTCTGAGCAGCAGATGGGGCACTAATGCTTTTTATTTTGTATTAAATATTTTCAGCATGTTGGTTGAGGCTGTTTTGCAAGTGTGTGTTTCATACTGGAAACAGTTGTTTCTGCTCTTCATAACGTATGGTATCTACAGTACTTGGTCTGGACCATGGCCTCACTGGGCAGGCTGCATTGCTTAGAACTGGAAATCAGAAGGACTGGCTTCCTTTCCTGCTCTGATTTGTTTTGTGTGTCAGTTGATCCAACTCCTGTTGACCAGTGTGCCTGTCTGTGTCTTCTCTTCAGGCTGGGATTGTGTTAGGGGTTTTTTTCTTCATGGTTAGGGTCAGAAGAGACCTTAAGGTACTAGACGGTCTTTAAGGTCCCTTCCAACCCCAGCCGTTCTATGATTCTGTGATTCTTACAGGTTCATGACTTTGATAGATAAAAAGAAAACAAAATGCTGTTTTGTGGTGTGACCTATTTTCAGGTTTTGAGAGTTAGAATGTCTATAATCTTCCCTTTGCACATCGACACATTAGATATTTGAGAATAAAAATAAATACTTTAAAATCTTAGTGTCTGAGGAAACACCTTGACAATGAATGGGCCTAGCTGCACTGAAAGTATACCACAGGAGTGATGGTGCTCACAGTATATTTAGGACGAGATTTTATATTTTTTTTCAAATATTTTCTGATGCTGATAATCCAAATGGGATAGGGTTTCAGATTTCCAGTATTTGTCTTGGATGTCTTTTCACTAGTGTTGCCTTCTCGTGTGCCAGATGGAAAATTCTAGGCTTTTAAATGCAGAAAAAAAAAAAAAAGTAATGTATGCTCGGATTTTCGAGGGTGATCTGCTTTCATGTTACTCCATTCATTTGAAAAGTCCAATCAGAGATGTCAAGATGGAAGTCAGTGACTTGCAGCTTCTTTGGGAAATCTCTTCCTAATGGTTTTGCAAAGCCTGATTGGTAATTGTTGGAGTCCTACAGCTGACACGATGTGCTTTTTATTGCAGTGAGCATTCAAACATGGATCGAGTGGGTCTCAGCAAGGAAAACTTACTGCTCCGAGGATGCACAGTAAGAAACACAGAAGCTGTGGTAGGCATAGTGGTGTATGCAGGTTAGTGAACTGCCCTGGCTTTCACAGACTGCCTTGCAAACAAGATCGTTGTGTGCCCTAAGAAACAGCATTGTACAAAGGGGAATCGAGAGAGTAAAAGCTTGAATCCAGCAGAAGGCAGCCGTAGCTAGAAGTATCAAGAATGCATATCTGGGTTACGTTTGTTTCTGTTTTAACAGAAAAAAACTGATACCCCTGATTATTCCTGGAAGGGAGGATCTGTTGTGTGTGAATATGTCCTCATCCTCAACTTGTTAGTTGCAATGGTAAACTGAGATTTTGAAATGGACATGGAAATGCATGACTTGCTTTGGACTTTTTTCTTAACCAAAACTAAAGCTAGTGCTATTCTTCTGATTCTGTTCTACAGCTTGTAGAAAGGACAGAGGTTTTTACACTGATCAGTATGATGTATCCAGCCAGATAGTTGCAACACAGGTATAGGATTTTGTTGAAAATGTTAGAAAAAATATGGAAGGGTCAAGAATGGTGTTGTTTCTATAGGAAAGAATATTAGTGACAGTTAATGTAAAGTTAATAAAATGAAATATAATAAAAGCTAATAAAAGTTAACATATACATGACAGATTTTGATTTAACTTGTTCAATTTTCTTTAGGACAGAATTCACGTATTGTAGGAGAATCTAATTTGCTCATATTTATAATGGCTGTTCAAATATTAGTTAATAGAAATATTCTGTTTCCCAATTTCATTTAGAAATATAAAGTACTTGCAGTTGTGATACCTGTTATTAGAGAATTTCAACGGCCTTTTTTGTTGCAGGTCATGAAACCAAAGCTATGCTGAATAACAGTGGCCCTCATTACAAGCGCAGTAAATTGGAAAGAAAAGTGAACACTGATATTCTTTGGTGTGTACTGCTTCTACTTTTGATGTGTTTAACTGGTGCAGTAGGTAAGTGAGAATCACTCAGATTCCTGCTGTTTTCCTCTCTCAGCCTACAGTGGTTAGTGTTTTATTTTGGGGCTGATGAATTTTGTCAGTCTTCATCCATATATAATTCCCTGAAAGTTGGGAGTGCTTTGAAGTTTAAGTTCATGTTGTCATGTTTGATCTGGAGTGTGGTTAAAATGTGAGGTTTTGGGTCTGGAGCCTGTTTCTCCATTTGATTTATCTTTTTTCTCACAAACTGTTCTGCAAAACTCCTACTTTCTCTTAGGATGTTTCAGGTAACATGAGATGCATGTACACATTGAGGTGAGAGACCTAGTGTGACTAGAGTTGTGACTTGATATTTTAGAAGCTGATTAAATGATTAGCTTGAGTAAATCCAAACAGACTAACTTTTCTGACAGATCATAAAGGTGTTTAATATATGTTAAAAATATGTTTAATGAAACTTCTTCAGATTACACTTAAAAATTATGACATGATAATGTGCTCACTGGTGGACCAAAATCTGGACAAGTAAGGATAACAAAATTAATTGCCAGAGACTTTTTCTTTGAGGGAGAAAACTGTTTGTGAAGTGTAGCTAATATTTCTTTATTTCTGAGACATGCTGTATAGATGCTGTTGATAGAGTGCATGTAAGGTGTTTATTCGTGTATGTAGTGATACTTGGGACTCCTGTTGGGAAAAAAACCCCAAGATATAAAATTGTAGTTTAAAAGCTTAGTAAGAACTGCAGAGTATTAACAGCTAACACAATAACCCTGAGCTGTGATACACTTTACATAAAACTGATTGACTATTGTGTTCTTGTTTCCAAGGTCATGGAATTTGGTTAAGTAGGTATTCGGAAGTACCTTTTTTTAACATCCCCAGGCCAGATGGGAAATTGAGTCCTCCAACATTAGCAGGCTTCTATATGTTCTGGACAATGATAATTTTATTACAGGTAACTTGTCTGCTTTGGGCATGGGTCATATTCTGATCTCATTTGTACCCTTGAAGTAACTCTTTGGCTTCAGTAGAGCTACTTCGTGTTTGTAACTAGCCAAAGACTTTGGTTTTATTTAATCCCTCTGCTTTATTTCGGTAGGTCTTGATCCCTGTTTCTCTCTATGTTTCAATTGAAATTGTCAAGTTGGGACAAATTTACTTAATACAGAATGACATTGATTTTTACCATGAGAAAACAGACTCAACTATTCAGTGTCGAGCACTAAATATTGCTGAAGATCTTGGCCAGATTCAGTATATTTTCTCTGACAAGACTGGAACCCTCACTGAAAATAAGATGGTTTTTCGGAGATGCAGCATTGCAGGACAGGAGTATTGCCATGAGGAAAATGGTAAGACACTAAACTTTTGTTCACCTGGATCATTTTTCCAACATATTTGATACCATAAACTAAATACTCTTTACTCGTTATGGAAGAGGTCATGCTACTCTGTTTTTTTTTTTCTCTCCATGGAATATTCAGAACCCAGAACACTGGGAAATTGTCCATCTAGTTTTTCCTATCTTTTTTTTTTTTTTTTCCTCTTACTAGAGTGCCAATGCTTACCTAGCATTTTAAGGTTTAAACATCCTGTTGACCATCCTAGCAGCCTAGTGTACAACCTTTATGGAGTATACGTTAAGACTCCACCTTCACATAGTTCTGCTCTTGAGGATATAGTAACCCAAATTACATGCTTAACAGTACTAATACATTATTTAACAGTAATTTTAAGGTACAAGTCAATCAGATGTGTGTCCATGTGTGAATTAATGCTGCAAATTTAAGTACCTTCATTGAAAATGACTGTTGTATTCTTACTTAGATCTTACACAGCTGCTTATTATTAGCCAAAAAGTCAAGAAGCAGTGTTAATGAATAGTTGCTGTCTTATTATGTGAAAGTGTAGGATCTTTCAAAATGTAATTCATGAGAACCAACTTGAAGTCTTCTGGGAGCTGGGAGAAGATACAGCTCCAGACACAAGAGAAAATTGGGTAGTGATATGAATGATTTAATTAGCCATTTTATCAATTATATAAAACCATAAAGTATTTATTACAGTTACCATGTGTATGTACTAGTGCTTGCAGACATTTGCTCTTTTGCTGGTGGACAGTGCAAATACTTCATATGAGATCAAAGGTGAGGTGCTGATGATGTGTGAGGCACAGCTGTGTAGTAAACCCTCTGTGGTTTTGATGGGTTTGCTGCCAGATAGAACTACTCACAACTACAAGCAAAAGGCACACCCTGCTGGCCACAGCAATGAATCAATTCAGCTCTTCTTTTGTTGTGTCACAGGACCAGATTTTATAGACAAATTTTACAGCAATTTCTGCACATCTTTCGGAAGTGTTACGATGAGGGTTCCCAGATGCTTTGGCTTTGCATAATGGTACTGGAAAGGATGACAAGAGCAAAATGAGAAAAAATGTTTATAAGTTTTGAACTTGATGAACAAACAGCTTCAATAAAAAGCACATTATATTTTCAGAGCATTTCCTAAAGCAAAGGAAAACTTTCAGAAAAGAAACTGAAGAGTGAGTGATGCAGCTGTGGCTGATTCAGGTCTCAGTGTGCCAGGGAAAGTATGCCTCCACATGCTTCTGCTAGTAGTTCACATAAAGTTATCTTCCAAAATTAGTGTGACTACTGCCTCCTGTGCCCTGTCTTTTCCCTGGAGGGTAAACATGTGTTTCTTCCTAACAAATTAGAAATTTTATGAGCCCTGAAAATCAGTTTGAAAAACATTGGAGGTCCTGTTTTATAACCCTGGTTTGTATTTGTTTGGATGCATAGAGCTGCTGTTTGCAAGGCTCCTGCTACATATTGTAAGAGTTGCAGTGCAACACAGTACAGTCTTTCTGCATAGAAGCTGCCTGATCTGAACATATATATGTGTTTATATCTGCATTTCCCAGGGTAAAGGGACACCTGTGATTCAGTATAATCCTCCATAGAGATGCCCCCAGGTGGTGTTCTGTCTAAAGTGACATGTGCTTCTTGGACCATGGCGGTAGAGCAGTGTGGTGGTGTAGGAGATGCCACATGTTACTTCAGACAGAGCATGCAGCTTCTCAATAGCCTGGAAGCAGAGCAGAAAGGGCATGTGTTGTCCAAATCTGCCTCTACAAACACATACTAAGTCATTGGTGCTGCCTTCCGGTAAAAGGTATCAATGGGATGATCATGTGGGATTTTGTATCTGGTAGTTGTGGAGAGCCACAGTGTGTTATGTTCCCACTTACCTGTTCTTTCATGTTGATATCAGGAAGATAGCCTGCCAAGGAAGATGTAAGCTCTGGTTTCTCTGTTTCCTTGGACTCATCAGAATAGCATGATGAGGGCAGGATTCTTTCATTTGTGTTGCAGAAAGAGAAGACAGTAAAAAATACAGGACTCACAAATGACATAATAAACCTACTTCTGTCTCATTTAGAGCAACAGACCTGGGGACTGACCTGTGGATAGGTTTTCTATTTGCATAAAGCAGAATGATATCCCTCTATTCACTTCTTTCCCGTACAGTTGGTACCACATGAAATAAAGAAATAGGGAATTAGTGGTGTTGCTGGACATGTCTGCAATGTATGCTAGTGTTGGTTTTCTGCTAGAATGCTATTGTTTATATTCAGACTTTATTGAAATAAATAGGCAACACACGGCTCTCAGAACAGATTTCCTGTGCTATCTGTGTGTTTTAGGCACTGAAGTGCTCATGTATGCTCATGGAATGCTGTTTTCACAGTGAGAGGTAAAACTTGAAAGCTGAGTAGTGTACATAGTTCCAGTGCTTTCCAGTGACTTCAACTTCTGGCATGTGGTCAAACACTCAGAACTCCAGCGCAAACACTTGGATATGTTCTTAATCAAGCACATGATAGCAAAGGAGTGTTTCCATTTGCTACAGAGGTTCTTTACACCATTGATTTGTGGAGAGGGGCAGAACTGCATTTACATCTCTTGCACAAAGGTGTTACACATGTCCAGACAAAGTTTGATTATTGAAATTTGCTTTTCAATTAAAAACTCAGAAAATGTATGTCTTTTTGAGAGGGGATGTCCAATACTGAAACAATAAACACAGTTTGAATAAGTTCCTACTAGCAACTGTATTTATCAAACCCCTGACATACAATCCTGATCCATCATAACATAATGGCTAGAAAACTCATCTGGAAGTCTGGTCCCATTTTTCTTGCCTCAAGCAAAATTTTTATTCTGCTATTATTCTTTATTAAATTCTTGGTTGCATTTCTTCAGGACCTCCAGCAAAGTCCTATTCACTGATTTCTCAGGCTTTCCATGCTAATGTGTCCCATCATCTCTGACAAGGTTTTGTTGATACCTAGCCTGAGTCCATCTTGCTACAATATGGAGCCATTGTGTCTTCTGATAGCCACAGTGTTCACAGAAAACAGGCTATTTCCTCTCTCTGTGCAATTTCCCTTCACTTGAACATGCATTTGACTCCTATCAGCGTGCCCTTCTGGAGTTTGTGTAACTGCAGCTTATTTTACTGTATCTGTGTGACTCCTGTTATGTGGAACTCCGATCTTTCTTGTTCCCTCTTCTGGATTCAATCCAGTAGAAGGCTACTCAAACAGGAAGACAGTGTGTTGGTTTGTTACAGGTTTAATTTTTCATAAATGGTACATTATTCTTAACTATATAACTATTTCTTTACTTTAGGTGGTATTTTGGACATGTTTCTTTTTGCTCGTGGAACAATAATTTTGTTTCTCTTTCCTTAGCAAAGAGGTTGGAATCCTATCAAGAGATGGATTCAGAGGATGAGGATTCAGCTGATTGTCGGTGTGGCTCTTCAGCCCCATCATCAACATGTCAGGGGTACAACTGCCGAGCTGTGTGTGAACCTTTGAACAGAAAGTTTTTGAATCAGTTGTCTGGTAGTTACTCTGCATTGAAAAGGCAACATGAAGCAGGTGATATTCCCCACTCAGGAGACATGGCTTTCAGCAGTCCTATTGTAAGTAGAAGCTGTTGGGGTTGATGCTAAACTTCTGAATTAACTCAGGAGGTTATCTCTTTTTATTCCCACTGATCAGATCAGTTGTCATTTAAGAAATCCTTTCTCTCTTCCACCAAAATCAGAGGTCTCACGATAGCTTGGTTGCAATGCTGTTTACGACTGACATAGCAGACACATATTGGTTCATGAAAGTGTATACTTTGACTATTGCTGCTCTGCATCCATGATCACTTCAAATGAAATTACCAACTTAATAACAGTTTGTTCTTTTATTTTAAGAGGTTTCTAGCATTTTCTTTTGTTTTTAATAGGAAGTATCTATATGGCCAATACTTATTTGAAGTTATGAGAGGAAAATCTCTGCTTCTGTACCTGAAGGTGTCTAAATACCATTTGTCATACTTAATATCTGTTGAAGTGTTCAAGCCTGTGAACTAAGCCTTTAGTGTTTACCTCTTTGGGCAGGAAGTTTGCTATTTTCAATGGAATAGCACAAGGCAGTGAAGATGCCAGTGTTCCTCTGTTTCCTGACACAACCAACTCAGCACAGGAGGGAAGTTCTATGAGCTTCTACACTTTGATCATGTGTAATTGATTTAACCCCCAGAGACTAAGTTTATAACCTGATGGACAGTTTTGTTCATTTCATAACAGGAAACAGATGTTGTACCAGACACACAGCTGCTGGAGAAGTTCAGTCAAATTTCTTTTCATTCTTACCAACAATCAGAAGAAGCTAGCAGCAAGTTATCTTTGGAGACAATGTATGTCACTGACTTCTTTCTTGCTCTGGCAATCTGTAATACTGTTGTAGTTTCAGGCCCCAATCAGCCACGTCAGAAGGTAAGAAGGCTTTGCTTTTGGCTATTTGTCCATATTTGCAAGTAGCTGATCTCCTTTTGGTTCAATTACAAAGAAAAATACAATTAACTGACATTTTAAAAATTATCCTTTTCACCTCTGCCGGTCCTATTAGAAAGAAGGGAATTACTGTAAAACCATGGAGTGCAATGCGTCAATGAATAAAATAATGCCGATAAATTGGCTTCAGTCTTTTTGTTTCTGTGGCCATTTTTAACTTTTACAAGACAAATTTGGAGATTAAATGGCAGTTGTAGTTTTTTCCATATTCTAGTTATGGGTTTTTTTAGATATGGGTATAACTTCCTGTAAGAATACATTAACACCCAGGTTACCTTCACAAATAGGTTATTGTTGGCTGAAAAATAAGAATAATCACTGAAGATTCACAGAATATTGAAACTGAGAATGCTCTTACCTGTTCCCTGACTATTCAAATCAAGATTCAGCAAAAGTATGGAAGATGAAGTTTTATATGTATATTAGTCTGAAGAAAAATTGCTTTGCAGTATGGCATTAAATTGTGTCACCATGAATTAACAGTGCATTTGCTAGGCTGCCCTGGTTTAGTAGTGTGGAGTGAACTCTCGTTGTTTTCGGTGCAGACAATCTAACTTTTTTTTTAAAATACTACTACTTTTTTTATTAGATCTTTTGGGTTTTTTCATAACTCCATTTTTTGCCAGTTTTGACTGTGTTGTAGGATAATTCCCATGTTCAGCTTTGATTTCTTTCTCTCATTATGTGGTGATTTACATTTGTTGACTTCGTTTATGGAAAAAAAATAACGGTGACATGCGGAACTAGATTTTGGTATCTGTCTAGGTAGTAAACCTACAACCATAGCTGGAGACATTCACGAAGCATATCCTGTGTGGTATGAAGTACCCCCTGTGTATAAATAAACCTGGTACTTTAGTGTGCTTTGAAGCATTCCCAGAAAGTGTAATAGGCAGCCTAGAGATCCACGTGTGGATGAGGCATACGAGTTCATAGTCAATAGTTACCTGTTCCTTAAATGGGATGGGGAAAAATACACAAGTGAGTCTTGGTTTTTTAGGAGTAATATGTCTGAATAACTTGCCAGCAGGCTAGAAGATCTCCAGGTCACTAGTTGGTAGATTGGGAGGAGCAATATGGAAGGCGGTTTCTGAGTTCATGATTAGGGAATGACAGGAAAGAACTCAAGGAAATGGGAGATTTCATAGGAAGAGGCCATAGGAGGAGGCAGTGAAAGGATGTTCCTAGTCTGTTTCCATGATGTTGAATGGAGACACATTGCAACTTGCTGGAACTGTGGAGGAATTGAACTGCAGTTTGTCCCTGCTTTTTTCTTTTCAGTGGCAAAAGAGAACATGCTTCCTGATAAATCATTGTTATATCTTCACCAGGAATGAGAAAGGAATGTCAGCCTTGTATGCCTTATTTTTGTAAGCTGTTACCTCCCTAGCTGTTCTGAGTAACAGGAAGCCAATTATTTTATAACATTCATCACAGGGGAACTGTCTTTTAATTTAGAACACTAAAAACTGTTGATAAGGTACTGTATGTTTAGAAGTTCTTACAGCTAGTTAGTGTGAGGGGGCTGGTTTATTCTTCACAAATATTCTGCTAATTCAGAACAAAGATTAAAGTCTTTGGTTCAATTTGTCACAACTTCTAAAAGTTACAGTGTCATACTAACTCTGTTCATTACTGAAAGTTCTGAAAAGAAGTGTTGCATGGAGTCATGAATTAAACTTGGAACACATCCAATTTTCAGACCTGACGTACTTTCACAGCTTATAGAGGCTGTTTACTGTACTCATGTGGTTTCGTGTCTACTTGAGCTGGCCATCTTTAATACAAGCAGTCAAACCCATGGTAAATTTTAAAATACTATTTCCATTATGAAACATACATACTTTGTAAGGTGTCCTTCCGAAATATAGTAAAATAAAAAGAATTTAACATAAATACTTTCTCTATTCTGTTCCAGATGAGACTCTCGTCGCTCAGTAGGACGCCTGTTAAATCACTTGAGGAAATCAGGCAAATGTTCCAGAGGTTTTCAGTCTGGAGACTAAGTTCTTCCCCACTTCCAAGTGTAAAGGAGTCATCATCTGAAAGCCCCAATAGTTTTGTGAGAAAACTGTCTATTTTTAGAATTAAACTGGCTTCACCTACTTTGGATGGAGCTGCTCATAGGGTTTCTGAACCTCACAATACTGACAGCCCAGAAAATTCTCAAGTGTCTGGAGAACTACATCTAGTGAATGTAGCTGCTGGTGGTGAACCCAGCCAGGCTGTGTCATCTACTGAATTATCTCCCATACCAAAACTATGTTATGAAGCTGAGAGTCCAGACGAAGCTGCCTTGGTTCATGCTGCTAGGGCTTATAAATGTGTTTTACAGTCTAGGACTCCAGATCAAGTAACTGTGGACTTTGCAGGTCTGGGGTCTTTAACATTTCAGCTTTTGCATATTCTGCCTTTTGATTCACTGCGGAAAAGGATGTCAGTGGTGGTTCGGCATCCAGTCTCCAACAAAGTGGTGGTGTACACAAAAGGTGCAGACTCCGTCATGATGGATTTGTTAAGAACTGCATCTGAAGGTATCTATAGAACTTGTGATTCTTTGCTTGCCCTTATTATTCTTTAATGATAAGTTTTAACATTTTGCTACTTAAAGAATGTATTTAAACCTTCAAAATTTTGTGCTAGATTTCGCCTAAACACGCCTGTTTAATTTGCTTTCTTATCTTTTTCTGTGATAGTACATGCTAATAATTCTGAAATTGAAGAGAAGATTAAAGAGAAAACCCAGCAGCATTTGGATGACTATGCCAGAAGAGGACTGCGCACCCTGTGTATTGCTAAGAAGGTATTTCTTTTAATATATTTTGAAGAATGTTTGCAGTCTGTGACCAGCCTCAAGTGGTATCACCAGTGCAGCAAACATCACTTCTCCTAAACAGATTGTTCTATTGCCACATTTTGTTTATCCTGATGTTCTCTAAGGAACTTGTAAGAAATCCCGGATCAATTCCTAACATATGGTAGATTGCAATTGTCAGTTTAGGATGCCAAACATCTTAGCATCCTAATTTTAAAATAGGGATTGTCAAATAGCCAGATTTTTCTTTAGGAGTCATTAGCAGATCTCCTTGTGTGAATCTTACCCTGGGTGGAATTCCAGCCACAGAGAAGAGATTAAGTCACACCTGTTTTATTGGGTTTCACAAACAGTTTGCAGTGGTACAAGCTGCTGATGCACAACTGAAGAGATTTGAGTTTGGAGATTCCATTTTAAATTCAAAGCTGCACGGAAGTAGAATTCCACAGGGAATGAAACGGGTGAGAAGCCTCTTTACAAAGCTTTATGCAAAGTGAAAGTGCAGGCTGTGAGCTGTACAGCCATCAAGCTGTACCCAGCTGGGAGCCCCAGAGGTGAGAGTGTGCTGTGCCCATTGCCCTGCCTGCCTTCCATCTAAATGGAAATCTGTCAGGCAGCCCCAGGAACCTGCAGAGTGCCGATGAGTAGCCTGGCAAAGTAATCTAACACTCTGAACATTGTGCTAAATCCATGGACATCCTGCAGCATGTAAGCAACGCACTGCCAGGGGCTGCACTTGTAGGTTTGAGATGTGGACAGCAGAAGTAACCACAAGAACACTTTGGAATCACTGTTGAAAACCCAATATAGATACATGCCATATGTTTTCCCTCCCTGTCTAGGTGATGAGTGATGCAGAGTATGCAGAGTGGTTAAATCATCGTTTTTTAGCAGAAACCAGCATTGACAATAGGGAGGACCTGCTGCTTGAATCTGCCACGAGGCTTGAGACCAAATTAACTTTGCTTGGTAGGTAGAAAATACTGTAACTTCCAGGAAAATGCCCATGTGTTCATAATTGGAATTTGCTTGCAGAGAACTGTGCTAATCTCAATCTGTGTAACACATAGCTTTCTACAGACTTAGAATTTATCATCACTCCTGAATTTTCATGCATCGCACTGGTAAGTTGGTATCAGTTGTAAAGCACACTGAAGAGAAATGGTGCTCTCCTGTTGTTTTGGGTCTTGTTTGCTTGTGTTTTTGTTTTATTTGTTTGTTTTTTACTGTTATTATTGGGTATTTTTCTGTCTTCACTCGAGTTGTTAAATGTCATTATAACAGGCACATGAAATGATAATAACAAGTCACAGGTCTGCTTATGCAAATATTAAGATATACCCCACTTCTGGGCATATTTTCTGTCAGTGTTGCATTCATGGCACAGCAGGTGTACTTGTGCTGTTCTCCTGTAAGAACATGAGAAAAGAAGTCAGGCATGCTTCTGCAGGAACCATTCCTCTGAAGGTCATTCAGCTGTGCAGAAGTGAAACAAAAAATGTTTGCTGTAGGCATGTGAAATGTGAACTGCAGGCAGTCTGGGATAATCATTTTACAGAACCGCCAAGCAAATAACATTTGGAAAACAAAGTGCAAAGATCTGACTATAGTGATAAAGGCAGCTCATGCTAGAAGCTGAAGAGAGACAGATCCTATTGTGCAAAGGGTGCTCCTTCCCTCTTTTTGTGTCATATCTGCTTAGTGCAAATGCCATAAACATTGATACTAAAGGAATTCTGAGATTACTGCCTTTGGTTTCTAGAGAGAAGGCAGAGCAGTGCTGCAAACTGATTCTTTTTTAAAGATATACAGGTACTCTTTGCCACTAAAGCCAACAGAGAGAAGTCTGTTTTGGATACCTGCTGACTTGCAGGCTTGTGTCTGGTGTGGCAATAAGCAATGTGGGTTGGCCCTAACATTAAATGGAAGTGAAGATAAGGAGGTTAAATGACTTCATACTGCCAAGGTGCTTGCTTTCAGGAATTTCTAAGCGTGTCATGGTAGCATGTCTGTTTTGGGATGTGGATGCCGAGAACCAGCTCGTCCTGTGACTCTTGGAGCATTTTGGTTTTGGAAATACAGCAGCACTAATCTTTCTGCTTGTCTAAATTAAGGTGCCACTGGCATTGAAGATCGCCTGCAGGAGGGTGTTCCAGACACAATACAGGCATTACGGAAAGCCGGAATAAAAATATGGATGTTGACAGGTGACAAGAGAGAGACAGCTGTCAACATTGCCTATGCTTGTAAACTGCTGGAACCAGAGGACAGAATCTTCACTCTTAAATCACAGAGTAGGGTGAGTAGAAGAGTAGATTTTTGTTCTCTGCTGAAAAATTCAGTAAGGCTATTCAACAGGACAATACAGAAAAGCAAATGTTGTTTGCTTGGCAAACCAAAGAACATTTGCTTTTCTGTATTGTTCTTCCTTGTGGATAAAACATTAATTTCTTTACATGTATGTAACATCTGTTTCTTTATATACGGTCTCTATGATTAATTATTTTAATTGAACAGCCTTCTTAATTTCTCTGTGTGCTAAGCTAAGGAGTTGACATGACCTCAGATTTTGAGGATTGTTCTAAGATATTTAATTTTTCCTTTTTTTCTCTGCTTATATGTATCTTAAGAAATACAATTTGTATATACATACATTGATACCACAGACTTTTTTAGCATCTTATGTTGATTCTGATAAGGTAAGATATTCTACAAGGCAAGTTCTTCATTAATTGATGGCAGCTCACCTGTAATGTGATAGGAAGCGCACTTTTGGCTTTGCATGCCAGACAAAAGAAACACAGAGAGCAAAAGTTTTCTATCAAAGCAGTATTTATATTACGGAATCCTTAATGGTTGCCTTTCCTGCTAGTCTGTGAAGGTTTTCTGGCTTGCTTAGGTTTTTCTCTCTTCTCCTAATGCAATACCCAAGCAAATCTGCTTAAGCAAAGTGTATCACAGACACTTTTATTAACAACAGTCTTCCTCCTTTGTGATTTTAAACGGGTATTCAGCCTCATGTCTGAGCCTTTCAAGATAAATACTACACAAGGACAGCATTTGACCTTTTCCCCATATGTATTTTATGAATTGAAAAAGGAGGGAGAGTAGAAACAGGATTTCATAAGATGCCTTTCTCTTGTCTTTAGGATGCCTGTGCCTTGGTAATGAGTAAAATTTTAGAAGCCATTCAGAAGAATGCTTCTGTCAAAAAAAAAACCAGTGAGAAACTTGGAAATGTCTCTGCAAGTCCCTCCACCCAAGCTCGAGGGTTCAGTGCAGGCCTGGTTATTGATGGAAGGACTTTAGAACATGTCCTTCATGACAGCCTGCAGAATATTTTCTTGGAACTCACAGAAAGATGTCGGGCTGTTGTCTGTTGCCAAGCCACACCACTGCAGAAGAGTGTCCTGGTCAGACTGGTGCGAAGTAAGCTAAAGGCAATGACATTAGCTGTAGGTGAGTCTCACGGTTATCCTCCTTTCTCTGAAAAGAAGTAGAAGCCAGTGCCTTCTCTTGGATGTTGATATCTGTCACAAAATACATTTTATGAGCAAGATAATCCTTTGAACTGTCGTTGTCTCTGACATACAATGATGTTTGTCTTTCTGAAGTAGCAAATTCAGTCCATAAACTTATCTCAGTATAAAGAAGTAAGAACAGCAGCAGTCATACTGTGTTATGTAACATGCAAAGAAGCAAGTGAGAGCATTTTTTTTCCATCACAACTCCCCCAGGTAAGGAGGCAGAGGGGAGATGACTGGCTGTGATTTAAAGCATCCATATTTTCTGGTGCAGCATTCCAGCTAAATTCTGACAAAAGGAACAGCTATTATCTGTTTGGAGAACATAGTTCAGTTCAGTTGGGCCTTCCACTTACTAATCCTGTTTTCCTTAGGGTTTTTCAGTGTTGGTCATAAAAATGTATTTCTCTGAACTCTCTGGTGTTTGATATTTGTCTTTTCCTGCCACGTCCATAGAAATGTGATAGCCAGCAAAGCTAGTTTTGATTTTTTCCTCTTTTCTCTGTAGGTGATGGTGCCAATGATGTCAGTATGATCCAGGTGGCTGACACTGGTGTGGGAATATCTGGCCAGGAAGGCATGCAGGTAGTGTGTCCAAAGGCAGCTGCAAATGATGTCAGGTTCCATTTTAAATCAGTTTAGAGTGTACTCTGGAGACCCAATAGCTCCACAGTCCTTTCCCTTACATGGGCAAGACTTTGCAGCCTAAGCCTCACATCCAGGCCTCAGCATTCCACCAGGAGCAATCAGAAGCTGAATGCTGCAGGTCAAGCTCCAAACAACAGTTTGCTGCCTGTCAGTGAGCTCCATATGACTCATATACAGGGAAATGAGCAGCCTAAGTGTCAGTGATTTCTGTGCACTTGTGTAGTAATATTGATGACAGCCATATTCCTGCCTGTGCTGTGTTAGTTGAGCTCTGTGTGTTAGTTGTAAAGTCTTGTATGGAAGGGGATATCTGAGTGAGGATAACCTGGCAATCACTTTGTATAAAAATTACAAAATAAGGATTTCCAACAGTGGGTAAGTTGCTTGGTTGGCAGTACCTGAAGCTTATCTTTAACAGTTTAGTTATAGCATATCCTTTTCTTCATGTGTGTTGCAGGCTGTGATGGCAAGTGACTTTGCAATCTCTCAGTTTAGACACCTCAGGAAGCTGTTGCTTGTCCATGGTCACTGGTGTTACACCAGACTTACCAATATGGTGCTTTACTACTTCTACAAGAATGTGGTATGTAGCTGTCCCATTCTAGGGAAATCACAGTTTACGTATTTTTCAGCACAGAAAGGTTTAGTGAGGCCTTATTTTCTCTTCTCTTCCTATTGCGAATGGTCTCAAAAAGCTTGTGTCAAACAATTCAGTTTCCCATTTGCCTGCAGAGACCAGAGGCTCTTATTTCTTGGACTAAATTTCCCACTTGAAGCCATTGTTTGATTTGATTAAACAGTGGGTGATGGATACTAATATACTAAAACTAAACTAATATACAGATACTAATATGGTGGCAGCATGATTGTTTCAGTCATGCCTGATTTTGAAATGTTTCCACAGATTACTTTAACCAGACCTAAGACCTGCCAGTTTTTCTCTTGTTTTTAAAGCATTTGTTAATGCCTAAAATTTCATTGTGTCATCTTTGGCTTTTCAGACCTACGTGAATCTCCTGTTTTGGTACCAGTTTTTCTGCGGATTTTCAGGCACGTCAATGACTGACTACTGGATCTTGATTCTTTTCAATCTTCTTTTTACATCGGTGCCACCCATCATTTATGGTGTCTTGGACAAAGATGTATCTGCAGAGATACTCATGGAACTCCCACAGCTTTACACAATGAGACAGAAATCTGTGGTAGGTTACAGAGAGCTTAGCCTGAAGCAAATTGAAATGGTCAGCATTTGAGCCATTTGTGTCTTTCTTTTATGTTTCATCTCAGACAAACTCAATAATTGTTTTAAATTACTTTCTCTGTTAGGAAGTATCTAGGTCTGTGCAATATGTGCACAAGTAACAACTTGTTTTCCAAAAGATTTTTTAGGTTCTTTTCAGTCATAGACTCAATCTTATCATCCATTTGAATGATAAAAGAAATTAAGGACTTTAGGTAAAGCAGTGTACTAAATAAACATTGTTATCCAGCACACTTATTTAATTCATTGTGTCAGCTGTCAACGTGCTTCCTCAAACTCATGAGAAAAGAGGAGTCAAGCAGCACACATAACAAAAAAGGATGGAGATGGAAGGAGGTGGGACTTGGTATTCAGTGACAGTAAGCTGCAGGGTACTCCCCTGTCCATCAGCCCCCTCCCCTCGTTAGGAGTCTGCTGAGGCTCTGGTACATCCGTTCTGATAGGAACAGCTGCAAGATCAGAGTTCCCAGAGTTGGCTGCTGATTGAAATACGAACAGTTAGCTATATGTGTGGAGGGAGATCTTTGTTCTAATAACTCTAACACAAAACATGCCTTTTTCACTTGGAAACTAACTGGAATTACTTCTGCAGATAATCTTTCCCCAGTTCCAAATGAATGCTAGTTAAGGATGCAGCAGTTTTTTCAATATGTTTCAATGCCAGTATGTTTTTCTCTTACAGGCTTACTTGCCTTCAACTTTCTGGATGACCTTGCTGGATGCTTTTTACCAAAGTCTCGTTTGCTTTTTTGTGCCTTACTTTGTAAGTGCTGGCTACAAAATACATTTAAACATTTTGAATTACTTAAAACCTAAGCAAATTAAATAATAGAATGAAGTATTTGATTTTTACTTCCTTGTATATGAATGTATACTAAGAAGATCATTGTTGGAACAGAACTAAATTTTGTGTGTGTGCAAATATATATGGTATTGAAATTATTCATGCCACTTTGTATTAGGACTATACATAAAGAATATTTGACACTGACCACTGTCTTCCTTTACAGACTTACTGTGGCTCAGACATAGACATTTTTTCTTTTGGAAACCCCATAAACACAGCAGCACTCTTCACAATGCTGCTTCACCTTCTCATTGAGTGCAAGTCTGTGGTGAGTACTTTGTTTCCCAAAGAGTGTATTCCTTACAGAGTATGTGCATACAGCTTTCAATAAAATTAAAGGGAAGAAAGATCTTCAAAACAATAAGTATGAAAGGGTCAAACCCTAAATATTATGTTTATGTGACCATGTGAGCTCTCCTAATGCACCTGCCATTGGAACCAATAGAAATATGACTAAAATTAACGAAACTTAAGAATTACTAAGTTTTGGCCTCAGAATTATTTGTAAATAGTGAAATGATCCTGCTTTCTTTTAAGGTAGGGTGGTTTGAGGGATGTTGGTTCATTTTTGCAAATGGTAAATTCCACCAGTGATCTGCTGAAACTTCCTTAGTTTGCAAAGTTTGCATCTCAAAGACAACAGTGTAAATTGCTGATTTTGAATGCTTGGAATTGATGGTCTTCTGTGGCCAGGATAAACAACTCAGAGGTGTATTTTGATGCCAGAACTGGAAAACCAACATGCTAAGAAACATTATTTCAGTTTTTTAGTTGGCACAAGCTAAAGTGTCTATATTAGTTTGGATAGGTTTAGAGCCTTTACAAGGGTAATACTTGGGGTTTTGGCTTAATTTTAAAGAAAATACAATAATGGTTGCGGTAGAAGGACACTTACTAATGGGTTTTGGTTCTTCTTTGACTTTTAAAAAGTATTTTTTAGGATTGTTTTATAATGGATGAAATGTCAAGTTGTGATTCAGTCTTTTCATCGTTCTTTTGGGAGTATGACATCCATAATTAAAAAGTCTTTATTGATAACATACCTATAGCATGACTGTGTTCACACTGATTAGGGAACTTTAATTAAATGTGTTTTGTTTGGCATTTTTTAACGTTGGTAAGCTACCAGACCAGTGACAATGTTGTTTTCTTAGTAGCTGTTATAGCCATTTAGGTGTAAAATTACAGAAATCCAGTGTAGAAAGATAACCAACATCTCAAGCAAGATACATAAGTGTGGTGTCATGTGAAGATCTCACCTCCATTTGCTTGAGAAAGCTTTCTGTGCTGCAAGTGGGTGAGGTGGTAATCTGAGGCAAATGTCTTTCACTAAAGAATGAAAAGCTATGAATTTATGAGAATTTAAAAAATTAAATGTCTGGAACACCTATATATTGTAGAAAGAAGGCTCCATTCTTCTGGACTGTTTTGCAGCAAATTAGGAATATTATCTGAACAGATGTATCCTCTGTTACATTCAACAGTTGCCCTTGGAGGAAAAGTGTGCATGTTCATGCTAATACAGATGTAACAGTCTTTCTGTTTTACAGCTTAAATCTTACTGCTTTCCTTCTCTGAATTGCAGACGTGGATACATACAGTAGTTATTGTGGGCAGCATCCTGTTTTACTTTGTGTTCACTCTGGCTTTTGGAGCAACCTGCAAAACCCACAACCCACGATTAGATTTTTACTGGATCATGGAAAAGCACATGACAGACCCAGTATTTTACTTAGTTTGCCTCCTGACTACTTGCATTGCTCTGTTACCCAGGTGAGTTTCTGTTTTATAATTATAGATTGCTGCTGTTACAAAATTAGTTTTCTGTGAGTCAGTGATGTTATGAATCTCTAGTGACCTTTTTCTTTAGAGGTCTTTTTCCTCTAGCATCCCCCAATAAAAATGAAAATTCCATGACTCTACTAGACCAGGCTATGTGAGGACAACATGTTAATGCCATTTAGTTCTCTAAGTAAATTTCAGTAATAGAAAAAAATTATTTTGTGGTTTATATAATATTAAATACTGTCTTTGGAGGGTAAAGAAAGAGTTATTTTTGTAATCACAGAGTTATATACAAATCAGTTAAATTAGTTGGAACAGAAGTTGGACATGTACAATATATAGACAAAGAAATACTGTGCTTAGTCTCAATTTGTAAAATGATTTTCTGTTTGAAATTTGTTGTGAATATGTACAAGAATATTTAGAATGAAGAATGCATGTACAGGCTTCTTTGTGGGGTGGAAACATGCTGACTAGATTCACAAGAGCAAATTCAAGTTTAATTACTGAACTTGAACTTCAGTGAGACCTTTTTTGTCCTTTTTTTTGTCTTTTTTTTTTTTTCCCCCTCACTGAAGTTCAAGTTCAGTAATTCATTCACCCTAGAAGGGCAGTAGTATTGGATGGAGGTGGAAGACTCCAGCATGCTGAGCAGGGAGACACCTGAGCGAGCCAACAGAGCAAAACAAATGATGTGAAAACCAGTGGAAGAGACTGCATCAAAGGAAAGGTAGCAGAGCCATGCCTGTAGGTACCTGCAGTGGCCACCAAGTATAAAGTCCTGTGTGAACATGTCTGATCTGTGTCTCAAGCATGTCATCAAGAGTTTTACTGCACTCACTGGGGGTCATGACTGATCTGATCTGACTGATGGCTTTGGTTCACACTTCAGCAGAATGACAAACCATGAGTTGCAAGAAACACTTTGCCTCTTCCCTTTCTGTCCCTGCTCTCAGCTTGGTTCAGGTGGTGACAGTAGAGCCTTTTCTTTCACACACTGTAAATCTCCCCTACATGACATATTAATAGATAAAGGCTGTTCTGGGACCTTTTGGTAGGGCTGTAGAGAGCCACAGTAGGATAAAGGTTTCAGCTTGGTGACTACTTCTGATATGTGGCTGTTCAGTTTTGAAGACAACAGTGGTTTTCATGGTGAATTAAAGGCAAACTATTTCGATATTCCTTAAGTCATATGTACTCTCCCTGGGTCAATACCTCAGAAGATTTATAGCTGTTGTGGCAAATTTCAGCTTTTCTGCTGCAGTGATTTAAGCAGGAGTGCCTGTTATGGAACTGCTGCTGTCATGCACATTGTTCCATGTTTATTTCTGATATGATCCTGTGTATGGTGCTGAAAAGGCCCCACTCGGGCATTGTGAAGCCAGGGGGTCCTCTGCAGCTTCTGGCCTGAGGGAGTGAGGTTGGTGCTTTCACTGGAGGTTTAAAGGAGAAGTTCTCTTATGGAAGGATAGGATGGATGCCCTGTTGACTGAAAATTCACTGCAAAAATCTGTGAGGAAATCCAAACTAAGTTGACAGTAAAGTCAGTTCTAATATCACAGAATCATAGAATGTCCTGGGTTGGAAGAGACTTAAAGATCATCTAGTTCCAGTCCAGGAATTAGGCTTCAGAGTTACTTGAATGGTGTTTGGTTTCCTTTAGTCACTGGAAACAGTTTTGGATTTTCTTTTAAACAGCTTATTTGTGTTTATTTTGTAGATATTTGATAAGAGTTCTTCAAGGAACATTGTTTCCATCTCCAGTGTTGAGAGCCAAGTACCTTGTCAGACTGTCCCCAGAGGAGCAGAGGAAAGCAATTCAGAGATGGAAAGATGAGTGCAATGTAAATGATAGAGTGGAGCTCCAACCTACTTCTGTGCCTTCAGCTGCAGGTGCTGTATCAGAGGAAGAAAGCACTGACAGTATTTTGCCAGCATCTAAAAAACCTTTTCAGACCTGCTCAAGAGATGGGTTAGTAAAGAACACCTCTTTCTCACTATACATTCAGGATGAGTCTAGGAGAACAAGTGGCTTGAACTCTGAAAAGACTGAATTTATCAAAGAAAACTAATACAGTTACATTTGGTGGTAATAGTTCATGTGCCAAACTCTATGTGTGGGCTTCTGGAAAGGGCAGCAGTGCTGTATCTCCAGCACACAAAGCAGTTTTGAGTTCTTTTTTGTGTGAAGAAGATGCTTTACTGTATTTTACAAAGTTGGAATGCTAGCTGGTTAAACACAGGAGTAGTAACTGCTGATTTATGCCATGCTTTGGTTTTGTTTTCTACAGCCAAGGTAGATGATGAACACATTTCCTTAGAAGTTTTTTTTGTTCATAAGACTTTCCCATAATTTATTAAGATGTTCAAGGTCTAAATGTCTGGATTTTTTTTTTTTAATTTCTTTACAGAGTAGACTTTGCATACTGCTTGTTTCTTGTATGTGCAACACTGCATAATGCCTCATGGTGTTATGGACAGGCATGAGTATGGATTTGCAGAATTCAGTTACAGCTAAGTCAGCCTGCTCCCTTACACTGCTGCCCTAGAACCCTAGCACACCCTGGGATTCACCACTTGCTGAAATATGAAGTAAGCAACAGAGCTGGGATGTGGTGTTACTGGTTGGCTTGTTTCAACACTTTTTATTACAGTGTTGTAGTGTGTGTAGGCAGTAATTTATATAACTACTGTGGTTTGTTCACCAGGCTATTGCATGGGCCATCTCACTGATGGACAAACACCATTTTAACCCTAAGAGAGAAGCCCAAGTGAGACACATGTAACATGTCTCCCTCACCTTCCTCTTCACATGAACAGCAAATCCCAAGTGCAGCCTTTTGTTTTCCATGACAGTTCATCCTCCTGCTGTAACACTCCATTTTGACTCTATGTGCTATTTCATGTTATCTGCCACCAAATGGACTTCTTTCCCACCTCACCCAGTTCAGATGTTGGCTGGCTGTCTTTTCCCTAAACTACCTCATGCCTGTACTGCAAAACTGTCTGCCAGCAGCAGTGAGGAGCTCCAGTCTGTCTTCAGGTCTTCCCTTACAAACAGCAGCTTCTATCTCAGGTGTTTTTACATCCCTCCAGTCTTTTACAGTAATCAGCTTAAATGTCTCTAAAGGCTGCTCAGAAGGCATAGTGTATTGCATTGTATCACATTTGAGTGCTCCAAGATAGACGAGTCCTGCCCTCTGACAGTTTCCCACTGCTCACACACTGCACAAAAAGTGGATGGAGGTGTATGTGGAAACTTTTAAATTCCAGACTCTCTAAAATACAGCCTCCTTTTACTTCCCTTCCCAAAAAGTTACATGGACAATTTAGAGAGGAACTTAGGAAATCTGTTTGTGTTCACTAGCACCTATTGAAATAAACAGTTTCCTCAAACTGTAGCTGCTAATGATTTACTAGTGATGAGCCCATTTTTTGGTTGTTACTTGCTAAAAGTTTTTGTTTTCAAATTGCCAAGATTTGTGCGTTTATTTTCAGGCACCATGTTTCAGGCAAGGGCTCTGCTTTTTAATTGAACCATGAGCTTTCCACATCAATGATCAACATTACATATTCCACATCTTTTAAGATCTCTGAAAGAATTTAAACAAACGCTGTGAGGTCTGGACAGCTGCTGCTACACAGGGCAGATACTGAGAACATGCTGAATTCATTGAAATGCTGGTCACCACATGTTACCAAATGTTTAAAACAGCTCTGTGCTCAAAAGGTATACTGTAATTAGGGCTGACTCTATCCCTAGTGTTAGTGAGGACAAAAAGAGAAAATATACTTTTTGTTTACCCTGTAGAAGAAAAGTAGTGGAAGGAGAAAGTGATGACAGCCATTTCTGATTTTTTTTTTTTAAATTTGGCTCAACAAATGACAAAACGTTTTTGGTAAGTTCTAACAAAGTTAGTGGAGACCTTTGAAGTGATGGCAGACATTCAAATTCCAAGAGATCATGTTGGTTTGAGTTACTTTTTCAGGTGCTTGTCTGTAATATCCTTCTTGGTGTGGGGAGGCACTTTGCCATGAGCACACTCCAGATTTCCCAAGTGAAACATCTCCATTTTCTCAACAAGAAATGGGAACTGCAAGGTGGCAAAACAGTCAGCAGGTTGTGTGGGGAGACAAGCTGTACCAGGGCAGAATCATATAGGAAGAGAGTCACTGGGATGAAGTGAAATCATCTGCTCTGCGCCACAGCCCCAAGGCAGACTCAGCTTCGCCCTTGTTCTTCCTAGTGGATGTTACCCTGTTGTAAAGAGCTCCAGAGAAACATGCAGTGCTTTCCTGCCCTCAAAGTCAAATACTTCGTTTTCATTATCTGACCTGAATGTTTCTTCTGCACTTTAAATCCACGGCCTCTCTGCACTTGTGGTCACTGAGAGGAGATTGGTCCATGTTTTACAAGTCTCTAACTTTATGACCAAGGTATGGTGAACTTTCATGGGGGAGCTCTGGCACTTCCAGTGACCTGAGGGAGTGCAAGCCTCAGCTCTGTCCTTCCCTGTCACTGTGAGAAAGAGTTTGGGGACAACTCCAGCCTGCGACCTGCCCTCTTGTTGCCTCTGCTGTAGACGCAGAACCTATCAGCAGATTTGACAGGTAGGTGATAATTTAGTTTCAGGGGTTTGCATTTTTTTCATACAAAAGCTGTTAAGTGTTCAGAGTAAGATCTTCCAAAACCTTCTGACTAAGCCATGGCATCAAAATAACTACATGAAGAAACAAGAGCGGGAGTCATCTGTTAGACGGAGACCAGCTGCATGGTGCCTCTGGGACATTTAAAGGGCTATTATGTGACTCTTTACAATCGTTGTAACTCCATTACTTGTAACTTGAGTTGAGTAAGCATTGAGGCTTTCAGGAGGAAAGAGTTCCTCTCTGCTGAGATTGTAAGTGCTTTTGTACCACTTGAAGTGGCGCAAAATAACACTCACACGCGTGTGTGTATTGCATGTTGGTACTCCACATTGCTTAAAATTATCCTCTACAGGCTATGTTTTATTAGAGGATTTCAACAGGCAGTCTGGGTGATAATCTAAATTATCTGTTGGGTAAAACTTGCTTTGGGGGCTGGGGATTTTTTTTGTTTGATTGTTAGTTTCCCAATGCCACTGTCTTAACAACATTCCCATAGCTGAATTTCAGTGTGAGTTTGTATTATTTGTTCCTGTTTTATTCTGGTTATATTACTCTTGCTCTTATGGTCCTGGCTTCCTTATTGTGGTGGAAAGGTAAATTTTCACTGTTGTAAGCTGTTGTCTGCTTATTGATTTCAGCATGTGTACATGTTGTTGAAATTCCATGTACAAGTTAGAGACTTTTTTATTTAAAATTAATTGCATTCCAGAGCAAAATTATAGAACAGATTTGATTGCAGATTTGATTGCAGCTTTAGTTTTTCAGATTTCCAAGTCCAGAGTAGTTGTTGGCAGCAGTATTCATGGTAATATTCCGTATTGGAAGCATACACACAGAAGAAACTAAAAGTTGTACAGTGATAGTAGTGCCAGAATCTCCACAAGTATTGCAGTGCTAACAAAGCTGCTGAAAAAGTCAGCTAGGGATTTAAAAATGCCTTTTGAAGGCTATTTTTAGGCATTACTGCTAAAGTTATAACTTAACACCTCCGTATTATCGTTTGGCCTCTCAAAAGATTAAAACACATTTTCAAAAGAGAAGTTATTTCGAAAATGACTGTAAATTTTTATTAGTACAACTAGAAAGAAACATGTTGGCTTGACTGAGTGGCATTGATTCCATTTGGAGATACAGCTCTGGTAGAAGCAAAACCAACAAATGTTACCTTACAATGAAGCTACACCTGTGAGACAAACAGCATAATTGTGATCATAGCCATTATGTCAGCACACAGGAGATGGCTTGATACAGTGAAAAGAGGAGCATATTTGCCTATTTCATGTGCACACATTAAAAAAACAGTATAAAAATACATTTATAAAATTACAAACTTCCTCTTTACATGGAATGTTGTGTCAGACACAGTAGTGGGAAAGGTTAAGATCCAAGTGCTTCCTCCTAAAGCCATTTGGAGTGAGGTTCAGCCTGGAATTTCTTCAGACTGATCCCATGTAGGATGAGGCTTGACCTTATACATAAGCAGGACTCTCCCTCATTTCCTGGGAGGCACATTTGGAAACTGGTGGTAGGCCAAATCCAGGTAATCAAAATGTGTAGTTACGTGTTTTCATTTGGTAATGCTAGTATCTGCATGAATGATTTTATGTACTCCAGTCCTTTACTAAATTTAGAGCTGCTAACCACCGTATCTGGGGGAGAGAAGCCAGGCTGGGATGTTCATTCTGCAACAGCACCTCTTTGAAAAACAGACCTGGCCAGAAGCAGTCTGACACCAACCAGCTGGCTCTAACAACCACTAGGCCACCTTCTCCTCAGGGAACTCTTGATAACCAGCTCCAGGACTCAGAACTCAGAACTTTTCTGTCTTACAACCACAGGTATCCCAGCCTCAGAGGACAGCCGTACTGAGGACTGAGAGCTCCAGCCTCCATATCCTTGAGGCAAGGGCATCAATAACCTCCTTCAGCTGTAATCTACTTGCACTAGATAAACATGGTCACAGCTGCTTTCTCTCATTTAAAGCTGGGAAAGAAAAGTATTCAAGTGTTATATCCTGAAGATATTAAAAGTAAAAAAAGCCCAACAATCAAACCTAGCAAAGCCTCGAAGAGTTTTCTTTCTGAGCATGAAACAATGATTGAGTAATCACTTAAATAGTTTCAGAATCCATAGCATAAATATTGAGTATTTATTAATATTCATGTCTACAGTGTAGTCTAGTGTGACTAATGTCCTAATGTTAGCAATGTTTAAGGAGAAGATACGGAGATGAGAGATAAACCTTCATGAAAGCAATAGATCTAAGTAGAGGAGTTGCAACATGGTTAATAGTACCTGAACTGTCCATGTGTTAGGTCTTTTAATGCATGTTTCCCCATGCAGCAGTCATGCTATTGACAAGGCCCTGCCATGCTCTCATGGGGCCATGCCAGAGGTAGCAGAGAGGGTTATTATGTGCCTTAGGCTGGATTCACAGGGGAGTAGGCACAGCACTGAAAACACAAATTTTAAATGCATTGTTCCCCAGTGGATTTTATCCTGACTCGTCCTATTCTGGCCTCCTAAAAGCTGATAGTGTACAGGACATCATCTACAGCAGTTGACAGGACACACTTTCCCTCTAGCACCATAAAAGGGTGCCAAGCACCATCATAATCTTTTCCAACCTGACTTTCTTGGAGTTAAGGCATAGTGTCATACTACCACACAGAGCACTACACATCTAGCTACCAAGCACCTGAGCTGGGCTCATTGAGCCTTGGCTACTGAAGCTGTTGCACTTCACTTCTCGCATTTCTAATACTCACTTGAACAGAAGCTGGAATCCCAAGCTTTCTATCCCTCATTTTCTCTCTGCTTTTCTGTTTTTCCCAAACATTTTATCTTGCTAGTCAAAATTAAACTTTAAATACAAAGTACAAGAAGAAACCTATAAAAATTAGCCACTTCCCCAATATTTGTGATAGTGCCCATACTTCATCTTTTGCATTTTAAATCTGCATATTCCATCTCTCACAAGATGTCTAAACTAGCTGACTTGAGGATGGGAAACCATTGCAGTGGTATTGCCAACCCTCTTTTGTTTTTAGAGTTCTGGAGATGGTCAGTGCATGCTTTGTATGCTGAACACATTATACAAAGTGGGGAAGAAAGCCAGTGGGGCACAGGTTTGATAAATGCACTGATCAGTGTAGTGCTGCTGGGACATGGGTGTTTCCTGGACACATTAGGACATTGGAAGCTACAGAAGATTAAATGCTAGAGGCTGTCCAAAGAGTCTGAACAATACGGTTTTGGTCTCCAGTGCCTCCACTGGTAGTTATGGATCTCATGACCTACTGGGTTCTCCCATCACCCCAAAGAGCTGCCCAAGCTGGCTCTGGGAACAGAAGCTGTGGAATCAGGACACTACAGGGTTATGCCATGCAAATTAACCACCCTGAGGGACAAAATGCATTAGCTCAGGCACACCAGGAGCATATGGCTACACACCTTTGGAGAGCTTCATGTGTGCTTTGATGTGTCCTGTGCCACATGGATATACAAACCCATCAATCTCTTCCAGACCCTCCAGCATGTAGTATGGCCCTGTCAAGAGTTGTCCCTGTGAATGTATGTCCTGCAGTGCCATATGAAAGCACAAAGTTCCTTCCTCATCACAAGAAGTGAGTGAAAATGCATGTGCTACTAATTGATTCATATTAAAATAGGTTATTTTAAAAAGTTTTTCTAGTCTGTGCTACGGCTTAGTTTTAATAGCTGAAAGGCAGAAAGTGGTTGGTTCTTTCCTTTTAAGCGTTTTTGCAGTGCTTGGAATAGCACCACAACACAGTTAAAAGAAAAGTCAAAAGGATTATTAATTCTACCACAAAGTATATTCATGAGCAGAGAATTTACCAGTAACATACAATGCATATTCCATAGCTCCACAACAAGAAGAGACAGAGCTTGAAACTCCTTTTCACAGAGTTTCTGGACTGCACAACCTTCAGTGTTGAATGGCTCATTCCTTTTTTTTCTTTTGTCTGTCAGCACAATTCTTACCATCTGGAGTTAGTTTAGCAGAAAGGTGTGGATGTATATTTGTCTTTCAATCCACTCAATAAAATGTGACACATTACTGTAAACTCCAGGTCCCAAAACCTTGGAAAAGCAGACAGAGCCCCAAGATGTTAAACCAAACAAAGTCCAGCGCCCTGGAGTATACTCGCACACAAGTGGTCCTCCACTGTCACCCTACAGAAGGAAAGTTAAAAACAAGTCTGTTACACACGTGGCCAGCACTCATGGGTAAAGCTGTGTCACAGTTCCTACAGCCATTTGCGTTCAGCAAATAACTCAGCTGTAAAAAACAGCTGCTCTGATGAACTGTGTAGCCACACACAGCATTACCAGTATTTATCACCCATTACATTTGTACAAAAAATTACCTGTAAAAGCATCATACAAATTAAGAATTTAACTAATACAGATAAACCTTAAGAGTCCTCTAGCAGCATTTCATTATCATGAAGATAAGTAGTTTACACCAATGTTAACAATAATAGTAATAATAAAAGTTGGGTTAAAGTATGTAAATGCACAGTTGACATTCCTAGAATAGATAAACTATGCTACACCTAATTAACATCACAGTACTTTGATTTCTAAAACCAATTTTGTTTGTTGAAGCTTTCTGTTTCACCTTACAGAGAAGCTTACCATGCAAGAGTCCACGGTGCCAGATTCATAGCCAGCACACAGCATCCTGCTGGTGATGATTTTCATGTCAAAATATGACTGGCATTGTTCTAAGGAAATTATGCGAACCTCTCCTTCTTGAAGCTTGAAAGGCACTGAAAAACAGAATTAAGTGTTTACTATACACAAATTCACAAATACTTACCCATTATGACTCCATGAGGTATGACAAACATTTCCACTGGGATACATTATAAATATTGCTCTCTGTATATCTATTAAATGTAAGGAGCACTGTGTGTTGCATCCTGGAGAAGGACTAAGAACATGGGGACTGGTGTGACATTTGCTGTTTATTGAGCGTTTGCACCGTGACATAATGCAGTTTGTGACTTTTAAGATGGGGGCAGTAGTGCCTGGAAAACAGTAATGTGAGAGAGGTGGACAACAAGTTTGATTCAGTGTTCCAGAGCAGGACCTCCCTGTTTCTTGGTGTCTGTCATGGTAAAACCTTGTAATAATCACAGCCATTTTGGTTATGTTTGGGTAAATTTGACTTACAGAATGTACCAGGAAACCAGCATTTGAAACTAATGAAATTATTGTAAAATGTTCAAGAGACAATAGAAGACTTCTTCCTAGTCTAAGCAACTGACTGAGCTCAAATTCTAACCAGTTCTTCAACCTAGGGTATGCAATACTAAATGCTATGTAGCCACAGTGGTTTTTCCATATGCATCCTAGCATAAAATTTTTAAAATCAACACTGACCATATTAGAGAACAAAAAAACATTTTCCATTTACCAGTGCTGCAAAAGCATTCTGTTGGAATTTTTTTCCTGGCATCATACAGAGAGATTTTCACATGGGTAGAGATGCTAGTAAACAGCTTACCATTCATGTGTGCAATTTAATTTTTACCACATCTACCCTGACTACTACATCTGAAGTTCCACTGAAGCAATATGGAAAGGAAGAATTCCTTACCCAATGCACAGAAGAACCATCCCTAGTAATTATTATAATAATTGCAAAGAAAAAAACACAACGGCTAGCACCCTAAAAGTGTTGGGGCCAGGGTAATTTGCATACTATTCCTGCAGAATCGTTTTGCCTGAACAAAGATTTACATAACACAACAGTTCCTCTCAAGGATTGTGGTGGCCTCGAAGCACACTAACATTCTGTTCAGAGATACAAAAGCAACATTTGTGATTATGGAATAAATTGTGTCACAAGCACAAAATGATTCATGGCCCTGTTCCTCCAGCCTGTATGCCAGTGCTTCCAGTGCCTCCAGCTTTCACCGGAGTGTTTCCCTCACACTGATGTTGTGATACCTTTGCAACACCCTTCTGAATGCAACTTAGGTAAGAACATAACTAATGCGGGGGACTTCCTTGATAGAAGTTTCCAGATCCTCAACATTTTTAAAAATCAAGCCAGTGTCTAAATAAGTATTAAGGAGCATAAATTGAGGCTGCTGCTTGAAAAAGCTAGGCTACAGTCCCAGCTTGATTCCTTCAAGAGTAGTTGCACTTCCCTAGTATTTACTAAAATCCAGTAATAGCATAAATGGATAAAAGTTTCTAATGGTATCACTTATTTGATTAGCTCAGTAGAAGCTTCACATGCTTTTCAAAAGTCACAGAAATACTTATCTTACTTTTGTTGCCCATGTGTCCCCAGCCTGTGATGTAGCAGTAAGTGTCTGGCTGAACCAACTGGTCCTTGCTGGGCAGGCAGACAGGTCTGACATAACTTGTCTCGTTGATATCCTCATCCAGTTCCACAATGCTGATATCATAGTCTACCACTGCTCTGTTGTAGCGTGGATGGAGGATGATGGTCCTCACTAGTCGGGTCTGCATGAAACTTGATGGATGATCAAGATTGCTAATCCCAAACACTACTTTCCAGACAGCTGCATTTTCTCTCCTTTGAAGAGGAAAAAAAAAGAAAAAAGTGAAATTTCAGTCAAGGTCTTTCTTTTAAGCTAAAACACCCAAGATGGTTTTTTTCTCCCTTTTTTCACACTGCATTTTGCAAAGCTACAAATACTACAGGAAGAAAACAAATACTTATGCATTATTCCTTACAGCATAGAAGTCAATGCTTTCCATTTCCCTCCTGCTTGTAATCAAACACATTAAAGCTCACTCCATCAGAAGATACGTAACCATGTATTAGTTGCTGTATTAAAGGCTGTCAGAGTCATCCCTTGGATTCTTCCCAGCATTAGTTGCTCATATGCTCAGTGGTGGGCACATACACATTTCACTGGGGTGAGAATATTGTTCAGTAGTCTGCTGCTGACAGCAGTTAAGTCTCACTGAAATCTGTAAGTAGTCTCAAAGAAGCAATTCTATTGTGTAAATTAAATATTTTTTGATAGCCATGGGAAAACTCCCTGATTTATTCAGCATTCAGTCTCTGCCAAGTATAATTTCTATGCCTAAGATCAAAGGTTACTTTGACTCTTCAATTTTTTTGTGACTCTTTTGGTAAACATACAAGACCACAAAGCACTGATACATATGATATAGGGGGGAACATATCAGAAAAGCCTAGATTTTATGAAAGGCTTCCAGGCTGTAATCTCTTGATCCTAATTGGTCACAGGATGAGTTGCAGGTTCTTCATGGTTTCTAATTATTCTGTGATGCTGAAAGCTCTCAAAAAAGTCACCATTTTTCACAGCTGTTGAAAGACAACCTCATGTAACTAAGCACCTTTGACAGAACTGAAGCTTAATCAAAGCAGTGTAAGTAAAAGCGTGCAAAATTTCAGCTTTTTCATAGTGCTCAACAGGACTGTAATTCCTGTCATTTATAAAGAGATTCAGTTGCTCAATCAAGACTAGATTTACCTTAAGAGTTGGATGAAAATTCTGGCATTTCAGACTATAATGATCATTTTAGCATAATGATCGATTCATGAGCTGTTCCATAAAGTTACAGAAGTGAAGTGCTGAGAATATTCACACACTATTGTGTTTATAACCATTGTAAAATAGTATTGCTTAGAGAAATAAACAGCCAGAATGCATTGTCCTACACATTAAAAAAAAAATTTTAAATGTTTTGGATGCTTTAATGTACTACATTTCAAAATTATCTTGACAAAACTCTTGGGACTATAATAAAACTCACAAACTATATGATGTTTAATGCAGCTCTTTCTATTTATGCCCTCTACAAGTACTCATGACTATTTGTATTACTTTTATATGGTCTTCATGTTTTGTATTCCAAACTTCACAGGAGTTTCACAAAATGGAGCATTTTGTATAAAGAAAAAGAGCACTTTAAAATCTCTTCATATTGTTGTCTTATCTGGTTAGTTTGGGATTTTTTTTTTTAAATACTTTATATCAAAAAATAATTTGTGACATCAAGAATGGTCTTGCTGATGATCTACTAAGCTTACAAAAAAAGTTCTTCTTACAAATAAAGAATTTCAAGATTTCAGGCTTCTGGGTACATTCCCCCCAGTCTTTTCAGAAAGGCAGAAGAGAAAAAAGTTCATATAGCTTCTCAATCAATTATTAGACCAGAATATCTTAGTACTTTAAGGTCTTTGGAATATAAATGTGAAAGAAACTTTTAACAAGTTATACTCTGAGCTCACAGAGATATTATGCAGCTCTACATGAGGGGTAAATGAACAGCTCAAAAATGTAGTGGCACCTTTTCTGCATTTGACAAAGCTGGGACATTTTTTACTTTATAATGTGACAGCTGCTTTGCTTATCTTTCAGTAATGAGAGGAATCTTATCCAGGAAATTCAATAGCAGTCCCATTTTGCTGAAGGATCAACCTCTGTCCCACTTTATTTTAGATCACCAGAAAATGTTCTTCCAAAGGACAGGAAATATTCCAGCAGTATATTTAAAAATAGATGAAGAAAGAAGAGATATTCCTTCTGGATCAAAAATCTTATAAAATACAGTAATCTTGTTTATATTATACAGGTTTAGCAGACTGTTAATTTAGAAGGACAAACACCAAAGAACTCAGTTTTTCAGAAATAAAAAGACAAAATGTAAATTTTGTACTGAAAATGGGAATGACTAACATTATATAGAAATATCAGTTCAACAGAATCTTGCTTAACATAGAATTTTGCTGGCTTAAACACAAAGGAAGTGTTTAGTGCAGTGTAAAATAACTTCCCGTGAGCAAGCAGCAGTTTAAAGCAGGATTAAGCAACCATATGCCAGAGAAGTACTTGCTAACTACAGCAGAAAACACTTGTTTAAATTTTCTTTAGAAACCCAATTAAAAAACCTTGGTGCAAAACAAAATAAATGAGGTATTAAACCTCCCTCTGAAATCTGTGGTTCATCAAAAATAAATATCGGTTAGCACCAAAAAGCTGGCAAGGATCAAAACAATTGCTAAGACATGTGAACATCCTCTGCATTCCAGACTGTCCCTCCACCATGACCTCTGATACCAGGAGGCACTTAATTGTTAATATTGATTTGTTAATGATTGCAATCTTAATTAAAGACTGGACTGTATAAAAAGAAAAGGCAGTGACTTCAATATGTCATTTGCACTGTGAGTAAATACTCAGTTTTTCTTTTTACCAGTGGCCACAGCATCTTTTCTACGCTGGCACAGAGGATGGTTTTTAAACCCATGGCAGTTGTATGACAGCTACAGAATTAGTGCTTTGTTCTTCTTCCTTTTCCTGTTTCCCATTGAAAGTCGGGGCATCTTCATTTAGCTTTCATCAGTAGAGATGCCAGCAATGAATATTAAAACACATGAAGATCTAAGCTGATGCTGGTCTGTAGCTTTTTACTTTCTTTTTCAGCCTCCTAAAACCAGGTCTCTGTGATTGCCAAGTTCTTCACCTACGCCCCGTGTGTTTGGTGGAGGCGGAAGGAATTGGCAATGCACACGTGCAAGCTTACACGAGCAGTGAAAGGTCTCACCCTTCGAAGCAGTGCGCCACTGTCAGGACCCATCTGGTGGCAATGAGGACGCAGCCGCAGATGTGTCCGCTGGGCTCGCTCTGCAGGGAGCACTGCCATGGCCAGCGGCCCGGCCGGCTGGTCCTGCCGCCCAGGATCCTCTTGCTCATGCGGACGGCGGGGCGGCGGCCGCAGTCTGCGGGAACAGCAGCACCGCGTTAGTGGACACGGAACGGTGTAAACAGCCCTGAAATCGGGCTAAACAATGTGGTAAATGCGGCAATCACCCACCACACCGCAGTATCAAACGCTGAGCCGCTTTTTGCTTTCCTTTGTATCAAAGGATTTGCTTTCTGGTTATTAATTTTGCCTGGATCAGCCTGAAATATTAACCAAGCCAAGTCTGGAATACTGACTTCCTTTCACTCAGGAGGTTTCCTGATGTATTTTTCCTTCTAGCTAGCAACGTGTTTGGCCTACTTTGTATTACCCAGAATTGCTTCTGGAAAATCTGCTCAGCAATAATAAGGTTTTTCTTAAGTCAGGTGTGAGGTTAACGTCATGCCGTTTACTCAGCTACACAGCAAAAAAGTCACTTTGCCTGCAGAAACTACTAAGGGAGAATATTTAAAGATCTGAAGGCATTCTAGTACTTTGTCCATTACACTTTACAAGCCACTTCCACTAGAAATTACACCAGATTACCCCCTGCCAGTTACTACTCTAAAATAATGCTTCACTTTTCTTTCACTTTATTTTCTGGATTTGAAGGATGCCAGGCTTGTTATGTATCCTATTTATACTCAGCCTAATTTAGAGAACAAAAAACACCACCAGTTTCTGCAACTAGCATCCCAAGGGAGGATATGCTGCCATTGCATATATCTGGGAATTTAGTGCTGAAGAAAAACTGGAGCAATGGTTATTTGTACCTTATAATTCTTACTGTGTTCATTTAACTTCATAAGAGTAAGCAACATATGTCAGAACAAAATACCTTCAACAAGCTTTTAGAAAGCTCCTTTGAGCTTTTTCCTTTCTCTGATGAGTAGCAAATGTTTTGATTAGTTTCCCACATTTAGCTCCTGTCTTGTAATTCCTTTTCCCTGACTCGAGCTACTTCATAGTTCAAATGTTCTTCAGCAAAGTTCTCCTTGTCTGTAGAACATGGTTTCACCACAGACGAAGAATTTCTGCATTTTCAAACCACTTAAAATTGCACAAGCTGCTGTGCCAACAGACTTGGTCCATAACTTTCTACTTCAGGATCATCTGTCCCCTTGAACTTAACAAACAGATCACAGCTTCAACTCCCAGGCAGTCGGTCTGCTAACCACTCTGCTGGTTAAGGATATCTTCAGCAGAAAGTTTTATCAAATTACTTCTTGAAACCTAACTGCTGACAAGTTTCCTTTTGTGGTATCGGGAATGGGCTACCTTAACACACGGCACCCTAGTCAAAATATAAGAAAAGGTGATGAAACTGAGTAGAGAAAAACAAACCCAGTGCAAAACTGGATGTTGCAGAGGTCTAGTAAAAGTTTCAGAATGAATCCACACTAAACATCTGCCTTTTTAAAAGTGATTTAACACATTTTGGAAAGTAGCTGTTTTATAAGCACTTCTCTCTTACCTTCTTTAGTGCAGAAGAGAGCCACTTTGCTTCTGCTTTGACACGTCTGTCTAAATATTGAAACAAAACATGGTGGAAATCTCATTCATTGATTAATTTTGGTAATTTGAAAATCAGCACAGGTATGGTATTCATTGTTGTAATCCAGCTGTTAAAAATTCCCTCAAACTGTAAAAAGAAACTCAAGGAACTTCCTATGCCAGATCATCCATGGTTTTCAGCATCTGCCTGAAGATAATTCAAAATATTAGTTCAGCTTTACGATACATTTCATGAGTAGGTGTTACATATTTTGCAGACTACCTTGCTCCCTGGGCATGGATCCAGCTCTGAGATCAGCTGGGATGCACAGTCTGTCCAGTTCTTATTTACAGCACCTGAAAGCACAGATTGCCAGTCTCCTATTCCTTACAGTCAAAGGCCAGGATTTTCTTTGAAATGCCTTTGATAACAGATGATTTTTCCTGCCCTAAGAGTCTGGCTATTTTAAAAGAATCCAGGAAGTCTGCATAAGTAGGTATTAGAACAACAAAAAATGCATAATTTCTGTTGAAAATCTTCAATAAGAGAGTGAAGAACTGATTTTTTTTGTCAAGGGAGGAGAAACCGCAGTTAAATCAGCAAGCACTGTTGCCCAACTAGCTGACTGCCTTTTTATTTCCACAACTTTTTCATTCCTAGTGTGTACATGCTTTTCTGAGTCAGGTGCAGAGCTATATAGGACTTGACACACAGGTCATTTCTTTGCCAGGTAATTCTTTGCAGAATTTAATCCCAACAGGTAGGTAGTATCTTTAAAACTGCAACCACCTGAAAAGAGGCTGCATTTCATGTTAAGTCATAGATACTAATGTGGGCAAAACAACAGTGTCAGCCAGCTCAACAGATTACCTCGAATCTGGAATTTAACCAAACCTTTTTTCCTTACATTGCATATACCTTATTCATACACTGTGAAAATCAGTCTATGTCTCTTCCTGAAAAGCCAGTTCATAAAATGATTATTCCAGAGATAATAGAGATAGGCAATGAATTTCAGGAAATAAAATTTTGTGCACAATTTTGACAGGCAAAGAAAATATACGGAATATAACTGAGACCAGCCATGCTGGTTTTACACTTGCTTCTTTGACTTACCATACAGCCAGCTCTAAAGAGAAAAGTTTAGGCTTTTATGTGTGCATGGCCTGCACTGTGCCATTTCCTTCTATCAAAACTTTATAATTTGGTGGTGTATTTGCTACTTCTTGGCCAAGTTCCCATTAGTCCAGAAGCCTAGCAAATCCCTTAAACATACAACATACTCCACAGCACAAACGTTTTCCATGCTGCAGCTGATCCAGATGAATACACCTGGACTGCAGGGCTCAGGAGCACTTCCCAGTCCTCTGGACTGGATGCCTGATGCAGCCAAAATAAAAACAGACTCTCCCTTCATGCACCCTTCCCATTTAGCTTCTCACTTCTTGTTATCCATTTTCTGAATTCAAGGGGACTTGGACATCTGTTTTCTACGTGTAACTTTCATTTATGCAATAGATTTAACAATAATCCTCATTACTGATGTTTTCCCTTCTTTAACTTGTACTTTGGGCTAAACTAAATCTTTTGCAACTAGAATTTGTAACTCAGAGGCTCCAGATCCATTATTTCCTATGTTTCCTAGAAGACCTCTTTCAAAAATGTCAAAAAGTACCTTGAAATTTCTGCTTTGCACTTTAGTGACTGAATAGAATATGATTGTGGATCTGCCTTTGCATCTGGTCACAACCCAAGGTGCTTATTCTTGTATTACACTGGAGAAAAGCATTTAGATACTGTTATGCTAGAGGAAAAAAAGACAGTGAGAAAGGAAAATCAAAGAGTTAAAAAGACAACTTTCAATTATCAGGCACCGTTCAGTAATGACCCTTCTAGATGAAGAACTGTAAATTAACTTAAAGGAATGGGGAAAACACTAATGTAAAACAAAAAAAAGATACAAAATTGAGATGTAAGAAAGCAAAATTAGGTCCTTGCCAGGCCCAATCTTTTTCGTTTTCTGCTACTAGGGAAAACTTTGGGTACAGAAAATAATGGAGCCAAGCAAAAGACAAGAAGATTTCCTCCTCAGAGTTTTGTCTTCACACATATATTGTATCTCTGCAGTTACCCAAGACAATCTTCTCCTGCGACACAGAAGGATTTTCTATGAAAGAAGGATGTTCTGAAAGCTCCTGGGCATTTCAAAGAGAATAGGGAAACCATGAATCTGCTTTTTGAAGGATGCAATCACCAATGAGGATTAGGTGGCTCTCCCAGTTTTGGCCTGGATTTCTAGTTCACTGGCTCTTCAAATTCACACTTTGAATGTCTCAGCCATGAGATCCTGGCTTCTCATTAGTAACTGACCTTGTTTAGTTGGGTTAATTAAAAGGAATATACCATCATCTGAAGCTAGAGCTAAGGAAACCTACTATAAGTGGATATAGCCTCTACTGAAGAAGCTGTGGTTGCTCCAAATTAATGAACCCAGACTACACGGGCTGCAGAGGATGGTAAGATGTTGCTGCAGATTTTGCTATATAGTACTTGCTGAACTTTCTTGCTCAGCAGAAATTTAACGAAGCTGTTTGGTCCAGGTGCTTCAAGGGCCTCTGTATCACTCAAATGCTGTTTTTCAACCAGAAAAGGCCCCTGAGGATTCACAAAATGGCCTCAAAAGAGACTGCAGTTGTAGACACTAAAATAATTGTACACTGTATCTTAACAACTTACATGAGTATGTGCTGGAATTTATACACAGATACCATGGATAAAAAGAGCTTACCAAAGAGTTTGTCATCCTGCATTGATAAGTGACCACCCACAGCACTGAAATAGGTCTTTTTTTACCTGTTACTTACCCATTCACTAGAAGTGCATGTAAATTGGATGCATTTTTATTCTTCCAGTCTGAGTGCAGATTCAGCCATTTTTGGTCCTGCATTTGCTCATTGTCTATTACAATTTCTGTTTTGGATGGTCCTCTGAAACAAAGGAAAGACATTGATAGAACTTCTGGTAGGTTTCTGTGTTACAGTTATGAAGGTGAAGAGGCCCTAACATATCTGTTTACTCCAAAGAGACACGCCTGAATGATATGGCAAAGCCACGAGTGGGAGATACACAGTTAGGAGAATGAAATCACCCCAAGAAGCCAGGCCAGCCAACATATGACTGTCACATTGTATTTCCCAATAAGAAGCATTATTGGAATCAGGAACAGCAAGAACCTTCTGGTGGCATTTACTGTAATGCACACACTGGTACTGTTTCAACAGTTTCTTGGCCTCCCAAAATGCAAAAAAATAGATCTTCATGTGTAAAAGAGGTAACAGAAAAAATATCTTTTTACATTCCTGTAATTGGAAATCCATTAAAATTTAACAGTAAAGAGCAGCCTAGGTCTTGTTAAAAGACTTGAGAGCATCTCTAAAGTCCAAGCTGCCTGCTTTGTGAAACAGAGCAAATCACCAGTGACTATGTCAAACCTGTTCTTCTGCAGCAACCCAGCAAGTATGCCAGGGTTAGAATGGTTCACCAGGAGATATTTTCATATATCCACTTCCTCAGTCTAGTTGTTGCCTGACAGACTCAAGAAACTGCTATTTTATTAAACCTTGACAGCCAAGTGGAAAAAAATAGAGTGTTTCTAAATTACTTTACTTGTCATGTACATAAACTAACAGAGATCAAAGAAATCTGTTTTATGGTAAAGTTGTCAGCGTAACCATATAGAAATATTTTCAACACAGGTGGCAGAATAAACCAAAGTTTGAGGTCACAGCCCTGGACCCTGCCTGTTACATGACTTATTTTTCAGAACCTTCTCTGGGCATATTAAGCAAATACCATTCCATGATCTACTAACCAGAATGTGCAAGCATATGTTTGCTGTAAAAGGAGTTTTCTTTCTCAGTGCCTGCTTTTGGCATACACATAAAGATCTCTCTTCCATATTTCCCAGCCTTTTTCAGTTTTCAGAGCATTCTAGTCTGCTACCTGCTGATCACTGTGCACAACAGTCAAAGTTTACAGTGAAAAATAAGCATTATGACTTGCATACTAAATTATAACCAAAAACAAAGAAAACATACTAGAAGACAGGGACTAATTTTAGGTTATGAAGTTCATCGTGTTTATAACACATTTGAGATACTTCTGTACAGCAATGTTTTTGATACCTTATTCTCCCTATTCCATTCAGAAAAAATCCTTCAAATATATTAAATTGCAAGTTTAGAATAAAGTAATTATAAAGAATTTAGAATAAATTATTTAGAATAAAGTAATCCATAAACTGGATTACTTCTTGCTTCCAAGTAACAGTGACATGCTTCAGTTTAGTTTCTATAATTCCATTCTTGTAGTCCTCATGTGACAGCAGGTTTGAGAAAGGAAGCCTTGAGTTAGGCCAGAAGGCAATGGATTACACACATATGGGCACTAATTTAAAACAAATCAGGCCTATTTCAGAGCTGGAACAGCATCTGTTTCCTGTCTGTATGTATTGGTTAAAATGTTTCTTGGTCTTGAGCAGAATTCTCTAAAGCCACAGCTGTGCCATAAAATTCAGAGTAAAAGATCAAAACCTTGATTTTAACAGCATGTTGTGGTTTGAAAAGCAAAACAAGTGAGAGGCTC